>VZRN01006772.1:111065-223255 GCA_013397935.1 Dasyornis broadbenti
TGCTTTCCCGCCTTTTTGTGTGAGGCGGGGGGCTGCCCGCCATTTTGTGAGGGGCGGTGGCTCCCCGTCATGGGGTTGCGGTGGAGGGGGGCTGTCTGCAATGCGGTTGCGGTTGTACGGAAAATCACACTGAAAATCAGTGTCCATAAAGGAGACAGAGGAGTTCTACAACTTTAGTAGACTAAAGGGAGAGAGTCCACTGGGGCACATGCCGTGGGGTTTTCTCTCTCGAGGTTTCGGAGGGCACAGCCCCCTTTCATCGTAAACTCCTGGCCGCATGTTGCCTTCTTCCTTTCGTCATCGGCTGAGGTACTTGGAATGTTCAGCCTTCTCGAATCGGTTAGCACATATTCCCCTCTTGAACCTGTTCTTTCCCCCCAAAGTTCAGAACCTCAGGCTTATGCGGACCCATTTGTCTGTTTCGGGAGTCAAACCGTCTGGGTTCTGTAACAAACCTGCGGGTTGAAGTTGGTAGAGACATTAAGACCCATTTCCAAGACGTTAACACCTATTCCCTCACCCATGGAATTGTTTGTAAAGACATTAGCACACACATTTCCTATCGCGTTGGAGGATGATCACGCTGCCCGCCACGGGTTTGAGTTGAGGGGCTGTCCGCCGTGTCACGTAGGGGAGAGCTGCTCGCCATGTTGGGACTGCAGTGACGCTGCAGCCATTTCTTCTGATTGGGGTGCACTGACACGGGAGAGGGAACAGATGGCACAGGTTGCTTTGATAAAAAGTAGCGACTGCCCACCTCCTGCCCTACAGGATTTGCTTATTAAGCTGACTGTTAAATATTTGAAGGAGTCGTGCTTCTTCCTAGTAAGTTAAGAGCCTGAAAATATACAAGAATGCCCACACTATCCAAAATCATCAAAACACTTTATGAGCTTTTTCACGCTGATCACTACGGATGTCTGCTGGAAACTCAGCTTGTTGCTCTTAATATCTTTGTTCCCTGTTGAGGTGAGGCTTTTGTGAAGTTAGAGTACGGCTTTTTGCAGTCCTGCTGTACGATGGACATACTGTGTCTGTATTTAAGTCTTATTATGAAGTATTTATTGCAAAGTTTCCTCTGGAGAGGACTTTAGGCGGTATTTTGGGGTGACCTGCTGTGTGAGGCCAAGTCAGAAACCAAAAGGACGGGGTGTTCTCTTTATAAACACTGTCTGGGAAATGGGCTGTAGAATTCTCCTGGTTAAGTGTTAATAAGGAATTGACTAACGGAGTGGGGAAAACACAATATGTTCTGTTCTGATGGCTGTCCTTTCTTTCCCTTTTATCCTTCTTTCTGAAGTGCCTGATTGTCCCTACTAGGATGGTGAGTCAGCTGAGAACACAGAAACAACTGTGGTATCCAGCAGGATGCAGACTTCAAGATGTAACTGTATTCAAAAAATAAAAGTATTTAGGGAAAGAGGAGGGGGTGTGAGCTAGAAATTGCTGTTCATTACCCACTGGAGATTTATGGACTTGGGTGGGAGAAACAGGCTGTGTCCTGCATCCATTGTTGGTGTATCGATGTCTAGAGCTTTGCAAGTGTGCATCTGATTGAAATAATCTGATAAAATTTCTGTTTAAGACCTTCAGAGCCAAAAGCTACACCTTGCTCAGTACAAGTGTCAGGAGTAATCCTGGATGGAAAATGCGTTACAGTGACACTACTTGTTGTCTCTGCTTATGCAATTTGGTTATTTACTTTATTGTATTTTTTTGTTTGTTTTGGCCATCTGATTGTGAAGCGTTTTGATTTATCTGCAGAACTTGACTATTCCTAAAGAGAAGTAGGAACACAGTATGTCATGGGGCAGTTCAGACTTCCAATATTAAAGGAATCTTTGTTTATGCAACAAGGATTCATTCAGCAGCATGCCCCTGCACAACGTTTTGGGTGTTTGCCATGTTAATTCTCTGAGTTCAGTTCTGTTGGTGCAAATAAAGGTACAGCTCCAGGAGATGTAACTGCTGACCTGTCTCTCCCGGGGGTTCTGTTTGAATGGTGCTTTGACCACTTGTAACCAAAGCGAGTTCTCACAGCTTAGGTGTTGTCTTTAGAACTCAAGTTGTGCTGGCTGAAACTGGTGAGAAGCTTTATGAACTTTATCTTTCTAAAACTTGCTTCATTTGAGCTTTATTTATTAAGAGGATCTGGGTGTTTGAAGGTGATGTTTCTGGGGTAGAAAGAAGAGTATGCCATGAGCAGCCTGTGGGATACGTGTGAGACACAGATTCAGGTGAGGAAATGGTGTGCTACCTAAAATCCTGTCAATCCTCCAAAAGTTGTGAGAGGTCTTGACATAAATTATAAGTCCTGTTAGAGAACTTGAATCTCATGGGATGTTACAGGCATCTGATGGATGGGAATGCATTTCAAGCATTCAGACTGGCTGGATTCAAATGAGTGACACAGTGCTGTAAATACCCTTGTCGTTTATGTTAGGTCAGATGGTGAAGTGTTGTTTTATGAGCTTACCTCTGGAAAGATGGAGGGTGTCCAGACCTCATTCATCTTCTGCAGTGTTTCTAAATGTTGTGATTCCTTCCTTTCTGAAGGAAAAAAAAAAGTAATTTTAGATTATTTATGTATCTATATATGCATATTCAGAAAATAGCAAACTGAGGGCAGTTTACATTTTACAGCTCCTCCGCACCATCACAAATAGCTTGTACCCAAAACTTTTCGGTTAAAAACAGCGCAACCACCCCCTCTCCCTGAATGCACTCCCACATATGCAACTCCAAGAGGAAAAAATAAACTTGGTAATTAATAGTGGAGTGTTTGGGATGTGATCTAAGCTAGTAACTGCCTGTTGGATTCCACGAGCAGAACCCTTCTGAAGTATCCTTTGTAGGCTCTTGGAGTGTGCTGAGAGGCGTTTTTGTTTGTTATTTTATCTTTCTAAAATCTAACTTTTCCCCCTCCTCGGGGTGTGGGATGGCTGCCAATACTTGGTGACCCATGACCCCCAGCTGCTGCTGCGCTCAGGAATGTGCATTGGGCTCCAGCGGCATGGGGTGATGGAGGCTGCCCTTCCCTCTGATGTGTGCCCAGCGTGGGTGGCGGGAGCTGGCAGGGGAAGGGGTGGGACTTGGGCAGGAGTAGAACTCTCGTGGCGGCACAGGAGCTTTCTGGGAACTTGAACTTGCTTGGGCTGGATGTGAATAGCCTGGCCTTGGTTCAAGAAGGTTTTAGTTCCTGCCGGGAGCAGCAGCTGGTCGGTGCACAGAAGCCAAAGCCTGTGGATTTGCCCAGTGTAGCACTCAGGGGCGTCACATGCTGCATGTACAGCTCTTGTAACACTGTAAACTTCGGGAATTTTTAGATCCCGAGCATGTCACTAATAATTTAGTCTTAGATTGCCTATAAATAGCTTCTTGTATCTGAACCTGCCCTTTAATGAGGCTATTTCTGTCGCAGGCAGAGGCTTGAACTGGAAATGCTCTACCTGGCATCCCTGCTGGGTTCTTTATTGTCTCGGTGCGCATTCTCCACTCTCTCCTGTTTGGCTGCTATTTGACAAGGAGGATGTTCCAAACCATTTTAAGCATCTTTGGTGTGGACATTGTTGGGATATACCTGAAAACCAGAAAATAGAGCTGACTCCTGCATCTGGTTTGTATTTTTCTAACTTTGGTTCTTTTTCAGGGACCAAGAACACACATGATTTGTCAGATGACAATAATTGATGAAAAGATGCCATTGCAGTCCTATTTTTACCCCCATGCCAAGCAAGTGTCAGCACAACCTTCTTCAGACTTTACTGAGAGCAAGAACGGGCTGTTCCTGAGGGTCACAATGTGCTGAAAGCAATGGACAATAGACTTCCTACCTGCTGGGTCCAAGCCTTGCATAAGCAATGTGCAAATTTGAGGCTGAATGTTTCAGAATAGCCTGTTTTGAGTTGAGAGATTTCTTGTGTATTTCTTTGCAAACAGTCAGCATGGCTTAGGAAGGTCTTTGGAGCAGGAGCCCAGATTCCTGCTATTTGAGCACTCATCTCATTCCTGTTACAGGAATAGTAAGGTGTTAAGTGTGTCACTTCACCATTAGAGGGGAATTTTCATATTCAGCAAACCTTTGCTTTATATTAATCATCCCAATGCACCACTTGCTGAAACAAGCAAAAGCCCCAAACAATAAACCTACTTTTTAGTAATGCTTTTATGGGAATTACGAAGCTGTAAGGATGCAATTGGAGAAAATTATTTATTCGTGTAAAGAAGAGGGTGAGAAGAATAGATGATCTTAAGTTTCTGTGGTACCAAAATGAGAAAGGGGGAAGCCTTTTGGTTCTCAAAATGTCAAGTAGGTAAGTCAGAGGAAGTCGAGATCCAGAGGAGATGGGTATAAATATTTAGAAGGAAAATTACCTCTGCTAAACTCCTGTTGGCTCCACTGGCTGCCGGTTCCCCTTCTGTTTGTTTAGCTTGAAGAGTGTCTATATTTAGTAAAGCAAATGTGTGTGAAATCTATATCAAAGCATTTTGTGTGACGTGTTTTGGAGGTGGTGATGGTGCGATGTGGTATGAGGTGCAGGCACTGCAGAAAATCGGTCGATGCTCTGTTTTGGTAATATGAAATTACTTCAGTTGCATACTCAACATGGGCTAAGGAGTGGTAACCTCTTATCCCCCAGACTAACACTGCTCCTGGCAGGCCATTTAGTTGCTTCTGGTCTTGGCCCTCATATTTGAATTAAGCTGTTGCTGCTCCCTTGAAGAAACTGTTCATCACTTGACAAAACTGGGGTCTCCTTTGAAATGGTATTTTTAAAACCACCAGATTGCTCATGATTCGATGCAGAGGTGAGGGGCCAACCTTGGCATCTCCAAGAGTGGTGCTGGGGGTGGAAGACAGTTCTGGTTATCTGTAATGTGACCTGACGCAGCCTTTGCTGCAACTAAACATAGTTTGGTATTCTCTGCACCTGTCAGCCTGCTTCTTGCTGCGCCCATTTTGGAGGGGTGCACACAGACCTAGACCTTTACCTGCAGCTGCCTGCCACACGTTTGAAGGGCAGTTGCTCACCTTTTGATGTTCTTCTAATGGAAAGTTATTGAAACCTCTCGGAGGATCTGTCCCTTGAGGCATTTGGAAGCTGAGGAGAGAGCCAACCTCTACGATTGCTGTCCCATGGAGCTTTAATTTGAGTAGTGCCCGTGGGAGCTTTGGCACTGAGCTTTATGGGTGTATCAGTGCAGCATGCTCATCTCTTCCCTGTAACAATTTGCCCTGAAAGTATGGGTGTATTGCATCTGTGATTTCTTTTTTCTTTTCATCAAGGTTTTGCAGATTAGAGATTCATTTCAGTCAGGGAAAATTGCTGTGCAACATCATCATGGGATTTTTTTTTTTTTTTTAAATGAATAATAGAGTGTCATGGTGACTGTGATCCTAATTATGATCTATCAATTTGAAATCTTAGAAATGCCATGCTTTGTAAAAACAAGCTCCTAGTGAACTCTCCAGCTTCCTCCGATACTGTTGCTATGACAAACCCACCCCAGAGCATAAAGCAATTATCTGTCCAGTCCTGCTGCTATTCAACAGAGATTTGAGGGAGTTGGTCACTTTAGTTTCAGCTACAATTTCAAATCCTTTATTTAGTCTGTGCTGCTTCTGCAAAAGTAACAAAATTCACGTTCTCTTTAGGGTTACAAACTTCAGGCCTGCATAAAGAACACATTTTTAATACTTTTTAGTTAAGTTCTGCTTCTGGAATGCACTGCCAATGATGATTTAGAGAAAGTGAGCTAGTGTTGCAATACACATTTTGATGTAAACTGAATGTGTGTAAGAGGTTGGAGAGATAATAGTGTATCAATACCCATTTTGTATTGATTTTTAATTCAGATGGATTTTAAATGGAGCTGCTAAGGCTTCTACATGCAACCTGAAGAATTAATCTATAAGTGCACAGTGGCTCATTGGTGCAGAATATGTACTACCTTTGTTAAACAATTCCCAAGAGAATTTATTTGTACTTAATGCAGTTGCTCACCTGTAGAATGTACAGCATTGTAAAAAAGGCTGTATCAAGTCTTATTCCAAAGAGAACACTGCTTTTTGTTGTAAGATAATTGAAGGTTTACATGATGTTTGTTCTTTTGCTCTGGCAGTATATGTTTTTAAAGGTCTAAGAGGCAGCATATATATATCATAGACTTCATGAAGAAATTTCAACGAACCCCCTAGACTTACTTTTCCTGTGAAATAGAGTAGCACATTATGACATACTCATCTGGAAGAAAAAAACCAGGAAAATACTGGCTTAAGGTGCGTACTAAAGAGACATTTTCATATTGTAGGAAGCTGAAAGGATTACATCAGGAAAAGTAAGTACTGAGAAATCAAAGACAGTAAAAATTTCTTACTATAAATAGGTGATTTCTAGAATGTTTTTCAAACTCTTGCTGTCCGTAATAGGCTTATTGACTGTAGTTGTCATAAAATAACCCTGACCTAAATGCAGTTACCAATATAAATGTGTTTTTTTTGATATAGGAGTGAAAAAATAAATCTTCTCCTTTAGAGATGACACAAATATGTATTTTTGGTCCCTGTTTGTAGGCAGATGGAATTATGTATGGCAGAACACTTACCATGGTAACGTAGATTATGACAGCTGAGCCATTGACTTTTTTATACTTAAGATCCAGTGGAAGCCACAGAATAACTATAAAAGGTAACACTTCTATTGCATTTTTAATTATGTTAATGACTATGTATTTCACTCAGAGCCCATTTAATGTATAATTTATATAATTTATGCAATGTAAGTATCAAATTTAGATGAACATAAACACGCATATAGAAATCACTACACATTTGGAGAAATCCTTCTCTTCTAACATCTAAATACTGAATAAGGATTTGCACTTGGCATTTTGTGTTGGTTCTCTGTCCCTACTGTGGATGGAAAACCTGTGCAAATGTAACTGTATCCCTTCCTTGTAACTAAATGTCTCTGTTAAGGATTAACTTCTGGCAAAAGTGGAAGCAGTGTTGCGTCTAGATGTGTATTGCTTACACTGCACCAGTCATTAGACAGAAAAGTTTTTCTACCACGAAACTGGAAAACTGATGTGAAAATTTTACACTGGTGGCTGGAACAGTTGGAAACAAGGAATCAGGAAAGATGGCAATCTTCTATTTTCTAAGTCAAAATTAAATGTTGTAGGTCGCAAGTGAAGTTACTTTTGTCTTGGTTTAGGCAGCTTTTTATTTGTCTGTATCATCCACAATAGGAGATTCAACAAAAGCAAGTTTTTAAAGGTCAGGTCAGCATCTGTGTCAGTTAAAAAAAGAAATAAAGAAGTCTCTTTCAGGTTTCTGAGATGAGTTGTCACCAGTCCTGATTCTCTGCCATGAACACTTATGTCTTGCCTTCTTGAGGAAAGAACATTCAGTAATCCTGTTTTACCTGACAAGTGCTGTGCTCAGCTGGCATCGAGCTACTGCTCCAAAGAAAACATCGTCAAACCAGCTCTGAAACATGGTGAAGAGCAGCAGCTACATCTTATGTCACCCCCAAAGTAAGCTGTACAGAGTTGTGTTGTTTTGGTTCATTTTAAAACTGCAGGGATTAAAGACCAGTTGGTGTTACTCTGAATACGGGGGAAAGAAAACCTATTAAAAAACACCCCAAACAAACCACCAGCCTTGGTGTTCCCACTATTTGACTGCATTGCCAGGCACAAAAATTATTGAAAAGAGATTGCTGGTGTATGTTAGTTGACAAGACAAATATTTCACTTCCGACTCCAAATTTACATTGTTGGGATTGCTCATGAGGAATTTGGACACCAGTAGACATGGGAAATGCTTGTGTTTACCCAGATGCATGAACTTCAGAGGAGAAGTCATGTAACTAGCCAAATATTTGAACAGTGTACACATTTCAGATATCCTGTGTACAAATGTGTTTGTGTATCAGACTGTTCTCTCTGTCTTCCTCAGGTTTTTAAATGTCCTTGCAAAGGAAGGACTGTAGTTAAACATTTCCACTGGGTGAAGAGCCCTCTAGGCACATGTGCAAGATTGCCTAGTTTGTGTTGTTGGGCAGTCTCTGAAGAGATAACTCGGTAGGAAAAAAAAGGCCGTATTCAGTCACTGATCTGCAGACTTATTACATTTGGCCCTAAGTGCTTTTTAATTCAATTTGGTTTGTATTTCCTAAGCTTTTTCATATGTTGGTATTGGAAGTCTTCGTTTACCATAGGTTTGCCAGAGCCAGCAAAGGTTGGACCTAGTAAGCCTGTATGACAAGACCTCTCAGAAAATGAGACCTTGAAATTAGCAACATGTTCTTTATTCTTGGTAATTTTTTCCACTGGTGAGAGGTTGAACTTACACCTGTTGGAGACCAGATCTTGATTTCCTATCTCTCTGCAAAAGCTTGTCAGGTAGCCTGCTGTTTGCTCACACTGAGGAGAATTGCTAGAGCTGAGGTAAGAATATAGCATTTGCTTTCAAACAGCTGCACCCAGGCATGACAGTTTGCATCCTCACCTCTGGAATTGCCCTGCTGGATTATCAGCCGCTTGCAGACACAGTTGTATTGGAAGCATGGTTAACTTCAAGGTGCCGCTGGTGAGATGGAAGGGTAAGATTAAAAACATGAGCTTTTCATCCTGGTATCATCTGTATTAATGCCCAAATAACTGAGATACTGGAGTAGCTTTAAGTTAGCAATTTATAGCTTTGTAAGAAAAATAAAGATGCAGCTTCCAAAATGTCAGTAGCACCATTTTCATCTCAGTTGCCCTGTTGGGAGCATTGCTGATTCTACAGTTTTTGTCTATTTGCTAGACATAACTGTGCTATTCACTGTATTGCTGGATGATTACAAAACCTCAACATTCAAATGCTCTTAAAAAGCAAAATTAGACAGTGATGGAGAATTTGGGCAACAAGTTCCAAGCAATATTATTTTGAATGACTGATCTCCCCCACAGAGGAAAAAATAAACAGGATGCTTGGCTAAAAGGGCCTTAAACCCAAACCTGACTGTGTCAGCTCTTCAGCCTCATGTTTTGAGTGTCTGTGGTTGCCTGTTTGTTCTATTTGCTACATATGTTGGGCCAGTGTTAGTGGTTGTTATGTAAATGTGTCCAGAGGGTAAGTTCTATTTAACTGAAGATATTTCCAGTTAGTGTAGTTTTCTTGGAAGTGCCTGCCTGGCTGTTTTTTATAGAATGGTTTACCAGATAAATCCAAACAGTTTTTGAAAAGTGCACTTGAACTGTAGGCCAGGCCTCCATACATGCGTCCTGCCTTTCAGCTGAAATGTCAGCAGAGAGCCTGATCAAAGCATTTTCCTCTGGAAATATTCAAAATTGTGCAAGATGAGACATAAAATTTCTGAGAGCAAATTATTATCAACTAGTTAGAATTGTTGCGAGAATGGAGCATATCTGTAACTGTTGACCTTGGTCTAATGGGAGTCTATGGGAATGAGAGTATCTAGACACACTTATTATGGGAAGCAGTTTACTTGGACGTTTCTCTTTATTAGACACCTAAGAATTTCAGACAGACATTTCCCATACATATTCTCTGAAGGTATGACTCATGTTGCAACTTTAATGTTGTTCAAATAATTCCGGCATCTCCTAGAGCAATTTCGATGGCTGCAAAGCGGCATTTCTTCCTTTCATTTCCTTCTAATGCTTTAGCAGTGTAGATTGGAAGGTGTTTTTGTCAGGCCACAGCCTTGAGTCATGCCATGCCAAGATGCTGATGGATTCAGACAGTCTGGTTTGCCAAAGTGGCTGTTCTTTAAAACTGATAAGAAAACAAACCTGGCTTTTGTGAGTATCAGCATAGGAAACTCAGATTGTAAGCTTAGGGTTTAAAAAAAATGGCACTTTTGATGTCACAGCCAGTTAACTTGTTCACCAGCCTAAGAGAGAAATCTAGGAGTTGAAGTGCTCCGAAAACTATTTTGGTGATATTTGTCACGTATCTTCTTTCAAGTACAAAGGTTACGGAATTCTTCTTTAAAAAGTAACTGGTGAATCTTTTGGTAGAATACATGGGTTTTGATTGGTTTTTTGCACAAGCCCTTTGTTAACAGGTAAATTACAAACATTCAGGAAGGCAGTATTCTTCACAGGGGAGCCCCTCTGTGTAAATGCAGTAAAAGCTGCGTTTGATGTAGAGCAGTAGCAAAAGCAAAAAAGGATAACTTTTGTACGGGGAATTTGGGGAAGGCCCCTTTTTATGGGAATTGGACGATACAAGGGAGTCAGAAGCGGTAAACCAAAGTGTCAGTGGGAAAGAAGCAAAGGAAAAACAATGGAAAACATCAAAGCAATTAGAAATGAAAGCAGAACACTTTCAGCTTTGTCCAACTATTGACAAATTACAGCCCAAAATATCTTTCTCATACATGAAAACATAAACAATTAAAATATACTCTTCTTTTATTAAATGAGTATGTGAAGGGGGTACCTTTTTCATGAGCAAATATCTGTGAACCATAGAGGCTGATTTCAGTCACAAAACCCAATTCTTTTAAGTATTTTTTTCTTTGGGGGAAGAAAATGAAATTGTGCTTTTATGTGTGTTGCAAAGTATTTTTTGAGATCTTTGGATGAGTTGCAGAATGAAAATGTCAGAGAGAAAAGGGAATGAACTGCAGTTGACTGTTCATTGTCTTACTGGTTGGGGTATCTTAGAAGCAGCAGAGCATGGGCTGTTTAGGCTGACATTGCCAGGTTAGCATCTCTGCAGTGCATCTGATTCCCAGGGAGGTCTTCTGGTATCAAATGACAAAGTAAAAGAGAATTACACTGTGTTGTTTCTTCTCAGGTATTATTTCGGACTAGAACTATTTAAGATCTGGTTTTCTCAGTATAAAATCTGTACTCTCAATATATATTTGTAGCATGAACCTCACAAATTTTGGAGGGGAAAGAGCAAAGGTGCTAGATTTAGTGGGAAATCTTTATCCTAAGCCTGTCCTACTTCCATGTGCCAGATGGAGATGGTTAAAGAGCAAATGAGACTGGTGAGGAAGTTATGGATTGCTAGCCCTTGTTTATTTCTTCAATGTAAATAGCACGTATTTTCAACCTTTGCGGTTCTCTGTCTGGGAATACAGAAGTTAAATAAGTCAGATGTGTGAAATGTTTGCTGATCTTCCCAGGGATATGCAAGGTTGGCTCTGGGTGACTGCTTGTCTTTCCTGCCAGACTCCTCCATCGATGGGATTTGAACTCATCCCTGTCTTCAGCCTGTAAATGCTTGCTCTCTGTGCTGTACTTGGCGCGCCTTTAGGAGACACTTGAGCAAGTTTGCTCCTACAGCACGCTGTGTGTGTTCCCAGTGCCTCGCTCCACGCCCTTGAACAATTACAGCCCAACAGCAAGTGCAGTGGAGAGGAGAGAGATTTGAGATTTATTGTGGAGTCTGAGTTTCTGTTTTCCCAAAACAAGAGATTTCTTTTAGTGGTATTCAGCAAGCCGCCTTTCTCACAGGAACTGTGCCAGAAGATGGCATTGCTGTACGCAGAGCACTCATCTCCATTGCAACAAGTCATTAGGAAGAGTGGAAAAACTGCAGCCTCCAAGTCCATTAGACTGAGTCAGGCTGACAGGAAACGACTTTGCCTTCATATTGCATGTCAAGGATGGTCCCATTAAAATATATAGTGTGCTGAGGGTTTGGTTTTTTTTGTTTTTAATTGTTACTGTTTAGCAAGAAGCTTTTGTTTAAAAGCACAGATTCATCCATAGGCTGAGGGGGTGTATCTCAATACCGAGAACTCTTTTTATTTTCAAGCGGAAAAAGAAGACACTATAAAAATCCTCCATTTATGCTGCCTCCTGCCAGCATCTTACTCTTTGACTTCAGGCTCTGTTCATTTTCCTCCACACGCTGTCATCTAGCCATCCCTCAGGTGCAGTGGGAAAAGTAGTCTCAGTAAGTTTGGTTTGGGAATGGTCTATGTGCAAGGGTAAGTAGCTCTTGGCACACTCCAAAGGCTTCTGCAGTTAGTTTAATCCCAGAAGATAGTAAACATCCCTTGGGGGTAGGTGAAAGCCTGAGGAAAAGTTGTACTCAATTAGCAAAAATATGTTTTTTTCCAAGTTTGTGCTTTATAGCAAATTTTGTTATCTCAGCGAGTGAACACTGTAGCTCTCATTTCCACAGGCTGTAGGATGAATTGATGTGTAAGACTACAGCTTTGCTTGGGGGAAAAATCAGAATCTTAAGTTTTGCTGGAGGCTGTAGATGCAGCCTGTGGACCTGTGCGTATGTAAGGAGTACAGTGTGGTCATCTCTGGGAATGGTGACGGAAACTACCTGCTGTGGTTCCAGCTCCCCAGGGAAGTCTTAGGTTTGTTGGAAAGCTGCTTGTTCCTGTCGTGAGCTTTGGAAAAAGCCTTAGGTTGGCTCATGCTGGTGGCTGAACTGCAGGAGCCACCTCCTTCACTTGTGGCCCAAACACTGAACAGAGATGCACAGAAATTTAATTAGGAAGACATAATGCTGGAAATGAACAAATACCAGAGAACTTCCTTTTGCCAACTCTGTAAATGAAGTTATATTCCCTTACCAGCAAGGCTTTGAGGGGAAGGAAAGGGAAGGCAAACAACAGTGAAGAAAAATGGAAAGCGTGTGGAACAATTGCTTGAAGTTACCCTTTGAAGCAAAAAGTGACTCCCCAGCATCCATCTCTTGTTAATTTGGCCATGTTAAGTTTCCTGATGGGTTTCCATTCAAAGCCCCTGGGTTTTGGAAGCAGAAGGCGAGGACATACGCACCATCCTTTTTCTTTGCTTTTCCCATTGCCTGGTTGAAGTGACTCTGTGGGATTTGCTTTGGGATTGGTTGTGGATAGGTAAGGTAAGGACCCAAAAGTGTGGGTAGATATTATCTTGCCCTCTTTGCAGGTGGAGATTCCCCTGGGAGGAATATAGGTCTGCTTCTCCTATAAAGTTTGTGATCCATCCCTTCAGGAGCAGTTCCTTTAGAGAGGCATCTCCAGGCTCACTGTTGCTATTACCTTCATTAACTAACTGTCATGGAGAAAGGAACTTAAAAAAACCCAAACCAACCACGTTGCCTTTGAAACACACAGGCTGTGGTCTCCGATAGTCCAAAGCTGTTCCGTAGACTTGGGCTAATCGCATTTGGCAGTTGCTACTTTGAGGCTTGCTCTGCCCAGAAGGTGACAGTTGTCCTTCCTTTAGTGGTTTAGGGACAGCACACGAAGTGCTCTTCTCACAGCTGGCCTTTGTGAGCCTAGTTCTGAAGGAATTGATGCTGGAGAGAATATTTTGCTTTGCTTTAGCAGACTGTTACTGTGCAGAAAACTTGTATAATGGTGAAACCCTCAAAACGTTCCTAGCAGGAGAAAACTTCTTGTTCTGCTGGTTGATGGCAGGTTGTTTTGTCCACTTGTTTTAGTTACCTTGTGAGGTAAGAAAAACAGATTAACTCCATGTTGGACAAGACTTTATGAAGCTCAGTGGATATGGATGCATCTTTGGGTAGTAACCTGTCGGTTTAGCTTTTTATTTATGTGTTTTTAATTTGAGCTGAGTCACAAGTGATCAGCCTGTGGCTTGAGCTCAGTGGCATGCTCCATTCTGCCCATGGCAAGGCAACCGGACTGCTCAAATGTCAGAAAATGAAACATGGAAGAACAGCTTTAATTAGCGAAATGACCTGCTTCCTCTAAGAGCTGCTTTGACACCCAGTTCACTAAACAATGTTGAAATATTTCTGCTTTCCCCATCCTTTCCAGAGCTCCAATGCATGTGTCTATGTGTGTATTTAGATATATTTAAAAATATAAAATATTAAAAATATAGATGTATTTAGATTTATTAAAAACCCCTCCTCTATGGCTATTCTGGGCCTACTCCAGAATTACTTTTACGCTTGAGATTTGCTCCTGTGTAATTCCAAAAGGAGTTAGATTTGAGGTGGGTGCGGTATTGTGCTGCTCTTTATGCACTCAGAGCTAAAAGCATTATTGATTCCATTTGCTATGAATGAAACAACTTAGATGTATCTGCAAAACAAGAAAAGGAGGAATGGGGAAAAGCAAATCAATGTTTCATGCCACATATTTCAATGCAGCAATTTCCTAGCTCTCTTTATTCCTGACTTCCTTGGTGTTGTGCTTGGTGCGTGTTTTGTGCTGCAGGATTCAGAATGCCCTGCCTCATCAGGCTGCACACACAGTACCACTGGTTGCTTTGGTCTCAGAATGATGTTGGAGGTCACATTAGTCATTTTATGTCAGTGATGTGGAAGCATAATGTAATTAATTTGGAGGGGGGAGGGAATGTACAGAAAGAGATCTGTTAAGATAGTTGTGCTGAATTTTTTTTAAACTTCATTTACAGTTTTAATGGGAGTATTGAGAACTGTTAAATCTTTCTCAGTGTTGGTCCCAGACAGCACTGACAAGAGCTAATGTGTACAGCTTCACAGAATAGCTTCTTTCTATTTTTACATTTCTTCATATTTCCTGTCTCCTTTAACCCCTGCTCCAATCTCCTGGTTTTTGCAGCACATCAAATACTATCTTGTGTTTCTTCTTGATGTGTGGGTTAATATTTTCTTACTAAAATTATCAAACCTTATGTGGCTGAAACAATTCAGGCTTCAATATCCATGGGCTTGCACTACAAGATTTTGTATGCTTAGTGGTTGAGCTTTTTTGTTGCACAAGTACACAGCTATGGAAAATATCTGCTGCCCTTAATTTTAAGTTCCTACTGTTGCACCGAGGAAGCCCTAAAATTGTAAAAGCAGCAATCTTTGTCCATTTTATGCTGAAGTGGTGATTTATTAGAAGAAGAATGAGATGTTACCTGCCATCTTTGAACCACATTTTCTGGGTACCACTATGTTCTGTACTTTGCACTGCCCATGCAGTTGAACATCTCTCTTCAGACCACATGTGGAGCTGTTGAAGCAGAGGTCTGTGTTGTGCTGTGTTTCACTGGAGGTGGTGACATGCTCTTTACTTTCTGCCAGCCCCATCCCATGACATGCTTTTCCTTCTGTCCCTAATTCTCTCAGCTTCTCCTTTTCCAGGGTTTTGCCTTTGGATGTTCCTTGGAGTACTGGCTTTGGCTTAATTGCTCAGTCCAGCATTGCACCTCAAAAAGGTCATTCAGCCTGGAGAAGAGAATGCTTTGGGGAGACCTTACAGCACCTTCCAAAGCCTAAAGGGCCTCCAAGAGAGCTGGAGAGAGACTTGTCAGGGCATGGAGAGACAGGACAGCAGGAAAGGTTAGATTGGATATTAGGGAGAAATTCTTGGCTCTGAGGGTGGTGAGGCCCTGGCACAAGTTGCGCAGAAAAGCTGTGGCTGCCCCATCCCTGGAGGTGTTCAGGTTGGATGGGGCTTGGGGAAACCTGGCCTAGTTGGAAGGTGTTGGAAGGGGGGTTGGAAGGAGATGATCCCTTCCAGCCCAAACCATTCTGTGATTTCATGATTATTTTAGCATAGTGTAGTCTCAGAATTGTGTTATAATGCAGCAATAAAGCAAAATTAGATGTCTTGAACAATACTAGCACCATTTGTCTGCTGGCCTCTTCATGGCTCAACAAAGCTGTTTGGAAGCAGCTGCTTTGCTTAGTTTCCACTTTTCCCTGCTACCAGCACAGCTCCTGTGCTTGGCTTATCCATAACTCGCCAGCCCTCGTCCCAGATCTACCCTCTGTCCATTGCGGGGACAAGAAGGGCATGGGGGAACGAAACACAGTGGTGTGTGTGCCTAATCTGTCCGAGGCTGTGGCTCCCATGTCCGCCCCTCGTGAGAGCCGAGCCTGGAGAGCGCCCACGCGGGTTCCTGCCCCGCGGGTTACAGCGGAGAACCAGGAGAGAGGCGGCGCGGGGCCGAGGCCGCCTCCACGGACGTCGAGGCCGGCCGGGAGCCTCCGCCCCGCCGGTGTCCGCGAGTGGGCGGGGGTCCCGCCCGTCCCCACCGCCCGGCGGGGGCAGCAGCGGGCTCCGTGCCGTGCGGCGTGCTCGTGTTCCAGATCTGGCGTGAGCAAGCTTGGGCATACCGGGAGAGGAGGGAGGGGAGAGGGAGGGCTCCCTGCTCGGCGCTGTCACAGGCGGGGGGTGGCTGGCAGCGCCCGCGGCTTGCGGCAGCACCGGCGCTTGCAGGAACCCGGCGCTGAGGAAGGAATACACCCGTCAGTAAGTTACCCGGGGTCTCTGTCCGCCCAAGAGCTCATGTAAGGGTGTCGTGTTTCATGGCTGTGGCTTGGGTGGTGGGATTTTGTGGTTTTTCTTTTCCCCATTGGCATTTGTCAATGGCCACCGCAGAGCTTGTCCTGGGTAAGAAACTATTAAAATGTAAATATCAGGCAGGGATAATTGAAATTTATTTTTTCCAGCAGAAGCAGGAAGTCTGCCTTCTGCCAAAGTAACACGTCAGGCAGATGAGGGGATCGGGTAGGAAGCCCCCATTTGGATCGCTGGGTGCAGAGAGAATTTTCCATGCCATCCCACAGGCGTGTCGGGCTGGTAGGCACAGGTGCTCTTGCTGCATCTGTGGAAGAGCTGCATGGAAGGGGGACTTGCCTCAGCTGTGCAAAGTATGCCTTTCTGCAGTCCTCGGGTGAGAAAGACCATGCCAAGTGGGAAGAGGCAGAGGGAGATTCATCTATTTTTTGTATATCCTCTGTAAAGAGCTATCCAGAAGAATTTTCCCTTCGATGTGATGGGAGTGGATTGCTAGAGGAGATTGTCAGGGTTTCTGATTCTTCTCTCTGAATGAATGAGGGCTCAGGGGAAGCAAAATGTCCTCAGTTCCTGAGGTTTTTTCCCTTTCCTTTTTTCTCCTCGAGGAGCCTGAATATCAGACGTGCATGTTAAATCTTTGTTTCCTATTTCATTTCCCTCATGATATAATGAAGCAACACTAGTTAGCATTTCTGATACTAAACAGCTGAATGTAGGGGCTGTTCATGTCTGGTGCTCCACCAAACGATTTCCAGGCTCCATTGGCAGCAGTGCACAGATTCTGAATGTGCAGGAGCCAAGGATGGAGCCTTGACTCAGGCCCTTGGGTGTGTCACCTCTGTGAAAGATAGATTGATTTAACCTTTGCTTTTGCTCCTAGATTCCTATCTTTTTGTACAGGTGAGGAAAAAAGGAGATACCAGAGATGTTAGTTCATCTTTCCCATTTTAGTCTTAGTTATTTTACTCTGGTTTTGGTGGAGCGTTGAAGGTGGAAAATCCTTTCTAAGAACATGCTTAAGCTGCAATGAGTGACTTTACATGAATGCGGTCATGTCTGTGAAATTCTCCCGTTGCTGTTTGCTTCTCTCATTTTTCTGCAAAACAGGCTTGAGCTTTGTGGAAGTGTTACTGGAGAGTAGGATGCTGTAGCTGCTGGAGCTGCTGTGTTTGTGAATCTGTTACACTTTACGCTCAGAAACCTTTACTTTTTTTGGTAACACAAGATGGAAGAGTGGGCTGGTATAGAAGAGCAAGAAAACACATTTTAATAAGTTCTTCTGCCATTGTGTTTGACTTTGGTGCACTGTATATGCACCACTCCCTGTGCTTACAAATGGGCAGAGCCACGCAAAGGTTGACGCTCAGTGATGGTTATTGCTTGAGTTTAGGGCTGAGCCAGTACTAGTCAAGTCAGCACCAGATCAAGGCTTGATTTGGTGGCCACTGCAATTGATAAAAAGCACTCTGCTGACCTGGATAGATTTTTGGATTGGCTCCCTAGCTGTCCATCTGGGTAATTAGTGACTCTGGATTTCAGCAGGCTGTCTAGGTACCCATTGCCAAATTTATTTCTAAATGTTTAAAAATAAAATTCAAGTCTTACCTTTCTCTTATTTTGCTAAAACCCAGTAGAAGCCAAGTGTTGTTTTATTATAAATCTGGTTTATGGTTTTGCCAGATTACTTTGTTGGCTTGCATCAACCTGCCTACCCTGGCAAGCTGTGGGCATTTCAGTGGTCCGGATACAATCCTTGACTTGTCTTTTCAGTCTGTGCACTAAGCTACACTGATACGGTCAATAAATTATCACTTCCAATGCTGCTTGGGTGTTCTGAGGGTAATTAGACCCCTCCTGGCCCTGCTACATCTGTACCTCTAAGGAAGTAAGAAAAGCCTCTTGTTACTGGGTGATGTCCTCTCCCACCGAGTGATTTACTCCCGTACCTATGTGGCCCTGTGGACTCTGTAATGAATGGGTTTAAAGAGCTGAAAGACCAGAATTTTTGGTGATTTTCCTGTCGTGCTCTCCAACAGCTTAAATCAGGGGTGGCTTCCGTGTAATTTGTAGTCATGCGGATCCAAGGCTGGAGTCATGTTAATCCATTTCGGTAGCAGTGGGAGGGGAGCCAGTTTCTAAGGCTTTCTGAGTCGCTTTTTGGGGAAGGTTCTGAATGTAAATCCTGACAAGTCCATGACTGGAAAAGAAAAATGTGACTGTCACACCATAATACTTTGGAGGAATAAGTACCATAAGTTCAGTAAATTTTGTGTTCATGGGTAGCTTTAGTCCAGTACTGCTCTGTGAGCTCTGTATTTGGGTCTCTTTAATTGGTATCACTTGGGCATAGAGCACAAGCAGATATCTCGTATAGTAAACAAAGCAGCAGATTTAAGTTAATGCTAATGTGTTTGCAGGCTGAGCCAAAAGCTTTTCAGGGTTATAATAACATGCTGGGCATACAGCCCATCGATCTAAGTGTCTGGAGGAGACAAAAGTTATGGATTGACTCATTGTACAAATCAGCTCATCTGAAAGTCAGATTCTGCTATTTGTTGCCATCAGTAATTTAGTCGTATTAAGTACGGCTGAGGACGGGTGGCAGTGTGGCTAGAATATTGAGATGGGATTTCCGAGATCCCAGGAGAGCCATTCCCTGCTTCACCACCACAGATTTCCTTTGTGACCTGGGGCAAGTCATTAAATGTTTCGGTAAAGTAGCGTTGGTGGTACCTCCTTCTTTTTCACAGGGTATGTGAAGATTATTGAGTTAGATGCATTTGTGAGGGGATCATATAAATCCAAATACAATATCAAACAGCACATTTGAACAGTGTGTGCTTCATACATCACAAGACAATACCTGGATTTATAAGCCTGTCTGTCTATGTGCTTCATACTATAATATGCTTACATGCCTGTGTTTTAATTTTGGCAATAAATCCTGACCATTGATTTTGGACAACTATCAGAAGAGCCTTTGTTCATCATCCATTCAGACGTAGTATTCCGAGACTGTTCTGGTTGTTAAATGCAACATTGAAATTGGTTGTGTATTAACAGTGACAAGATAATGCAGACTCTGACAAAGACTTAAATATGTAATTCTTGTGTGCTGGGGATAATGGCATGGAAACCTCTCCTCTGGCAACTGCTGCTATTGTAATCCAAAATTATTTGCGCGTTTAAGTTTGGAAGATTTATCTCCTGGAAGTAGTTCGGTCCCATTCATTGGGAGTCCTCGACCAAGTGTAAAGAGTCTGGGTATCTTGTATTCTGTAAATTCTGATAATTCAAATTAACACATATAAACCAAGTTACATTTAAGCTTCATAACCTCAGCCCTTCCTTAGAATAAACCAACCAGATAGTGTGGATCTGTGGAACATCTGTGTTCCTGGAAGCCAAATACTTGTGTTCCATAGGACTGCTTCATCAAGGCTGTTCAAAACAGAACAGAAAGTTCTTAAACTCTGATGGCAGCAGCTTGAATTGCATTAGGCCTCCTGAAGGGGTGGTGATGCACAGCAATTGATCAGAGACTGTTAAAGATATTTTTTTCTATTATCTAACACCTAGTTATAAATTAGAGTTTCATGATCCTAACAAATACATACTGGTCATGTAGACAGGTTTCTGTTGCTTTTCTATTTTATCCATTGCTTTTCAGCATGTATTCCCACTTAGTCACAAAGCTCAGCCTTGTTGACTGTGGGGCTGCTGCAGAGGAAAACCTCATGGTGTGAGTGGGCATTTTGAGCAGAAAGTGGGATGGCTGTGGGTCTGTCTGTCTGCCTGCTAGGCCCCCAAAGCGCAATCCCTGCCCAGGGAGTGTGCAGTGTCCAGGCTCCGTCAGCTACCTGAGCAGCACTGGCTCGTTGGTGTCTTCCCCTCATGACAGGCATGAACTGTATCTCCCTTCAGGTGAATCTACTGTCACCATCATCCAGAATTCGTTTATTTTTTGATAGGTCCTATTTGAAAGAGTGTCAGAAACGTGTATTTGGTGCTCCATGATTTTCCTTGGCTGGTTATGCTTTCAGCAGAACACCTGTTCCACCTCCAGACACGTCCTTTTGCCTTCCCACCCACGCCAGCCTCTCTTCTCCATCCGCTCTTCAACATTTGCAGTGAAACTGGAAGCTGAGACTTGTCACTGCGCTGTTTCATTGGCTTTCATCTGGGCTTATGGGTTAAGTTCCAAAGGCTCTCCTATCAATTGCTTCATTTTTGGCTGAGGAAGTCTTTTCTTATTAAACTACTGGCCTGAAAATGATTTCCAAGTTGCTTCTAAAACTTCATTTCAACTTATTTTAGAATGTCTTCATCCTCCCCCGCTCTTGTTTTTTTTTCCTGATAGAGGCTTTCATTTTACATTTTTGCCCAACTTTGCAACAAGGTTTGGAGAGAAGAAGCAAATAAGTTTTAAAATTATGTATTTATATTTAAGAAATTTAGACATACGCCTGTAGATATATCAGTGAAATAGAAAATTTGACTCACCACCTCTTTGCTCATTCTGAAAATTGCTTTTGGAAAGTAAGGGAGGGAGACCTTTTTAAAACAAGCAACATATATCATTATATTAAAAAAGGACAGTTAAGTTAAGATGTTTTCTGCAAAATTCAGGAGTCTCAAAAATTGTGTTTATCAAGACGGCTGTTTTGAATGTGAAGCCGTTTTTCGCATATTAAGCAAAAGATAACGATCCCTTGGGTTTATTTTGACCTACAGTGCGCTGGTTCACCACTCACTGTTAACAACAATTGAGCTCTATTGGGATTTTAAGGTTTAAGGTTGTAGCAATCCTAGAGTCCTAGAGTGTTCTAATTCCTGAGGTCATTGATGGCAGTATATACTTTTTACTAGCATAAAAAACTAGGTATTTCCCCATCTGCTATTTGAAGGTACAGAGAGAAAACCTAATGCTGTTTCTTGGTTTTTCTGGGAAAACATGTGGGGCAGTGGTGAGATTTTAACACATGAAGATGACTTGAAATAAATCAATTGTGGCTTTACAATTACAATCTACCTAGAGAGAAACAAAAAAATTAGCTGCAAATGAATTTTTCATATTGTGCCTTGTACAGAAAGTGCAGGTTTTAGCATTTTTTGATGTTAAACAGGAAGCACCTGTTTATAATAGCTTTAGTTTCTATTTATTTCTTGAACAGAAAGTTGATGACTACTAGGAATGAGTATTTATCAATTTTTAAGAAGGTGAATTGATTTAAGAGTTGGTTTGTAAGCATAGAAATCAATGTTACGGTTTGAGCTGATGCAAACATCGCATTATGGGCTCTTTTCGTTTCTCAGTGATTTTAAATAGTGACAGTGACTTAAAATCTTAATTGCAAGCAGTTAGAGAGAGCTCTGATTTACACATCAGTGCCCTGACCAGCGGAACAGCTGGGCTCCTTTCATACCACGTTTTACTTCATGGATCTGATGTTCATAAGGTCCAAACCATACAGCCGGTGCCCCATACGGAGCTCAGCGCTCCACGGGCAGCTGCTGCCTCTTGCCTGTCTGTGCGGAAATTCTCCAGCTGTGCTGGATGTTCCATGTGCTTCCACACTGTCACCTGTGGGAGTGAAATGTGCGGGATGAAACTGCTGACGCTGAGCTGCAGGGACCGGGGTAGGATGCATACCTGGAAAGGAAGATGGCGCTTAGGATGTGTTCCAGGATGCGCCTCAGTTTTCATCAGCATGCTGCTTTTATTCAGAGTGGTAGCAGAAAGCTTTATAAATGCAATTGCATCCATTCGACAAAGTACTTCTCGGTGACATTTGTTTCACTGAGGCACCTTCAGTGGCTCCCTCCTTGCCTCTTCTCTTGCCCTGGGTGCTCACCACTCCCCGGTGTCACACGCTCATCAGCTTCCTACGGTTGCCACATCAGGTTCTTGACTATATATTGTTTAGGAAGATAAAGCATTTCAGATCTGGCTTTTCTTCCATAAATTGGGTTTTGAATGATTGATTGAAAGGCAATAGATGGAGCACACACATGGATGAAACGAAATTATTATGTTCAATGGAAGAAATTATTGGTTTAATTTTTAAAAAAGAGGGTCTTTTTTTCTGGGAGATGAGCAGTGTTCAGCTGTCAGTGTTCCATAATAATATTGGGTGATGGTGTACAAGCACTTAAAAAGGTTTCTATTTCTAATCTTTGAAATGACTCACTAATAACATAGAGCTGCAGGTACTGGAATTCCTATGACACAGTGTATGTCACTGCAGGAGATGGCTCCGTTTGTCCCATGGGATATGAAAACATCCTATCTTTTCGACTGTGATCTCTGTACAGCTCTGTACCGTGAGGGAGAGTATAGTGAGTGATCCCATCTTAAATTACCTGCAAGCCTTCCGCTCTCAACCTTGCACAAAGCACATTGGGTATGAGGGGCTGAGTGTGTCCAGCAGTGAAATGTGTGCAAGCCAGGAACGGCTTTCAGCGACTTCCTTCTGTTCCTTGCCTCTTTTTTGTCATCCGAAGACAGTGAGCATTGAGGAGCAAATAAAAATGGTTTTGAATACCTTGAATTTCACAGACTCAGTCTGCTGTTTGTGGGGACTTTTTGCATTGCCAGTTAATACAAGCAATTACATTGGTTATCAAGGTGTTATTGGAGGATATAAGGATATAATAGTGAAGAGGTGATGTGCACTTGTGGCTCCTCTGTCTGATGGAAGGGGAAGATGTGCAAAAAAGGATGGTGAAGCTTCCTGTGTTAGATTAGTGACTGCAGAAATCTTTTGCTCTAATGGTGGTCAGAACATTTTCAACTAAATGCATTTGCTTAAAAATCAGCCATTTTCAATAGCTCTCTGGTTTTAAAAGTAAATTCTTGAAGTCCAGGATGAAAGGTGACAAAAAATCTCTCAGCCGTGATTCTCTTGACCTCCATTTATTTTTTGGAAACAAAAATAGATTATGTCTGTGCGTAGTTGCTGTCTAAAGGGTTTTAGTAGCTGTGCAGTCCCCTGTTTGCTGTCCTGCGGCTGGAAACCTCTTGTCTTGCTGTCCTGTGCCTTGAGCCTTACTTGTTGCAGCCTCACCAAACAGCAGGGTGGCTGCAAGTTTTACAGACTGCATGACGTGTATCCATCAGATTGGGTTGTTTTTTTTGTAACCATGTAGTTAAATACGTAGTTTGACTGATTGTCTAAAGCCAGAGTTTAGTTTTGCTTTCCCTTTTTTTAAAGGAAAAATTACATTTGGACAGTTTAATTATGAAATCCTATTGAAAAAGATGATGTAGAGCTGTGTTAAAACCAACTTCAGGAATTACTTACTTGTAAACCAGCTGGATCATAGGTGACTTGAGTTCTTTGACTACATGTAGGATGGTCAGCAGAGAGAGGGAAGGGATGAAAAATCTGTTATGTGAGAATTTTCAAGGTTTCAAAATTTGGGTTTATTTTAATTTCTTGCTGCTAACTCAGCACCAAGGCAGGTACTTGGGAGTGTATTCGGTCTTACCCCTTAATGAGTTAAACTACAGTGTCTCTACTTACTTCTCAAGATGGAGAGATACATTTAGATATTTTTGTGTGTATATGAATAGAAAAGATAAATATCAATATATAAAATTATATAGGAAACATAATAAAACCTATTTGTATAAAAGTATATACATATTTATATAATTTTTTGGGGTATATATATGGAGATGCAAGATGCAAAGGTATTCTCTTTATTATACACATTTATTATGTATTATATTCTTTATTTGCTTCTTACCTCCTTTTCCTTATGGCCTGTTTATAAACTCTGCTAGCAGACTCTATGTAGGCAGTTCATGCTTTTTTTTTTTTTTGCCAAAACAAACCTTATCAAATGATTCTGGTATCACCTCTCTCTGACTCAAACAGAAGTGTTCATGCCTATTACTCTCACATGCCCTAACTTTTGGAAATCACAGCAGTATTCTGTGTACAGCATGATGTAGCCAAACATTAATTTGTATTGTGCATAGAGTGAACAGTTAAAAAAAATTCACTTGTATTAAAAAACATAATGGTATTGTGGCGACCTTTCATTTTGAGGAAATGAAGGAGAGAAAAGCTGAATAGAACACGGAATGACACAGTGGTATCAGTCCATCTTCCGAGATGCTCCCTGGTCCGAGTGACAGGCAGTAATTGATGTGCTCTCATTGCTTTGTCACCTCAGCTTATCTTCATTCTAATTATTGCCACCTGCCTGCTCTGACTGAGCATTTGGTGTGGGTGTTGGGGTGGCTCCTGAGCACAGTACAGGCTTCTTGTCATGAAATACCCTGCGATGGATGAGAAGGATATGTGGAATTATAAGTTACCATGAAATATCTGACCTCTGCAGTGTAAGTCAATATATGGATGTGCTGCAAACTATTTAGGGCATAATAATTGAGAACGTGGTTTTGATCAGAAAACTGTGGTCAATTTGGCAGCGAATGCTAAAATGAAACCTTACAGAACTTGGGAAATATTATAATTCAGGTCTTCAGGGGAAAGAGCAAAGATCTAATTGAAAATAATTTAAAATTGTGCCTGCTGAAAATTCGCATTACTTCTGTAAAACTGAATCTAGTATTCTGATTAAACTGCTGCCTCGATTTGATCATGGATGTAATTAGTGTTCAGCACAAGCAGCACCAAATAGAAGGTGAGTGTGAAACGGTAACTTTTTTTGTTTCTTTGTTTTTGTTAGTTGATTTTTAGTTGAAAACAAAAAAGCAAAATACTGTAACACTTTGTTTGACTTCACATGTGATAAACAGAATTTGCTTTTGTTGGTTGAATTACTGGCAAATAACAGTAATTGCTTATGATTTCACAGTATCATCTGCTGTTAATTTACATCCTGATACTTCATGTCCATGTTAATTTAATGCTAATGAGCATGTTGGTAATGATGACTGTGGCACAGCATATTCAAGTGCTTTATTTTAACCACAATGTTCATTTTCTGGAAAGAATCGTAGTTTTCTGTGCTTACTTGCACCTATATACTTGGGTGCTTGTCATTTGCTTTTTTACCAATTTTATGACTACAAAATATAAACTAGCCTGAAATATAGTAGAATTTTTACCCTTTCCTTAGAACAAAGAAGAGCGAGTTAGTATCCTGCATTAGCTAAAAGATTTTAGCTCCTGTTTTCATATTTCTTCACTTCAGGCAGAATTAGCATAGGAATCACTGAAGTCTGGAATCTCTATCACCTGATGCAAAGCTTTTGCTACTGACCAACAAAATTTTGTGCAGGGGCAATATATTTGCAAAGCATTTTCCACATTAACACCTTGGTTTCTGTATGTGCTCAGCTGCTGTTACAGCGTTAACTGGTTTTTTTTGTCAGGCTGGTGTTTTATGTAACTTTTTTTTCCGAGGTGCTCTGGCTCGCTGTACACCTGGCTCCTAAAATGATAAATATTTAGTACCTTCTATGGCAATAGGAAAGATTGTTTTAAATTAAATATTTGAACAGGTGGATTTTTTCAATATACAGGGCTGTTTGTGTGTAAACAACCAGCACTGACTGCACTGAGTGTTTTACCATCAGAGAAAGCACTTGCTCCTGCCTTGCCTTTACTGTCTCAGCTGTTTATGGCCCCACCTTCCTTAAGTCAGTCTGACTCACCACAGTGCTCTTACTCTGTTGCATCTCCAGAAGCTTTAAAAGACTTTAAAAAAAAAGAGAAAAATGGTGAGTAGAAAGGAAAGATAGGTATTATGCAGAAATGAGGCAGTTGATTTTAAATTTTATTGTGTTCCCATGTTTGTATAGCTTTTGTGGTCAATTTTAACGTCTTGAAATACTCACTTGTGCTATGAGAATTCTCTTTATTGTACATCCCAGATAATATGTTAGCAATTTATTACTCTCACCTTACTACTCTTAACTGGGAAAATCTTTATTAGACCAATGAAATATTCAAAATTGCTCTAAAGATTAAGACATACAGTTGCTATTCATTTGAATGGGAGCTGTGTGGGCTCCCTAATCACTTAAGTAGCTTTGAAAAAACTTGTCCTTGATGTTTTTATTTCTCTGCAGTAGCCAGTGTTTATAGTCTGCTTTGAACAAGATAAAAAATTCCTTTTCATTGTACTGAGAGCATATCTAAGAGCGTAGAATTGCCATTTTGTAGTAACAGAGATGTTATGAAATAAGTTCTCTATTCTTTAACATCAGCATGAAATATTCATCTAAACTGTCAATAAATATTTAAACGTGATGTGAAATTTCCCTGCATTTTAAAGAGTAAAATGAATTAAAACATTTTAAGGACTAAACTATTATAGTGATTAGAAGAGTTGTACTGGTGTCTGTGAAATTCAGATCAGGTACTTGGTTTAATTAGTGAAAAAACCAGGAGAACATGGTGACTTCCTATTAACCCCTTGATTTTCTGTAACCTGGGATTGGGGCATTGGTTTAAGATGTGGAAGACCCAGAGTTGCTGGTCTCCTGGGATAGAATGACAACTCTTGTTGATCATTCTGTGAGGACTCTCTTCTTGAATGAACGCTTGCTGTTTTGGTAGCTTGTGTCCCTGAGAAGGACACACATACGCGTGTGGTCTTTGCACGTGTTCAGTAAGATTATTCTGTATGCTGTGTGCTTTTACTGCTTACTGGAATCAATTCAGGTTCTGGGGATCAGAATAAGGGAGATGCTCAGGACTTTGGAATGAAATTCCCATAAGATGTTCTTTCCTCTCTGGGTATCAGGGATTAGTAAACAAAGAGAAATTGTTTATTTGAAATGAAAATTAATATTGTGATTAAGAAAACATTAAGGAATTTGAAGAAAGATGTGTCTGATATGACAGACATACAGTCATTCTGGGGTTTCTTTCGTTTGGAGAAGAATGAGATTTGATTATTTGAGCAGGTTTCTGTGCCAATACAGATCAGAAATGAAATTTTTGAAACACACAAAGTGAAGTCTACTCTTCAAATACCAGTTCAGGCAACCAAGCGGTGAAAACTCATCTCAGTTAAAATGGTTTTTATTAATAATCTATGTTCTGTAAAAATTTGCAGTGCTAATTTTACTTACCACTTATTCGTTTTGTGTCTTAATATTCAGATAAATCAACATTTTAACTTACAGAACATCAATGCAAACCAACAGAGCAACTGTGTTTAAGTCTTTGTTGTAATGTATATTATTATTGTTGTTACAAGGGTAAAAGTAAATTAAATAAGAAATTTGGCTGGTTTTCAATCTGGAAGCATTGAAATGAATCAGTATTATGATTATCCTACTTTGGTGAGTACCCTAAATAAATGTTGTGGTGGATGTGCTCTGCTCACTATTGTAGAATGGTGCTTAAGTGAGAACAGTGCAGCCGGGAGCAGTGGTGCAGGAGGGGCTGCCTCTGCTGACTGGAGAATGTTTGCTGAACAGCAGGGAGAGGTTTCACCTGCTTCAGCAGGCAGTGAAAGACAGCAGGAGAGATTCCAGCGGGGAGGTTGCAGCAGCAGGAGCATCACACCCTCAGGCCTGTGCTGCTGAGCTTCTGACTCACCTGCTGCACAGCTGAAATCAGAGAGACGTGGCACTGCACACCCTGAAGGCACAGCAGGTGTTTTCCTTGGATGCAAACAAAGCATACTATGGACGTAGTGTCACACAAGAACACAGGCATCTATTTTCCATATTTGAAGTTAGGTTAAAAAAAATCAGTTCTTAAGTGATTTTCTGCCTATTCTGGATACAGTAAATGACAAGGCGTTTCTGAAGCACTTCTGATATCCCTTAAAATTCCACATCTCCAGTTTGAAATCAAGAATAAACATGTGAGAGTTGCTGAGCCTGTTGCATTATAAATGTAAGAACTGTTTTGGTGGGCCTGGGTTCCAGGAGCAGGACAGTCTGCAGGTGCAGAGAGTTTGCAGACAACCTGAGTGCTGTATCAAGGCTTTATAACAGATTTTTAGGTGTTTTCTACAAGTCACTTTTGAGGAGTTGCTTTTATGTTCTGCCTCAGTGCACTTGGAGATGTGTCCATAAAAAATGTGTGCTAGGCAAGGCAGGTATCTACTGAAATGAATTAAGTCTTTAAAAATCTGTACATCCACCAGCTCCTCTTGCGGCTCTGTCCCCTGGATTAAGGACTAAATAAGTCTAGATAGTTATCAGTGCTTGTAGGTTGTAAATTTTATCTAACATTTATAGCTACTGTCCTGCTTGCAGTCTCTTTTGGGAAGTTGAAGGTTGTCTTCCGAGTGGATCCCGCCCCTCTGCTGACTCAGCAGAACTTGAGGGCCTGCTGCACGTCTCAAAAGGCCCTGTTGTGTCCCAGTGGCTCTCTAATTAGCGGAAAAAAGCAAATGGGAAATTCCTTGAGCGCAGTTGGAGTGAGTGTTGAAACACTTCATGCAAGGCTGAACTCCAATTCATTAATGTACTGCAGGCAGCTTTCAATATAGGAATGCCAAACCCCAGGCTGTTCCATGCCAGAGAACTGGCTATACCAGCACACGCTACACGAAATGCAGGCGCCTCTGTCTCTGACCTTTGGCAGCTGCTTAATCAGGCCGTGCGCAGATTTAAACTGTCCCTTTAAAATAATGGAAGAAAGTATCAAGGCAATATTGTCAGTGTTCACTCTCTGGGTAACTAAGAGTATTTTGGTTCCTGCTCTCTCTCGCTGATGCAGGATGGAAAGCTCTGTATCTTCACATGAGATGAGGAGATTACCTTGACAAAAGATATTCTCTGATTGAGCTGCCTTGTTTTATAAGTTTTGCCTCAACCTAATTTTTAAAAGGACTTGCATTTTTAGTCCTCCCTCGCATCCCAATTTGTAGCAGGTCAGAACCACAGTATGACTTTCTAAATCATTGTAGTTGTGGGATTCCTTCCTCTTGCACCAGCATCCTTTTCACAAAGCAGGACTTCATGATGAGACCGTGTTAGGATGATGTAAATCAGCAAAGCTTCTCAGGTGGAGCTGTTGCTTTTTCACTCACTGTTGGGGGTTGGAAATGCTGCAAGCCTCTAATTTGATTTTTGCCTTTATGGGTTCATTATTTGTCTTCTGAGTTTAAGTTAGCAGTGTAATCGTCTGGAAAGGCTTGGTCATCCAAAAGGATACAAAGAATAGGAAATATTATCTTTGTGACTAAGTAAAATGATGAAGACTTTCTTTCACTTAATGGTTTTTTCATTGTTGGGTTTTTTGTGGTATGGTCTCTGACATCAGGTAGGAGACGTATGTGTTTTCTTATGACTTGTAAGGCATTTGAAGTTCTAAGAATATTTTTGAGGATTGTCTCTGCAGTTTGGGAACAGTCCTCCATTGTAAAAGATTTTTTGCAGGTTGATTGCTAGATGTGACCAGATATTAGGTGATGGTTTTTATTCTGGAAATGGAATTATGTTGGGATGGAGCACAGAAGGTATCATCCTCTTTATTAGTGACATTTGAAAGAGGGACATGGAAATTCACTTTGTTGTCAAAGTTCTGACAACAGTGCTCTTGGCTGTCAGGAGCATCCTGCTGGTCACTTAACAGTTATTTTTTGGCTTAACTGCATTGAAAATACTCTCTTGGGTTCATTTTCTTCTCCTCTTGAGATTCCCCCTTGTGCATTCACAAAGATGCGCTGCTGCTCCCTGCACAGGCTCCCAGAGAGATAAATCCAGCTTTTGTTCTACGGAATTCTTTCAGCCTGGCACTGACAACGCTAGTGGCCTCATCTGATTAAATCTACTTCACTGCCATGCAACATGACAAATGCTTTTGGTTCAAGTTGAACGGTAAAGCTTTTGCAAACAGGAAAAACAGTTGTCAGCTGTCAGTGTTGTGGGACCAAACACACATTGTGCTACAACAAGCAGACAAAAAAGCCTCTGAGCCGTACAGCAGATCAAATGGGAAACCCACTTAGGGTACATCCAGTTCTGTTAAGGCATGAGTGTGTTTTTATTAAGAGTTGTTTAACAACACAACCAAGAACATCTGTTGGCAATCGGCAGTATGGAAAGATACTGTCTTGTGCTCTCAAGGAAGCCTAGAAATTGCAGAATTTCATAACAGGGTATCATTTTCAAGATGGGAGATTTTGAAATTTTAATGTGTTTTGCTTACACATATAGCTTTTGACTTAATTTTTTGCAAAAAAAAAAAAAGAATCTTTAAAAGAAACACTCTTTTGAGGAGCTTTGAAGAAAGCTGTTTGGCTGCAGGGTGGTGGCTCTGCTTCAGAAATTAAGACATGAGAGCAAACTGAGGTTGAAAATGACACCTGGGTCTTTATCATGGTCCTGGCTGTTGAGTTTCTTGTGCTCTTTGAGTGTTTTTATTCTATCACTCCCCCAGCTCCACTGAACAAAGAAGCACAGAAAGTCTGGGAGAAATTGGAATATTTCTGAGTTACATTTCTGACTGTATGTTTTTTTCATTTTATTCCTTGTTTTCTTTGAATAGATGAAAAAAGGAGCATAATATACTGGCTCTTTGTTTTTCTTAAGTGATTGTGTAAGAATAGGTGGCTTTTGAATTGGAGCTTGTTTCGGACCCTTTAACCTGGAATATTATTGGTCAGCCTCAAAATGATGCTAAATTTATGCCTAAACTCAAACCCCATGGGCATCTTATCCATCATACAGAAAGTTCTGTGCCTAGTATTGTGCATGCTGGCATTTCCTTTTGGGGCTGTTCTTCTTGGGGCTTATTCATTCAATCAGTTTTTAATTAAATATGAGTAAAGTCCAACTTCTAATACAAGTCTCTTCTTTTAAAACTAAGTCAAGCAGAAAATACTTCCATTTGTGTGTTTTCCACTTTTCCATCGCATTCCTGATTCAGACATTTCGTGTCTGGAAGGTGGAGAGGGGGAGCAGCACCATCCTGGAATTGTGGCCATCACTTGGAATTTTCCTTCCAAATCTGGGCCCGGGAAGGACCCCTGTAGATTGTGGTGCTGACTGCTGTGGGCACGTCTGCCTTGCCATTTCCAGGCAGCCCTGCCCACTGCCTTCCACGTGCAGGCCGGCTGGCCATGAGCCAGCGCTGACCCACAGGCAGGAAGTGCAAGCTAGTGCAGTAAGGGCTGCTGAAAGCATGGGGGAACCTAATGACGCTGGCAGGGCTTGCAGAGCCCGGAGCTGGTTCCTGCCGCACATGCGTCAGAGCTAGGGAGGGAGGCACAGTGCTGCACCTTGGAATGTGACAGGCAGGCTGATGAGGATCAGTTGCTGCTTCTTCTGCAAGGCCAAACTAATAATAATTGTCTTCTGCACTATGGCACTCACCCTTTACCCCCACCCCCAACTGTAAGGGAACTCTCCTTCATGAAGTTTTTCATACTGAGCAGGAAAATGTTCATCTGAAGGTTGTAAGTAGCTTAATCCTCAGACTGTGTTGTGTGGAGCCGTCCTCAGGGATATATTTTTATAATGTGCTAATGGCTCAGTAACTGGCGAGAGGAATGAAATGCTTAGGCCTGTCAGCTAAAGGGCACTAAAAGTCCTCTTTGGTCCTTAATATAGTAACGACATCTTGATGGCTGGCATTCCTTCTCAGCTTTGTGACTTTCCATTCCCTTTATTTTATGGTACACCTGTTGAGGAATTGTTAGAGCTGCTGGTTTTGGGGAAATTGTATAACTGAAATAAAATAGTAATTTCTGCTATCACTTCTTTTGCTGTGAGAGGTGCCGTCCCTCCCTTCTCCCCCAAAATCTCTCGTCACAGGCCAGGCAGGAACTTACGAATCTAGCAAGACTCAGTAATGAAGATGTATTTTTTTTTTTTTTTTTTCCCCAAGCTACATTTACAATCTGCTTCCTTTTAAAAAATTTAGATCAACATCTTAATTTTAATTAAGTAAAAGACTGTTAGCTAAAGCCTCTTGAACACATAGGGTGAAAAATAGGAAGGAAGGCAAGGAGGTATGACTGCTGAGATAATTTCGTCTTGCAAGTTGGGGCTCCAACCGTGTGTCCTTGAGCTTAGTTTCCAAACCATCTATTGACGTCCAAAGCAGCTTGGCAGGCGATGAATGTCACGGTAAGCCCTGCTGTCACCCCGGGGCTTGGGAGTCCCTTGTGATACTGTGAGCACGGTCAGCAGAGGGCACCTGTCCTGAGAGAGACTCTGAGAAGATCTTGGGTCATACAGCAAGGAAGCTGTGAGGTGTCTCACAAAATGTGTCAAAATTCATAAGTACTGTAAGCTACTTTAGCAATAACTGGGAATTGAATTAGCAGTCATTCGTGTTAGAAGTTGTTTCAAACGCTCACAGTGGAAGCAGGAGTGTACATTTACAGAGGACAATTATCTAATTACTGGCCATTAATGAGTATCTGTAGTCTCCAAACCTGCTCAGGGAAGTGAGGAATGTCAGACTGATTGATTGTTCCCTCGCTTCTTTGTCTCTCCTTTCTCCCTTGTTCAATATTACAGGCCAAATTCTGCACTCTCTATTATAGGCAAAGAAAAGCAATGTTGCACTACCTGTTGCTGAATCCTCTCTGTGTGGGATTTGTGTTCTGACGTGACAGCTCGGGTGCTGAAGCTGGCCTCGTGCCAGCTGCTGCTTCACTCTCGAGATGGAAGTCAGCACTTTGCATCAGGATTTCGGCAGGGTAGGAAGGCAGATGCCCTTTGTCAGTGCTGCGCATTTTTACTGCCCCATGTTCTGTGACTGAGTAACTTTGTGGAGATCTTCCTTTGGCTTGATTTCCATTACTTATTAGCTGTGTCCCTTTCCCTAAAGGATTGAATAGATTACTTTGCTGCTAATGCCTTGATTGACTTCAGAGGTACCTTGGATCCAGATATTAGTCTTGCACTGTAGTGCTTTTAAGAAGATTGCTGTAATAACAGTAAATGAAGCCAGATACAGAATACTGCATTATAGCTTTATGTAGGTAGTGTGGATATGTATGAAAAGGTGTATTGAATTGCCACCCCACCCTCAAGATTTAACTGGAATTTGCAAGAGTATTAATTTGTTATTAACACAGAGCAGCTGTAAGAGCACCGTGGATTTAAACTGTTCAAAACCTATTAAAATCCCTTTAGTGACCCTTAGGCTTAGGAGGAAGAGAGAATAAATTACTGTTTTGTCAGAGTTGCTAGTCTTACAAATAGCACCCATGGCTTCAAAGAGTTTGCAGAACTGGGTTCTGAAATGTAAAACTCCAGTTAGATGAAAGACCAATTTTTGGGAGGATTTTTTAAACTGATAATCTTGAGATGGATTTTGGACTTAGCTTGTCACAGCGAAGGAATCGGTCTGTCAGTGCTTTGATGATTGGGCACACTGTCCCTGCTGCTATTGCATCTGTGACTGAGCTCTCGCTGCCGTCCAAGGAGTGTGCACAAAGGCAGCGTTTGTTCCCTTCTCCCTGACCCCGGGGAATCGGTGCACTGCCAGCACACCCAGACCTTTAGCTGCAGACGATCAGAAGCTCACTGTGGAGCTCTTGAAGAGGAGGATGCAGGGCCAGTTGATTTGAAAGTGCTTGAGTAGAAAAATACATTAGTTTCGTTTAACATTTTAGGCAATGTACAGTGGTCTCCGGATACAAATTAAGATTTATATTCGATGTTTACTGCTCTGTAGGGTTTAGTGTTTTACTTTTTATGTTGGAAATGGCAACCAGGTGTGGCTTTGAATCACTACAAAGGGTCTAAAAACCGAGCTGTGACAAGTTAAATCTCCCTGGCTATGTGTTTTTTTGGAAATACGAAGCAAAGGTTCTGTCAGCTACTGCACCCCTAGTCTGATGCCCCTAAGGAAAGTGTGCCATACAATTCTACCAAGGACTATCCGTTCAGTCTCTATATAAATTAAGATGACTCTGTCTTCTTGTAGGCTGTTGTTTTGGCTTGCAGCTTGCTCTGTGTTAATGATTTTTTGGAGTGACTTTTAAAAATCAAACCACAGTGTTGGCTTCTTGCATAAATGCTCTAAGCAGATGCAACAACCTGGCATGGAAATCAAAGAACACAGTTATTTGGTGGATGTAGGATGAGCCAAAGCACTTATCAGGGGTCAGTGTAAGACAGGAGAACTTTACCAGCCTCTGCTGACTCTTGGAACAGGCATTGTGAAGGTAAAGCAACTTCTTAATCTGATTTGGTGGACATGGATCCTGAAGGAAGGAGATTTGTCAGTGTTTCGCAGAGCAGATGGCTGTATATTGATTTGGACGGAACTATTTTCATTTCAAGTCCTCTGCAGCAGCAGGAAAAATATGATTTCAGTCTGATAGCTATATTTATGTCTGTAATTGGTGGTTAATACAATTCTGGTCAGAAAGTTTGTAGGATCATTTCTTTTGTTAGGCAGAGGAGAGACAGCTTCATCCATTAGCACTAATCCTATTTCACGGGAAGCTCTGTGTTTAAAGGTTAGGCTGATTTGCTCCCTGATTGACAGAAATCATTGCGTCTTTGTCCTCCTCTAAAACTGGAGGAAGGTGTGACTTAGGGTCTCATGGAGAAAGATGGTGTTATGACTTGTGCTGCTGGATATTTCTGGAAGGAATTGATTGGGATGCCAAATGAAGTCTGAACAGCCTTTACTTCATGGCTCCCAGTTGAGTACAGCCTAAGGTGCCTTGGGTTGCAAAGGTGCAAAATGAAGGCTGTTACGTGAAAGAAATGGAATGGAATTCGTTATCTGCCAATGAGTCACCTCATTTGAAGTCTGTCTGGTCATTGTTTTCACTGCTGGAAGAGAAATGTACGCCTCAGTTGAGTGGAAGGCTGTGATCCCAGCTAGAATGGGCAAAGCACAGCATAAGGCTGTGCTTTCCTGGTGGTTGGTCTTAATGCACAAGTGATGCTTGTCTTGATTTTTGGCTTTTCTGGCATAAGCCCTGGGCAAATGGATCAGTGTAACATTTGCCAAACGGCAAAGCACAAAGGTATTTTTCCTCAGAAATAAGCTTAAATTGTAGTACCTGAAGTTTAAAATGTACTTTTTGTGGAGGCCCTCCCAACTTTTTAAATTGCAAAGCAGGCACTGAAGAAGGGTCAGTCAAGTTTTGACTGTAAGTCAAAATTCCCTGTGCAATGGGTGTGTGGGTAATCATTACAAACTCTTATAGGAAAACGAGCCATGGGAGTGCCTGTGATCAACAGAATCAATTTGTTTAACCTTGAAAATGATGCTTCTCCTTAAAAGGGAAAGGGAGGAAAATGAACTGAACCTAACAACTTGCGTGACTCACCAGATAATTCTAGTCAGATGGCAATTATACCTTGAGTTGTCATTTTAATGACAAAAATCTGTAGTAGTGTATGTTGAACCCAGCTTAGTATCTCCTGTAGCTAAAGCACAATAGTGTTCTGTATTGTGAAACGGGCTCATATTCTGGAGAGGTCTGAACTGTAGCTGGCAGTCACACTGCCCTTGAAAAAGGCCAAACATGTGCATGCATGGGGACTAGAGGACCAAAATGTGCTGCTTTGAAAGAGGATGATAACAAGAGTTCTGTCAGGTTAAAAAAAGAGGGTTCGTTCAGAGGCATCACGGAGTAGGCTGACAGGAGGTGGAAGCAGCAGAACTTGTGCAGGAGATGTCTGAATTTGGCAGGGATTTAAAATTCAGTCTAAAATAAAGTTAGTGGCATGCAGGCAGAATGAATGTTGTGCCTGTACACTCTGTTCAGTGTGAGCACATTATGGGAAGAAGTGATACTTCCATCTGAAATTTGTCAGAAAGCTTGGGCAAGCCTAGTGCTGGAAAATAAGGGGTTTGAGGAAATTCAGGTGAGTTCTTCATTGAATATGAAAGATATTTAATTGTTAGGGATTTCACCTGTGTTTCTTATCATTTTCAACTTGCACTGGTTAAGAAAATATCTGAGAAACTGGCATATGGCAAAGGTGGTGGTATGGGTGAAATGTGGAATGAAATAAATATTGGGTAGTTCAGGAAGATTTAAGTCATACCATTTATAGGATGTATTGTAAACTTTTAACATTATCCTGAGTGTAGAAAGGCAATAATGATAAATGCAGTTCTGTTGTAGAAGGGTGCTGGGTGATGTGGGAGTGGGAGAAACAGGAGCTGAGATTCACTTGAGATTGGGAGATGTTGCCACGTGTGGTTGTAGCCCAGCCTCCTGTGTGGGTTATGGGGAAGGCCAGTGCCATCACCTACATTTCAGTGCGGATGCTTGAGCCTGTGCAGCCGGGCACCTTTGGGCTGCTGCCAGGCTGAGCCAGAGCTTTTTCCATCTGGATGCTCAGCTCCCAGGCAAGAGCTCAGGGGTGACAAGGAGAGGACAGAACCTCTCGCAAGTTCTGAACTGACACCTGCCTGTTTTTCAGGTTTGGAAAGGTTTTAGTGAAAACATTATTTAGTATAGTGGTGTAAACCTCGTGTTTCTGTGGAAGAGAATGGTGAGCTTGCGGTGCACATGCTGCCCTTGCTGTTTCTAGCTGGAAGATGCAGCTCTGTTATGGTTTTGGCTATAGCTCTGTTGAGACTGTGCTGTCCTGTGCTGTGTCTGCCCAAAATGTTTTGCCCGTAGCTGTTAAGAGGTTGCCCAAATCTCTGTACTGAAGACCACATTGGGGTTCTTTTGCTGAATGTTTTATATTTCCGTCGTTGTGACTGCAGTTATGGGTTTTTCTAGAGTAAATACACAGAATATGAAAATCAAATTATTGAGGGCATCAAATAGCTTTTATTTAGAAATCATTTGCTGTGGAGGAAAAAAGCAATTACAAGAAAAAATATCTTAAATCTGATTACTGAATGCTTAGCTGTGACGAAGTTGAACATGCAATCTAAACTAATATAACAACCAAAACCCATTACCCTAATTATCTTACTTAAGGTATACCCACTGAAAGCTTACTGGGGAATGATGGAGACCAAGGTATGTATTTATGCTTCATCTGAGAACATGGGAAATTAATGTATTTTTCCTTTTTTTTTTTTTAGGTAAGTAACTGAAGGGGACATGAAGAATTGACATTCAAATGGCCAGCATGTTGCAAAAGGTATTTTGATTTAGATTCAATAAGAAATGTGCAAATAATTAATTTGGGTACATATTTAATGAATATTTTCCTCCTTTTTTTCTCTATCTCCTGACTCTGTCTTGGCATAGAAATAAAAGAACCTGGGTTTAGCCAGTTGACTAAAATTATTTTACTTGCTATAAAGGTAGTAATATGATGATGAGTGAAATATGTAATATCATGCCTGAAATCTCCTTCTGCACTGATGATCACGGGAAAGTCTGTTTTACATGCTGATTATAAAGTGATAGATGCATTGCATCTAATTTCTAAGAGATGACACCATAAGTAACCCTGAGAAAGCTAAACCCGTATTTGATCCCTAAACAGCTCCTTCCTTGCCAGCCAGATGGATATGGAGGTATGTGAGGCCTCATCTTGCATTGGGAAGTAGTGTCTGTAAATTTGCTGTGAACAAAATGCTGGAGCTTATGCTGGTGACACCCACACAGAAGCATCAAAAAAACTCCCAGCTATATTTCATTTTTGCAATAGTTCTCCTACTGATTATTTTTTCACATCACTGATAATCGATTATAATTTTGTAGAATGTTTGTTGTCATGTTGCTGTCTGTGAAATCCCTCAGGAGAGTGTAGGTTGACGGGAGAATGATGGTTACAGAGAGCAATTCCAGTCAATACCAATTAGGGGTGGTAAGACAAAGCTGTTTGGAAGAATCTTCACAAAGGCTGGTTAAAGAAAGAGGATTGTGTCTTACAAAAATGTCAGTGTTTCCTAATTATGTCCGTTTGAGTGAAAGTTACACTTCTTAGTATTTTTGACAGAAGGGTGGAAAGAGGAAGATAGACCTATTGATTAAGAAGTGTCTGGGGATAGACTCAATTTCTGATTTCAGTGAGGCAGAATTATCCCTGAATTTCCTACTTCTGTAAAGATTATGGAGTTTAACGGATTGTTGTCTGTTCTCCTTCCCTAGACTTGAGTTAAAAAGCCCAGACTATATTGGACACAAAAATTAAGTGTTCTCTGACAAGATTTTTGGCTGAAAAATTCTGATTTTGCCTTTTATAGGCTTTCCACTCTTGGCTGCATGTAACTACTTTATCTTGCTCTGCTGTTCTTCCTGATATTCCTCTCTCCACTAAGATTTTGCAGACAGAGAAATGGAATCTCACCTGAAGCTGATTTAGGGAACTGAGTTTGGGAATATTTCAGCTTAAGAAACAAATCTGTCCAACTGAAACTTCAGTTGCACTTGGTTATTCTAATCTGCATTTTAAGCAAGAAGTATTTTGAAATATGGGATATAAACGTGTGGCAGCCAAGCAAGAAAACAAATCAGTTTGTTTCTTTCCTGTAGCTTGCTGCAGTTTGACTGTCTCACAGGTCTTTGTAACAGAAGCACAAACATACCAATGTGTACAAGTTCTGCTTTTTATCAGTGGATGAATGCCTTTGCGGGAACTAAGAGGTCTTTTCGGTTCCCCAGAGAATTCCACAACATCATTTTAGCCTCTGAAAAGAGAGAGTTCTTGGCTAACATTAAAACAAAATGCTGCTGCTTGTGGCTACTTTAGAATTTATTTTTTTTATTATGAAAAGCTAAACATTAAAAAAAACCTTCAGTTATGAAGGGGAGGCAAAACTTGGAGTAATTTGAGAATGAGGGAGGATCCCACAGTGCAGTACAGTCATTGCTTTCTGCACATGGAGTTCTGAGCACCAATAACCCCTGGTTACTTGGAACAGATAAAATTTATATAAAATCAGCATTCATTCCTTGTGGACTAGTTTTATATAGCAAACAACTATATTAGATCTGGTGCAATGCTTACTGAATGCCTTCTGTTTTTGCTAAATGTAAAATGAATTCAAGTTGGTCCTGTATAGATTTCTGTCCCATGGGCTACATTAGGATGCATTGTGGGGAAACCAATATAATGGTATCAAAAGATGAAATTAGAGTGATTTGTTTCAGGCAATTTAGTTGATTACGTTTGACATCTTATCAGGTCTCTGAAACATAACTAGAAGCTTTCTCTTGGAAACATGTCGTGTCCTGTCTGTCTTAATGATCATCAGCAGTGGGTTGTTTTTCCTTTGCTGTAATTATGCACCTTCTATTAGAAGCCAGCAGAGACTCTACTGCTGAGCAATGCAAAATTCCTTTATTTTTTGTGGGGATAATAATATTATGCCTTTGCAAGTTTTCAGAGGCCATTTCAGTAAACCAGGCATTGCTCTATGAGCTGCATCATCACCATCTCGAGTAATATTGATTCCTGAAGTATAGATTCACATTTTCATTTCTTTGCTTTTCTTCGGTACATTACATTTTTGTCTGTTGAGCCATATGTGCAAGTCTGAGCTCTCAATTAAAGGACTTTACCATCTCGGTGTCATGTTCACAGTTCATTCAGGTAAATGCCAAACAACATGCTAAGGTCAGGGATTCTCAAAAGTAGGTCAAAATCCCCTAAAATTTCAGTTTATCTGGGAATTTTGCATTGTCTTTTAACATCACCAGTTTCTAGCCTGCATGATCATGGAGGTACCGGTGGAAACATGGACTGCGTTCACACGGATTTCCCCAGAGGTAAGTGTTCTCTTTTTTCCAGGCTACTAAGGATTTGGTATTCAAGCCTCTGTGTGTGTATTTGTGCTTTATATCCAGATGAAAATGTGTTTATTTGCCGTGTGTAGGTAACAAGGTGGCCAGTGTTGCCCCGTGCAGAAGGGAAATGCTGCCATGTCTTTTATTCTTCAGGCTTTTGAGAAAAGATACTTAGTGCATTTTTGGCACCTGGTCTCCCCAGCTTTCTATGGAGCTGGGCAGCAGGACAGGGGTCATCCATTCTTTCCTTTCTTGTCTCTGGCTTGGCTGTAAATAGCCACATTTTTTCTTACTTGTGATCCTGAACTAGGGGAATTGCTACAGCACCTGATAAAATGCTGAGAGAAACAGTCATTTTCTTGGGAAAATTGAGGCAACTGGTGGGGGACGTTCAACATCCAACTTCACAAGAGATTTTGCCAGGAGACTTTTATTATCATTCCTATGCCTTTTCAGTACTGGAGAACCGAAAACCTCTGTGAATAGTTACTGACTGGCAAGATCTGACAGATCTGCTAACTGGGAGACATTTATTGTGTCTTTTGATTTAGATCTGCGTGTTTGTGTCTTTTTGGTTTTTGAAACATCTGACAAATTCTGTAGCTTGCCAATATACTGCTCATATTGATGCCAGTAACCTTTTAGAAAGTGATTTTATTTTCGTAAGGACCGGTATTCATCTTCATCATCAAGTAGTGGTGACATGTAGGTAAAGAAGTTGTTCGAAGAAAGGAAACTTGTTTTTCCTGACCTTGAACAGCTGATCTGCTTACCAGATATTCTTGAGTCTGAGTTGTTGTTTAATCTAGGCGAATTCTGAGTTCTTGGCTGTTGGACTGTGTCCCACACTCTGGTAGTGGCATTTTCCTTTAGACAACTTTATTGTCATATTAATGAAGAAGGCTGTAAAGTGCAGGGTGTGTGCTTGTGTTAAGATTTTTTTACAGTGAGCTCTTGAAGTTTTAGAACTGTCCGAAGCCTCTTATATCTGCACCTTTATAATATTGTCCAGCTTAAAAAAATGGATGCAGTGTTTCAGGATTTTTTTTTGGTGTACTTTAAAAGTGAAACTGCATCTTTGAGATCGGTGTCTGAAATGCTTGTAAGCACAAACATATCTTTAAATTCTCTCTAGATATAGTAATTTTAAATTGTGGCTGCTGTCTGCCTGTTTGGATTTTCTAAGGAACAGATATCTACATCTGAAAAAAGCAGGATAGCATTTCACGTTAAACTGGTGTTTTTGTTGGCAGCCTAAGGGGACATGAAAATTTAAATGGGCATAATGAATAAATTACCCCTTGACTTTAGGCTGTTCCTTCAAAACAAGAGTGGAGTGGTGTGTGGTGAGTTTGCACTGGTTTTTGCTTTTGTGTATTTCTTTGTAGGTATGTAAGGGGCTCATGTTCTTCATGATGGATTTAATCCATCATGATCTCTTCTGTATTACAAAAAGCAAGAAAAAGCATTTTTATGGTAACCAAAATGGGCGTGTAGAAGTCACGGTTATTTTCTTTTTGTCTTCTTGAGGTCTGTGAGTACAAACTGGGAGAAATTCCAGAGTCTCTATGAAGTCTTAAAAGTATTTCAGGTTTGCTATTGATTTTCCCATGGAATGCTTTCAGATGCCGGGACAATTAGTAGCTGAGCTAAATCCAACTGAAGACAGCCTCTCCTCTACCAGAAATTGAAGCTAATGGGCCGTAAAGGCAGGGAGGATAATTCCACTGTCCAGCACTAGGCTGTAGCTAGACTGCCACCAGAAGGAGTGGGAAGCAGGATGCGCTGGCCAAGGGCTGAATGCTGTGCAGTGACTCAGTATTCACTGCTGGAAGAGATTGTGTAGCCATGCTTGAAAACTGCTTCCACTTTAGTGGCTGGGAAGGAAATGTGTGTGGAAAGCATCTCTTGCTTGAAGCAGTCATGGTTTAAGAAGCAGATTGTACGTGGCTCTTTGGTGGCTTTTTCTCTTCTGATTTGGATTTTTTCGTTTTTCCCTGGGCATGAAAATAGAAGGAAGAAGCCACTTCAAATAGGCTAAGATCTCCCAAGGTGACTTCGCTTTGTTTAAATCCTGAGGAAGTGTCTCACATGGTCCTGAGCTTTTCCACAGCTTGTTTTCCAGACAAAAAGTAAAACCTGACATGTGCAGCATTGACTGCAAAGAGCAACAGGTTGGCTGCCAAATTTTTTTAAAAAAATCTATATTAGCCTTCCTGCCAAAATCTTATTTATTTTCTTTTACCACAAGCATGCCAGACAAAAGTACATTATGTTTTTCCACTGAGAGAATGGGTAGTTGTTATCAGCCAGACAAATTTCTTACATTCTGTTTATAAACATTTGTTCACAAAACACTTCATTCTAATGCAGCTTTTGCAGTTTCTTTATTGTGCCAGAAGAGATGAAAACATAGGCTTGGCCACTTTGCAGAGCTGCTTTCAAAGTTATTCTCCTGGTTTTAATGTTTCAGACAATCTCAGATAAGGCTTAAAGGCAGAATATAGTTGCTTTTGCTTTTCTCCATCCGTGTTCCGGTGCTATTTTGGCACAGGCAGAGGTTGAAGATGGGCCAAGGTACACATCCTTGCCAGTGTTTCAAACACCACTGAAGGTTTGGGAGTGTCGAATGTCATCCTTTTGAGCTTGTGCCTACATCTAAGTGTGTTTGTGTACGGCAGACATTTCACTCTTAAGTCTTTAAGTGCCACTTAAAAATGTACATCTAATCTTGTGTCAATCTGAGTGTTTCATGCATGCTTTGCTCTCTCTGAAGGTTATTGTTTCATTGGCTCTGTTTCAAGAGTCAATGGGAAATCCATTGGAAGTGAGGTTTGTGTTGAATACAAGCGTTAATGGTAGAAAGTTTTCCATAGACACTGTTGAGGGCAAACTAGGTCAGTCTCATCACTCTTTTTCTGTAACAGATAGGTCTGGGCTTTTTCCTTACTAAAGTATCAGTGGCATGTAGTTAATGCATCTGCTCTTATAAATCATTTGCTTCCCAGCATGAAATAATAATTAAAAAATGATAATACCCTCAATTTTTTATGTATTTTAAGTGAACAAGCTGCGATAACAAAATATTGCCCCAAACATATACCTGGGATTAGGAATGCAAAGCTTTTAATGAACTGTCCAGGTAAACCATCTGTGTCCTCCCACACAAAATCCATTCTGCAGACTTCTCTGGGAAGGAGGAAAAGGGCTGACATGTCTTGCGTGTGTTTTGAAGACACTGCGAATCTGCTCTCTGTAGTTTTCAGAGCCCTCATGTCTGTAACATATCTGCTACAGAGGCTGCAGAGATGGGAACCCAAATGTAGAGGAAATAATTTCGATTTTTTTTGTTTGTACTTGAGCCTTTCAGCTGAAGAAGCTGGTGAAAGCTGGGCTGCATTTCTGCCTGCTCTTGTTTTGCTCAGACTGTAACGTCACAGCAGTTTGTCTCCTGAATTTGTAGCCATGAGAACAAATTATGATCTGCTGTAATGGTAATTATGTTAACTAAAATGGTCATAAAATGATAGGGAGGAAGCTGCATGTATCAAAGCTGTGCCATCAGTATTCTCCCCAAACGTTTGTAATGAAAAGAAAATATCAGAGTGTGTGCGTATATGTATATATGCGTGTGAGTGGGTGTAGAGTGTGTAAGTGTATGTTAAATAAAACAAAGTCCATATTCATGAGTTGAGATTAGCAAACGTTAATGAACCTATAAATTCTCTGAGGGGAGTCAGCTGATATAGCCGAGTTAAAAACTCAAGGCCGTTGGATAAAACCCTTCCAGGGTAGGTACTAGACACTTTGTGCTACATTTAGCTCTTTTCCTTAGATATAAACTGCCCTTTTTCAGATGGGAATTTGGTATAGACTCTCTAATGAGTCTGCTTGCAGTTTGTTGTACAAGAGATTTTTAAAGCAAGTGCAAATAGTGGATTGAAATCAAAACCACTAAACAGGGCTTTTGGAATGCTGTAAAGCCGAGGTTGGTGGTTATGGAGTTGCAGAGAGCCTTCAGTTGCGTCTTCTGACTGGAGGAGTTGCTTGGGGGTTAGTGTGAGGCAATGTGCACTGGAAGGAGCTGCTGGCATCCAGATTTAGTAACTATTGAAGGAAAGCAGATCACTGTTTCTGGACTGACCAATAGTCTTCCAAAATTTCAAATCGAGTAGCAGCTGGAGAACTTGAATTTTGCTTAAGAATTGGAAAAATACTGAAGCAAAAGACTGATGTAGGATCCTGTATAAATAATATTCGAAGTTGAATATGGGTCCTAAAATGTATCAGAAACAGAATAGCAGAGACTGTCCAAAGAAGGCCAGTACTGTCCAGCAGAACACAGAGGGTGTTTGCAGAGGAGTGGGAAGAAGAAAGGAATCCTCCTGTTCAGAAAAAGGTTAATATGAGAGTATGTGATAGGTTTCTTTATATCCCCATTAGGAGGGTTAGCTGGGAGCTGCCACTTGCTCCATATCCTCTCATAACTCTATACCAGTTTGTCTGGCTGAAGATTGAGCTCTAAGGTGGCCAAAAAATTACAAAACACTTAGTTCTCAATCCTCTTTTTATTTTGTCAAATGGTGTTTTGAAAATTACTTTTGTGGTAGTCTTGAAACCATAAATATACCATTAATTAGTGAAAACTGTTGCCTGCTTTGTTCCTCAGACAGGCTGAAAACTTGCAATGAGATAAACTTTGTCTGGACATTCAGATCCAAACCACATTTGTCATCTATAAAAGCTGCATTTCAAGGTCAGACCTGAGGGTCTGTGTCTCAGTGTTTTCTCGTCAACAACAGCCACAGCCGGGTTCTTGGGGAAGAGTAGGAACAGGGCAAGCATATCTGATACTTCCCCTAAATAATCTCCTGGCCTCCAGCTGTTTTTGGCTCAGGATTTCCTGAGCTGGATATTGTCTCTGGGATTTAATAACCCTCAGTGTTTTTTTCCTTCACAAACTTGTCCCTCCTTGGGCTGAGGTAACTCCTTCCCCCAGGGAAATTCCTGCCACCACTTCTGTTCCAGCCGCTGGGCTGGGCTGGGACACACAAGGTCTGCTCTCCTAGAATATAGGACGTGCTCTTAGGCTCAAGGAGGGGAAATAACAAGGTTTAAAGAGGAAAGTAATCATGGATACAGAATATGGATAGTTACTGCTGCACTTGCAATATTAATCTGAATACAGGCATATGGACAAACCCAAAACACTTAGAGAATACCATGTACCAAAGACAGAAATCCTTCTCCAAATGACGAGGCATTTGGGTCTTGGCAGTGGCTGACTGTTTGTCTTGTCAGCTCTCTTGCTCTCCTAAGTATGGCTTTATTTATAAAATATTAGCTTTCCAAAGGAAGCCATCAGGAAATGAGTAACTGTAGTCACAGCTGGTTTTAAAAAGGGAAGATAAAATAGCAAGCTCCATCCATTTTGTGTGCTGAGTGATGCACAAGTCCTGTGAAAAAGCCTCTATTGATTTCACGCAAAAAATTAAAGTACTTGGATTTCTTATTTTTGGCATTATGTGTTGTCCTGTCTTTCATTTTAAACATTGATGACAAATTTTGTTTTTCTATATTTTTTGGCACCTTCCATATTTTAAAATAATTTCGTTTAAGTATAGAAACTTAGAAAATGCATCAAAAATGAGGAATGGGGCGTTATCCCACGGAGTCAAACCAATTCCCTTTGGGCAGGTGCCTGGTGAGGTAGGGCTGCTCAGCTGTGTACCCCACCTTTCTTCCATCCTCACAGTACACATCTGGCCTTTAAGATGCTGTAACGTTCAATGTAAGCTGTGGTTTTAGAGGCTTGTGACTTGTTCAGTTTTGGATTAATTTTCTTGGGGATAGCAGAAAGCTTATTTGTCCCTGATATGGCAGCCAGATTTTTAAGGCTGTGCTCCAAAGCATGAATATTCTACAGGTTTTCAGTGAAAGGGTGATAAGAATTTTCTTAAAATAAGCTCTTCTACACACAGAGGTTTTTTTATAGACCTAGACTGTCAGCCTGAGATAGATGCCAAGCACTGAGAGGGTTTTAAATTTGGTGTAATAAGAAGCAACATGCATGATACTGTAAATCATTGCACAGTCCACAAGTGCTGCTCTCTGCACCAAAGCAGTACCATCTGTTGGTGTAAGAATTTACTCTGGTTTGTCTAGTCTCTAGTCAGGGACTTCTAAGACAGTATTTTGCTTCTTTTTAAACAAATTTCTGCTTCAATTGCAAGTGGGTGGAATTATGAAAATGCAGAGAGCTGAATTAATGTTTAAAGTAGTTTGGCACATCATGGTATTATATTGCTGTTAAAATAAATATTGCCAAAAGGCATCTTTACAATAACAGGAATTGAATTTGAGTCATATGTGATAGTACCTTTCAGTAAAATACAAGTCCAGATAATTATTTAAGTACTACAGTGATTCTTCCATTACTGTTCCTTTAAAACTCATGCTGTCAATCTTGGGCCTACTGTCTCAAAGCTGAGCTGCTCTCTCCAAACATGTATATCCGTTAAGGTTTTTTTTGGTACCTGATTGGGATAAAATCAGCTTGAAAATGTTGTTTTTCCAAGGTTTAGAGGGGGTGTGGTTGATGACTGTTAGGTTTATTTTTGAGTCTGTGACTGTTTTCATGACCTGTCAGTCACTCTTAACTTACTAAGAGGTATGGACACAGCAAATTAAGAAAAATAATGTTTAGGATTTACTTACTGTAATTTTTTTTAAAGAAAGTGCCTTTCATACCTTTCTTTAAACAAAATGAAAAAGCTTAATTAGTTTATGCTGTTTAATCTACTTTTTACTTGCCAACCACCAAAGAGCAAACCGTATCTTACCTCATCATTTCCCTTAAACTCTAGTCCCATGTTAATGCAGCTATAACATGTAAGAAGCAGTTAAAACACAAAGTGTGCCCAAATCCTGGTTTCCAGGGGAAGCAAAGTTATTTATATGGGACTGAAGTGCAACATTTCTCCAACAAAGGGCAGCCTTCTGGAATGAAGGTTAAATGGGAATGATGGTCCCCTGCCAACCTGCTGGAGAGTGGGGACCTTGTAATGTCACTAAACCAGGCGACAAGCCAGGGCAAGAAATAGCTTTGAAATAATTTTCTTTATCTGTGAACCAGTCAGGAAGCTGTAGCTGGGACAGCAGTGAAGCAAAGCTATTTAAAAACACTGATAATTAAGACATTTTAAATGTTGGTTGCTTTGTTATGTAGCTTGACCTTTAATTTTTTTTTTTTGAAAGAATATCCAATATTTAGTTAACTTTATTTCCTGTGTTATACTCGAGTTGCATCTTTTTGCTCAATAATAAAAAGTGATTAATATTTAAGCAAAAGAGACCTTTTCATTCAGAAAGTGGCTACTTATAATTTTATTATTTACTGCTGAGAGGATCATTGGACCATGATTTATTTTTTTAACACCTTAATCTCAGTGGAGGAAGGGCATTTATCAGACAATTCCTGTGCTAAAAACCCCTGAAATTATAGCTACCGAGAGAGATTTCTTTACTATTTTAGCAGAGCACATGAGTAACTATGGCTTTTCTATATGTTCGTTTTCTCTCTGCTGCTTGTTTTGCATGTTTTGTCGTGGCATTTAAGTGGTCAGTTGATAAAATCCTGCTTTAAAGATTGCTCTCAGGTACATGAGGCAGCTGCATATGATGCACTGGAATGTTTAGTCACTTGAAATCCTAGTTTTGTTCTCTTTGCCACGGGGGTAACTTTTGATGATGTATTTAAGTCTGGAAGGCTTTTGAGCTTGTCGGATATCTTGACTATTTCCATTTACTTCGTTTTGTTGGTGTTTTAAAACCTGATCTTTTGCAGTGATGGAGAAAATGATCTGTCCAACAATAGGTTTGCTCCCAGGATCCTTTTAGTGGTGGTGAGCAGTGAGCAGTGACCAAATCCGTGGCTGTATTTATAGCTCGGTATTTGCCCAGCTCCCCACCTGGCAGTGCTAGGTGCTGATACACTCCCAGCCCACTGGAACTGTGGCCAGGAATGGTTACTTAGCACATTATAATCATTTTACAGCAGAGGAAGACTCGTGTCTGCCTCCTGTGTATCAGCTTCCAGCTCACATGATTGATGGGGGGGACAGAGACCTGCCAGTCCTGGCCATGGACGCTGCTAATTCAGCCATGGAGACTTTGCTTCATCTTTTGCTTCTCACTGCTATATTTGTTGTCAAGGTGGAAAGTTCAACCACTGCCCCTTTTTAATCCGGTTGCTTTCACATACCCTACTCTTCAGTGATGCTTGTTGGCATGGAGTAACTGTGGTGTATATTCAAGGGGTAATACGTAAATGTGTCTAACTTAGATACACACTGCTTGGGTTTCAGCTCTAGGTGCCTGTAACATAAACTCTTCAGCCCGAATAACCCTATGGTTCTGTGGGGTGTAGTTTGTGTGGTTCATCAGGGCACATGTGAGCCAATTCAAACCCTGAAGGGCTGGGGCTGGTGTCCAGCTGTGGGCAGTATCTTGGGCAGGTACTGCTGCCTGCTGGGCTCCAGCTGGGGAAAGCAGGGCAGGAAGAGTCTGTTATACTGCCATGTTCATGTTAAGAGACATCTTTATTTCAAGAGATTTGAAACCAGAAAACCTATGCAGGGCTTCAAAATAATGTCAGCACACTCACGTCAAACTCAAGAAAAACTGCTTTCTGTGGTGTATAAAGACCAGTCTTTGCTTGTGGTGTTAAATGTGGTGACTTGGCGTGTTGCACATGAGACACCGGTGAAATTTTTCCCCCCCTCATTTTTTAATCCTTTTTTGTCTCTGTGAGAAATGTGGGGGAATAAACACAATACTATTTGCCTTCAAATCTCTTGTAAGGCAGTGTGTGCCTGCTTCACTTCCCTTTGGCCGAAAGGGGGAGGTCTCTGCCTTCCTCAATCCCTTCTCCATGCTTAAAATGGAAAAGAGCATTTCCGATAATCCTTATATATTTGGGAAATCTCGACAAACCTGTATGAAATGGCAGTTTCTGACTGAAACTTGCTGACTTAACTACAAACTTCAGATGAGCCAGATTTCTGTGTGGTTGCCTGGTTAACAGTTAAGTGTTACACCAAAGTATTCTTCATGCTAGAAAGAGTAAGAGGGGAGTTTTCCATATAGTTTCTACCAGTGCTGACAAGCGGATGATTTAGAAATTAAGGGAAATATTGTATAAAATGTAGTAACACTTTTCCACTCTAGCTTTAAGACAAGTGCTTATAATTTGGCTTTTCAGCTGGAGGTACATAGGTTTATAATTTTTTTTTTTAATGAACTCCACAAAACCCCTGTTTTCTGTAATTTTCTGATAGATGCAGGGAGGCACATTGGCAGCACACTAAAGTGTTTATGGCAGTCTTGTAATTATGTCACCTACCTGAGGAGAAAAGGAGACTTGCTGCATTTGCTTTTACCCAGGGGTGATGCAGCCATAAGAAATCACACCTAAATCGTGTGGGGTTTTCAGTGGAGGTGCATGACCCACATGCAGGGTGTGTGCTGTGGTGAGAGCAAGCATCTAATTAGGAATCATATATATATGGATTTTCATCTGGTGCTCTATTGCCACCTTCTGCTCATCCATCTTCCCACGGCGCTCGCGATGCAGTTACGTGTTGCACCCGGAACTTGCATTAGGGGTGACATTGGATTTTACAGTGTTTTAGGGGAGCTGTGCCAAAAGGAAAAGTCAGTTCCTCTTCTGGATTCCTGAATGCCGAGCTCTGTTTAAATAAGACAGGGGAAATGCCTTCCGTAGCCAAATGAACGATAGTTTCCATCATTTTGAAAACTAAGATGTAAGCCTTTTCTCTGGCGCAGGGCAACTCAGTCGGACTTCCATTACCTTAAAAGCTCACAAATCACAAACTGAAGCATCAATGTTTGTGTATTGCATTGTGAATTGCAGAATTTGAGAGTAATTTTAGCCTTTGGACACGTTAATAGGGAATAGAAGCAATTGTAGAAGTAGAATTGATTACTTAAAGTGCATTGATTTGTTCTGAAGATTTCTACTTGGTGGTCTCTGGGACGTGTTCCCCTGAATGTTTACCCTGTTGGCATTTATGACTTATTCTATGGCCTAAACACCAATTTTACCTCCTGTTGTTCCATTAGGAACTCAAGCAGAGGGAAATGGAAAACATCAGCTCCCTTGGGATCCCACTAGTAAAACTCTGTCCTTTTTAAAATGCTGGACATAACGCACAGTTTAAATTATAGCTGAAAGGCATAGTAAAAGTCAGGATAGAAAGGGAACAGAGGAATCTTGATGGTGTTCCTAACAGGTAATCTTAGCCAGGAGAACTGGATATGAAGAGAATCAGCCTTGAAACTTCACAGATTGAGATCCACCGGAGGAAGCAGGAGTATCATTATATACTTGTTTCTTTTTCCTCCCCTCTTTTGTCGTGGCTTACTTAGAAGCTACAAATAGCAGGTTCTTTTTGCCTGCTCAATACCTGCAGTTTGTGAGGATAAAGAATTCGAAGTCAGAGTTGTGGGAGGAAGAAGTCCAACCAGCTATCAGGAAGAATGCTATGGAGGGGAGAATGCCAGGTCCCCAAATGCATTGTGTTTTACCAGTGTTTGTGAACAGTGCAAAATAACATCTGTTTTGCACAAGTTATGTGATTACACATCTAATTGTTGGAGTTATTGTATTAGCTTTCAAACGATGACAGTAGCATTTTTTTCAGGAGTTGCTATTGCTCTCCTGCTTGGTAATTTTAAGTTTGGCATTTCTCCTTGGATTTCAACTTCTATTGCTTTATTTTAATTTATAGTTCACTAGACAGCAACCTCATCTGCATCTGGTCTGTAATTTGAAATGGTCTTCTTAAAGCTTAAGAATTGCAAATTAGATTGAGGCTAATGTAAAATAGCTGAGGGATCACAAAGTGTCATTTCAATTTTTGTCAAAAGTTGTGATTTTTTTTTTTAAATTAGTTTTGTTGTTTCTCAGTGTAGTATCAATACATGTATTTAAAAATTTGATTTGACTTGCTACTATTTTTCAGGGCATTGTTTCAGAGTGCAATGAAATCTTGACATTTAGTCAAGCTTTGACATTTTCTGTTAGAGCAGATTAAACCTTCTTTCGTGAAGGTGCATTTCAATAGAGCACAGCAGGACAACGTCTGACTTTTAGGCAAGAAAATATCAAGATCGAACCTGGTCTCTGTCTGGAGCTACAGGATGTGTCAAATGCTTCCATGGACTGGAACTCCAAAATGCCCTTTTACTTTTTGGTTTTAGCTTAAAACTAAGTTCTAATGGAGCCAGTGCAATTCATCAGAAACAGAAGAGTTTTGTTAATCACTGTCTGCTCGATATCTTGTGGGGATTCCCATGGGCACATTCAAGTCAAATTGTTTCATCCAAGTTGTCAGAAAACTGGACTGAGGCCTCCTGTCTGTGATTGTCTGCTTGGGCACTTCCACAGGGCATTTCTGAGTGATTCTGGAAAACTTCCTTGTGATCATCTAAGCAGAACAAATGGGGATTTCAAGTTACAGAATCTTTTTTGCATCATATGAAAAAAGCCAAAACTATATAAAATGAAATTCTACAAACTATTTTGGGGAGAAGGTTTTGTCTAGGAAGCAGAGGAGGTAGGAGAAGTACTGATGAGCTTTTGATGCTCCCTTTCTGGGAACCTGAGTGCCAGGTCACGTATAGAAAATGTGCATGTAACTTGTCTGTCTCAGCGTGTAGGACATTGTTTTGTATCATATTTGCTGTACAGATACACAGAACCAGGTTCTGCTGTCTTGCTCCAAGAAGGAGCTGCTGGTGGGGATGGTTTCTTTCCTTCTTTATCTCAGGACTGGATCCCAGCGGCGTTTTTGTGCGTAGAAAATCAAAAGGTCAGAGCAGGGCATGGTCTGTTTTTGCCAAAGAAGTGCCTGTGGTCTGCAAAACAAGATGGTTGCTTATAGTGGGAACTGGAGTAAGGAGCTGTGCTGTTAAGGAGGAGCTGGACTGCTCCGTGTCCTTGTGTTTAACCCTGAGGAGTCAGGATCTAAAAAAAGTAGGTATGTGGTTGGGTGAGAGTTGTTGAGCCTTTTTGGCAAGGCAATGAAGGAAAAGGCAGACAAGCAGAGGATTTAGCAAGTTCAGGGGCTGAACTTTGCTGGAACTTTAGACTGAGCATCTTAATCCAGTTGTTTGGAAGATTCCCAGGGTTAAAACTGAAGAAGCATGTTCAAACTGCCTGCTAAGATGAAATTAATCACTGTTGATGTTCAGATAGATTTAATCTGCATGGAAAGTCTGCCTGGAGCTCTGTCTTCCCTCTGGTTTTCTTCAGGGCACTCTCCACCACCAGGCACTCTAGCAGCAGCAGTCACATGTGTTACTTCCTGTGCTAGTTTGCACTGGGTGATGCTCTTCCAGTGTGGCTAAAAAGATGTTTTTTTCCCTTAGTTTGGCTAATAATGTTGACTTTGAGTCTGTCCAATAGGAATGAAAATGCCCCAGGATACTGGTCAGGGTTCCTGTTAGGTTGAATGGAGGCCCTCCTGAAGTGAGGGACAGAGCTCTTGTGTAACAGTTGCAGAATGAAACATCTGCTTGGAGTTTTTGGATAAGCCAGTGCTAACATGGAGCAAACTTTCACTGTTTATTCAGGTTTTATTTCAGTGAGCACTGAGGTAACATTTCCCTTCGGTGGGAATGATGGAATGTCTCTTGCTGCCGGTAAGAAATAGTGCAAGAAATCTTTAAAGGGCTGTGAGTGTCTGATGTCACAAACTCTGCCTGTGAGTTTGAACTGCAGCTCGTGTCCTCTCATCTGTGCACTGTATTCCTCATCAAGTCATGGCTGTGTCAGGAGGTAAATGGCCATTACTGCCGAGGCTGTATCCTTGAATCTCCCCCTGTGCTTAACTCCTCTGGAGCTATTTGTAAGTGCAGCAAGGAATAGGCTCCCTTTGGTCATCTTTCGGCAAAGCAAGCTGGGACGAGTGGATAGGTGCATCAGAACTGTGTTTGTCTTAAAAGCATGGCACTAGGAATTGCATTAATCAAAGAAAAGACAGTAACACCAGCAATGGAGGAGGGAAAAGGTTTATAGGAATGAGGTGAGGAAGAGTGAGGCAAGATAGGAGAAAACAAAGAAAGGAAGAGCAAGTAGGGAAAGGTTGACCAAGGTTTGTCCTGCTTACCACTGATCTGTGGTGGGACTTGAAGAAGAAGAGGGTATAGGGCCCTGGGCTAACTATATACCATGTCCTTAAATTAAAAACAGAGTATAATTTATACTTTGGAATAATTTAAGATCAGCTATGCTATCTAGGGATTGGAATCTATTCCCAAGCTTTATAACGTTGCCTCAAGTGAGGGTCGGTGCATCCCGGTTAAGCGCATGTCTTTGTTGCAGTGATAAACAGTAAACTTCCAGCGTAATCTGTATCTTTGAGAAATGTGCCCTATGGATAAAGAATGAAAGAAGGTCAACAGGAAAGTGGCTACAGCAACCCAGCTGCCATCAGCTGTTAGAGCACAAACCTATTCCCTAATGTTTTAGTACAAGCACTCTTTTCATTCTGTGTGAGGGAAGGTCAAGGAAATGGCTCTGTAGTTTTGTAGATGTGACTCCTGGATTGACTGGCACGGTGGAAAATCATGTTGCATGCTCTTCTGGGCAGGTAGAGAAATCCATTAGGAGACTCTGTGTTTAATGGGGCTGTGTGCTCGTCTTTTTATAGTGTCCCAGTGGTCATTCCATATCTATAGCTGTGAATTTGGTGTACTTTCCTGAGACCCAGATACCACAACTAATGGCCCATCTTAGCCTCTGTTTGAACTAAGTCAATGTTTACTATTGCAAAGATCCAGTGTCCCTTCAGCCACAGGGGTGGAATGTTCCAGCACAGTATTCCAAGCCCTAGATGGATTCCCACGTTGCAGTGCAGCTGTCAAAAGCACTGATAATGAGCCTGCAGGATCTGCTGAGGGCAGGGGAAGAAAGGAGCTGCATAATTTCATTACTTTTTTTACTCATAGAGAGCAAATGCTTTATAACCTCTCTCTTCATTGATACTAATGCCTCTGGAATCCCTTTGCTGCATTAAACTCCAGCCAGTCGAGGAATACCCCTTTGAGGCTGCAGTAGCTCAATTTGGAGCCTGGCATTAAGCTATACATAACTTAAGGGGTCACAATCCCAACTATCTCTGCTTTTCAGTTTCTGTTCAGTTCTAGCCTTTAAATGAAAAGGAAACGTTTTATCCCTAATTGTATTATTGCTCTTTCTATTGTATCCAAACCCACTGCTGTTCTTTCTTAGCAGCCTCAGCTTTTGGAATTGAAAAATGCTGGTCCTTTCATTCCAGCAACTGAATTTTTAATGATTTTGGAGTTGTTCCTTGCATGATAACTTCAGTTGTGTAAGCCAAAAATATTGTTTTCTGTGAAGTTATTGGCTTCCCATTCCTTTCTCTCTGTACCATCACTCAGATTGTCAGAAGTAATCTGGTGAGATGATGGCTTTCCTTGTCCTGTGGAGCCTTTTCCATAAACAATATGGGGTCTGGTCCCACCCTGTTTAAGTTGGTAGCAAATCTGTGATAACCCCAAGAGCAAGTGAAGCCCCCTGCAATTACGTGACCAGTGACACTGTGTTAAACAACTTGGTGGTAGGAAGTGGTGCTTTCCAAGAACGATATCTTTCCCTTGCTTTTTAATTATGAATAGGCAGTGCTATTGGATTTGAATGGAAATCTCTATGATTTTATTTAATTGAAGACACCGGAGGCTTACAGAAGTGCAGAACATTTTATATATGTTAATTTGTAATTAATTCATTATTAATGAAATACTTATATTAACAAACCACATCTTTATAATTTTTTAATAGGGATTATGTTATTGGAGGTTTATGAATTTCTGAGTAAACTTGGTGATCAGGAGCTTGCTTTGCTTACTAGCTTTCATATCTTTATTAAAGTAAATTTCCTCTAATAAAGATTTTTGTTCTCTCACCCCTCAAGTGCTTCTGGGTAAAGAAAATCTGCTTATTCAGGTTATTTAAGGGCAGTGTAGACCTCATTTTTCTTGGTTTCTGGTTGGGAGCAGGAGGTGGCTGAGTCATTTTTCAAGAGGAGTCCTTTGTGTGTATAAACCCTGACCCTTTATGTTGCTGTCAGCCATTTGATAGAAGGATTAATTTACTCATAATATTTTGCACTATTAAGGCTCCTGATACATTTTCAGAAATATTATCTCAGTGTTGGTGAGAGCTGCCTGCCAGCCAGTATTTCCAGTTAGCAGGTCTGTATAGAATTAGGATATTGGGTAAGACCACAAGAGCTTTCATCACAGCAGTAATGTCAGTCTTTTTCTCTCTCTGCTCAGCCACAAATCTAAAATTTGAGTATATATATTCTTTCCCATTTTCTCAATAACATACGGCCTGACATAATTGCAAATTATGGATCTGTGCATCATTTTGTTTGCATTCAGAAGTGTTTCACTGGTCAAGTTTTACATGGATAAAATTTGCACACAGCAAAGAGCAATGTCCTAAACCCAGATATTGCTTTCTCTCTTGATTATTCTTTTCAAGGTGCTGGAATTCATTGGTCTTACTCACTGTTTTGTCAGGCTATACGTAGATCTCTGAAAATTATTTGAAGATGTGGCCGTAGGGATGATTTTTTGGTCTTAAATTAGGTTTTCGAAAAGTGTAAGTGTATCTCAAATATATAAGAACATTTCAGTTGTGATCAGTATTTGCAAAGAAGAAAAACATGCTCTTTTTTTTCTGTGGCAGCTGAGCTGAAGTCAGTGCTGACGTTTTTGTTTACTGCATGTCATCCTAGAAACAGACTATTCAGAAGATTCCTTGTTTTCTTTCAAGTCCTTTGAAGTCTTAATTTGTTGTATACTCCTGATTTTCTTGTCTTGAGATAATGGAATCTAATCATGATGTGAGGTGATGAAGAGTACAACCCTAAGATGCTAATGAAGCCATATACTGTAATTACTGCTTGGAAAATTATCTACAGAGTAGTCGCTGACCAGAAAAGTCTGATGTATCCGTTGTTTTGAAGAGGGATTATTTTTGTTATTGTCTTTTTTTTTTCTTTTTGTCTTTTCTGCTTTAGATTTGTGTTTTCTAGTCCCTCTCGGTTTGGATGCGAGACTCGCGCTGTGGGAGGAGGTAATGAGAGGAGACAATGGCATCTGCGTTCCTTGCTAATTTTAACCCCCAGCTATCTTTCCTCTCAGGATGCTTTGTGCACACAGAAGAGCTTGTAGGCAAATAGGGAGCAAATGATTTTCCCCAAGTAAACTAATTACATGCCAGACAGAAGTGATTCTGCCAAAATGACTGATATCCCTCCAAAATCATTCCAGCAGCTTTTTTTCAACTTCCAAGGGGGAGTAGGATTCTCATAGATAGTAGCTGTGTTAGTGAGAGCTCTGGCATAATCCAAATAAATATGACAGGCCTGAGCCTTTAGTGCGTGTGTGCTGTCTTAATGCTGAAGTTCATTCCTTGAGATTCTGTTTTTTGTGGTACTCATTCCACATACAAAGTTCCTAAATTAAATGTACATTTTGGGACAAGCAGATAAAACCAGGAATTGGTGCTAGGCCTCTCATACCTCTGTTTTCAAGTGCCCTGGTTATGCGAGTGATTATAGCTGAGGAAGACAATTTCCACTAACAATTTGCTTGATGAATGAGCCTCCTTTCTTGATTGCAGATTGTCTGCAAACACATCGCAATTTTAACCAACTTGTTTGTTATTTATCGTAATTTTGTGCATAGTAATCCCCCCTCCTCCCATGAAAATTGCTGTTGACACTAAGATGTGCTCTGTGGTCCTAAGGGCATGCTGAGAGCAAACTCTTCCCTTAAAACGTTAAGAGTCCATGATAATCAAACAGAAAATGCAGGAACACAGTTGGAGTAGAAACATACCGAAGTCATGGGGATGTTTGCGTATAATTTTTCTCATTATTTGTTCAGCTGTAACAGTGAGGGAAAATTGACACCGTCTCATAGCTATTCTAATCGGCTGTGTACAATGAGTCTGACGGGCTCCAGGGAGCTCCAGCAGCCGTATCCCCATCTCTTGCATCACCTCCCCTGTTCACATTAATTGACAAGCCCTGCTTGCTGCGGAGACTGAGCAGCGCACGGCTCTGGAGTCTGAGCGGGGTTTTCACGCAGGGTTTGGTTCCTGTCAGAACTCACTGGGGAAATGCTGCTCAAACAGCGCACAAAGCTTTATGACACCACTTCTACTGCGCCTGCTGTTATGTTCCTAAAAATGTTCTGGGCTTCCTGGACGTTGGTATGGTGTCCTTCCTTCTTAGCCATTTCTCCACAGGCACTGGGATTCTATTTTACTGCTTAGCTACTTTCCAGCCAGAAGCAAAGCAGTGTCTTTTCTGTTGGGTTTGTTTGGTGAGGCCGGGAGAAAAAATCCGTGATTAGGGTAAACTGAACACCCTGGAAGGTGTCTGTTCACTGGGATGGCAGATAGCTCTGGAACATGCTTCCAGGCTGGCTCTGACTTGACAAAGCTGTTACAGAAGGGAACAGGCCCTTCAGTTCTTGTCTGATCTTTCTGCTAAGGCTGCTGACAAAGGCTGTATTTGTACACATATTTCTCATGACAGTTCTTTGTCTTGGAGGAATTAGAAAGAGATCAGCAGCTTGTCACGGAATAATGACCCTTTCCCTGCAGTGTTGAATGAGCTCTGATCCACCTATCCTTGAGTGAGTGATCCTGTAGCCAGCTAGCATTTTTTTGAGCTTTTGTGCCTCTTACTTAAAACTGGGAGTTTAAGTCTGAGAGTTGGTTCAGTCCAAAGGTAGACTAGGAAACCCTTTATTTTAGTACTTTCCTCCACAGTTTGGTTTGCCACAATAGGCAACATGAAGTGTAGACTGGAAGGAGGCCAGGAGACCCATCTGCTAAAAAAGAGGGATCTTTCTAATACAATGTAGTTGACAGAGCCTGGGGATGACGACATACCTTTCGTCCTATGAATATTTTCATGAACTTTGCCCATCTGGAGAGATTCCCTCAGTGCCCTGCTAAATTGGTTCATTTGTGTGGACACAAAGGAAAACAACAGAAGATGGGTGTATGTTTCAGTAGTACTGTAAACTCTGTGTCTTCTCACCTATTAGGTAGTAAAAGGATTCTGCCCCAGTTTATGAACAAAACATTGCTGCTATAGGACAGGGCATTTTCTTGTTCTAAGCAAGTGTGTATTTTGATGCTCTGCAAATTGGATCTGAGAAGAAATTCCTTGCTTTGGTGGTTGTTTTGAAGTTTTCAGTAACTGTATATAGAATCAAAAAGAGCATTATAACTTTACTCCTGTAGTGGCTACTGTTGTGTCCATACACCTGTTTATACATTTCTCATGTGCCTGGCTCAGAGTGATTCCTTTGTTGTTCTTTAGTTTTGATTTTTAGCTTCAAGCAGTTTCATGGTTAAAACCAAGAGGCATTGGAGCAGTGGGGTCTTCATGCGTGTTGGGAAACTGGTGCAAATGGAGATTGTTATTAAAAAGAAATAAAAATGGGTATTGCCGTGCATATATCCAGGTCACATCCAGACAAATTCACAACAGTGCTTTTTTTTTGTACTGGACAATAAAAATACCTGGAAAGAGGCATGCTGCACACGTTCAGTAAAAACCAAACATAAAGAAAAACCCAGTTGATGTAACCTTGCAATCCTACCCTCTGTGACCTCTCTTCGTCGTAATTCTGACTGCCCTGATTCCCAGTGCTCATAAATATTCCATTACATCAGCGGCACAAAAGAAATTCCCTTGTAGCATTTCAGAGAGACCAAGTTTCATATTAATTTTGCATAAATAATCTTTCTCCTGATGCTGAAACCTAAATGCAATAACTCCTGAGCATTGTTGTTTGGATTTGCTTTGTTGTTTTCCTTAATTTATAACTGGACTAAGGGATCTGTTAACTCCAATGGTTCCTTCATGTATTCCTGTGTTACTGGAGCAATTCTCTTTTCATTGCTTTGCTTTTTCACTTACAGCTGATCACTCAGGGATCGGTTAGAACTTAACCTGAAGTTTAAAAATAACAATTAAAAAAAAAAAGGAGGGGAGACGTATAGAGGCACAGCTGTAGCAGAGTGATTTTTAATCTTCCTATGCTAATGGATCAGATCCTCTCGCTATAGAATCAAAATAGCTCATCAGCCTCGCAGCTTGTGTCCGCTTGACACTTGCTGTGTTCCAGGACTCTTTCATGTTCCTATCTGGTCCTGCACAATTGCTTAGGAACAGGGTTCTGACAAGTCTCTGCTTTTTCACTCATCATGTGGAGAATGATTGTATCATTAGAGGAGGAATAAAATAAGCAAGCGATTAAAAACCCATTTCAGAGACCTACCCTGAACTTTGCATCACTTCAATGTTTGATAGAAAAATTGAAAGAGTTTCGCTTTCAGTTCTGTCTGATTCTGTTTTCATCTTTGTTCTCTCTGTGATATAATCGTGTCACTTTATGCTCTGTTAAGTAACATTTGCTTTGGTATTTTATGATACTGGGTTTCCCCTTACGTTTTTGTCTCATTTCATCATCATGTTGCCAATTATTGTGGAAAAGAAGCCACTCAATAGGAGGGGTTCTAAACTATTTTTAGCTCTTTGCTATTTTGAGGAAATAGCATTTATTTCAAACTTTTAAGTTAAATAAAAAACCTGTGCTATATTCAATTGCATGCTTTCACATGCAGAAATTATTAAAGGTTTTTTTTAAGCTACCTGTAAGTGATGAATGCTGGTAAGGTATGTAAGTCAAATAACTGCCTGGAGTAATATATTTACTAGAAGGGTTCACCTATGTGAAGCCATTGACCTTAGAGGCTTAGGTTATTTTAGACAGTCATATTAAATAGCTTTTGCTCAATAAAGTAATTCTGTTGAGACTTTTTGTTTTTACAAACATTATTCTGTGTTAATAAGATGTGCACCGTCAGAGTCCGCATGCTACAGAAACTGCAACCTTTTATAGATTATAAAGGAAATTAAGAAAATTGATTATTTGACATTTGTGCTGCTTGATTCCTTTAAAGTCCTTTTTGCAAAAGTTTTTTCTAGACCCCTTCAATTGTCAAAACAGCAGTGATCAACCCTTTGGAGTAGGAAGCAGATATTTTAATCCTGTACCTGCAGCCTGCCATCAGGGCTGTTGTGAGGGGCTGGAGGAGCCCTTAAAGACTTTTCTAGTTGCTTTTGTTTGTGTAGAAGACAAATAAGTAGAAAATAACGACTTTGGGTTACTAATTAATTGTGTATCATCATTTTCCAACAGTTTGGTGAGCAGGCTTGAAGTAAACTTTAAATGTGGTATAATTTGTCCTGAATTACCAAAGAGTGACTTAAAACACAAGTTATAACGAAGATGGCGTTGACTGAATTCCGTGTTGTCACTTTAGCAGAGTTGTGGGTCTTTTTAAAAACTGGTGTATCCAATAAGTAAATGTTATGTATTGAGATGGAAATACAGACCAAACAATTGTGTATTTGGGAGAATCTAGTAAGAACATTCTGACTTACCTCTTCCTGCCCACCTTGTGGACTTTTCAGGTGCTTGTAGAACAAAACAATATGATGCTTCCAAATGTTAGTAGTAAAAAATCTGATGTGTTGAGAAATCTGTCCACCCTGGGAAAAATTCAGTTAGCATAGAACACTTAGCTTTGCTCAATTTCACTGGATTTTGATGACACTCTTTCCACTCTACTCTGAGCTGTGCCGTGAGCTGACTGGAGGAAAGCGAATACCAGGGCAGGGAACTTATAATTTATTTTAATTTGGAGCAGTAGCACAGGCCAATATGTGAAAGTTGAGCCCAAGTTGGACAGCTGAGAGAAACAGATGTGTTAAAAGCAACATGGAATAAGTAGATTGAAGTATATCAACTCTGACTATGCCACAACGTGTTCTGCTGAACATTATTTGAATTCATGAATCACATAATGTCTTAGAATATGCTCTAATACTAGTGTATAAAACAGAGATAAAACTGCTTTTTGGTATTCTGTCTTTATGCTTCTGTTAGATAAATGACGAATTTGTGATGAAAATTTAACAAATGTGCCGTGGTATTAAAGTTCCCAATCTCAGTATATCATAAAGCATGTTGCTGTGGTGCTTGAGTCAGGTTTTTGAAGTTATTTAAGCTCCTGACTGCCGTTCATTTCACCTGTCAATACAGTTTGTGCGTTGGCACATATCCAGTAAGTAGAGAGACAAGGCATTGAATTACAGCCCAGCAGTTTCTAATGATTTTGGAGCGGAGAGCATCTGCCCTGAGGGATTTGTAACAATGCACCACCTAAACATTAGGTCTGAAAGGTGGAGTAGACCCAATATGAAGACTGCCTATGAGTAATACAGCTATCCTTGAATTCCCATTGTGGCATGTTGTTTGGTTCACATGGTTCAGTATTGTTAGTATTAATGGAAAATTAAAGAAAAAGCATATTCTGAGGACAGATATCTGTGTATTAACACTGCAGGGCTTTATGCACTGGCTGCTTCAACCCAGCAATGTAAAATATTTGTAAAAACAAAGGGAAGAAAAGTAATACAACCCTAGTTCAGTATAAGATCATTCCAGTGGGGCTTGAGCAAGCTTAACCTGGTCAATTTTTTTTTTTTTTTTCATAGATGTGAGAGATTTGAGTCCAGGCTTCCAGCCTTAACCTAGCTGAATAACCATCTTCTTAACAGATAGTACATTGTGTTTCTGCATGGAAGAAGAACTGCTTTGTATGTTTGCTCCTCAGATTTTACCAGAGGAGAGGGTTGAGTTCATCTCCGTGGCTCACTCTAACACATTGAGGCTGTGCAGAGCACAGGGGTGCAGGCATCAGGAGCACTTGGATGATTTATCCTCCTAAAGTAGCCCCTGAATCCTTTTCTCTGCTTTGTTGATGCTCCCACTCAACAGTATTAGATAAAATGCAGTGGCATCACATAAAGTTTTCTTTGTTTTTCTGCAATTTGAAATGTTGGTAATCTACTTACATTTTCCTATGCTGTATCTTTTTATTTTGTGTTGCTATTTTATGGGTTTATTGTCACTACTAACAAGCCTGCTGTTGTTCTCTTTTTATTGTCTCTCCAATAACATCTCGGCAGAATTAACGTGGGCTTGCTTGGGTTCTGACACGCCTTTGAATTTTGGTATTAGCTATGCATTAGTGATGTCCCCATGGCTTTTGTTGTTCTGGATTTTTTTAAACATGACCTTACTCACTTTACAGTGATGTTCTTCACTTCAATTTCTTCCCCTTGTGCGAGTTCTTAGGGTTGCGAACTTCTTGAAATAAGGATAGCAGAAGAGAGGTGTCTCTTCATACTCGCAGAATAGTCGTATTATTGTCTTCATATAGATATACTTTATATATAATTATGAAATTACTACTCATGAATTCATAATCTTCCAATAATACAATCTGTATAAAAATTACAAAGATGTGGTTTGTTAATATAAGTAATTAATAATTAATGAATTAGTTACAAAATAATATAGAAAATATTCTGCATCACTCAGTCTCATGTCAGGGGCCAAAGAAGCAGCAGAATGAGATGTACTGAATTTGAGGACTAAGTGATTGGAATTTGTGTGTATTTACTCCTCATCTTAGTGCTGGTTTTAGCATGAATAAAAATTAACTTGCCCTCAGCTGGCTCCTTAGGGACGAAAGAGCCATGACAAAGCTTGGAGCATTCTGCAGTGTAGCCACTTTGGACAAGGCTTTAATATTTAGAAGTGGCATTAATTTTAGCTAGTTACTCATGTTGGCAGAATTAATGAACTGTTCAAAAGGCTCATGGATGTGGCACTTGGGAACATGGTTTAGCAGTGGCCTTGCCAGTGCTCAGTTAACATTTGGACTCGACTGTCTTAAAGGTCTTTTCCAACCTCAGCGTTTCTAGGATTCTGTATTCTGAAGGTAAAATCAGTAGCTATTGATTATGGCATAGACCATTGGTGGATAACAAACCCACGAACATTAGAGGTGCTCTCTGTTTACAGGAGGGATCACTCTGGCAGCGCTTGTTCTGATGACCTCAGCTTGTGTTTCTGTTTTCCAAGCATCTTGGCTTTGGGCTTGGAAGGAAATTTCAAAGTTCAATTAACTTGTGCTCACACCAGACTGGAATGGTTGAAATAATGTTGCCCCTATAGACACATTTCAAGTAAAAAGTTTTGAAGGAAGGTTGTTTACCAATTTAATAGACTAATTAGAAGCAAGTAAATTAGATCCTTGACCTATTTCTGTGGAGCAATGCAGATTTTAGTTACACAGTAGAGAGCATGCTGGCAAACTGTAACTGTCAAAGTTTTGGCTAAAAATTGTTAAAGCACAGCCAGATCAGCCTTCAGGCTATTTACTTGTAACTAGAGGAGCCATCCTCTGACAGCTGACGTGGCTCAGGATCAGTTTCGTCAGCAATGAGGGGAGGACTGAAGAATTCCTGTTATTTTTCTCAGGATTTACTCTGTGCTTCTGTGATAGCAAGATTTTACCCTGTTTTTAAACAGCATTTTCTTCCCTCTGTTCCCTGCAGCAACTCAGTGGAAAGAATACATTAAAAAAAAAAAAAGGGAATAACATTAATGTGAATGTCTCTCATCTTAAAAAACACCAGGAGTTCCCCATTAGGATGTAGATCTCACTCCAAGGCAAATGAAAATTTACTGAAGAAATCTTTTGACCCAGTCAAATCTCATGTGAACCAAATCTGAATATCCTATATCACCCACTCAGCTGTTTTCTCAACGAGCCTTCTCAATGTCTTGAGAGAAATTAGAGTGGGAAGAGGAAGCTGGGGGAAGGGAGAACGGGGCGCAATGCACTTCATGAATTTCCTTTTTTTCTGCGCAGTTCTTTAGAAGAGCCTAGGGCATATGACAGGCGATTGCCTTGTGGCAGAACTGTGATCCTGTTAATCACAATTAACACCCACAAATAAAATATTTTCACCTTTATTGATTACTACATTGAGTAACTGGAGTAAATGAGTACTGGAAATTCAGCTGGTGTAAACAGGTGGAGATTTGGTGAGCCTCTGGCTTGACTGTTTAGTATGGGTCGAGGAGAGAGAGAGGTTGGAAGTGTTGGGACAGGAGGTCGCAGATCCTCCCTCCTGCCTCACTGTCCCAGGGGTGCTGCAGTGGGGTCTTTCCTGACCTGGATTGCTGCGTTGGTTGTGCCGTCTCTTTTTCTGAACTGACCCTGCCACGAGCTGGCGTCTCAGCAGGTCTTGCCTGCGGGGCACTCAGCTAAACGAGGCATCAGTGGTAAAATAACATCAGCAGTCATTGGCCTGGTGACAGATTTTATTAATTTTCTACTTAAGTTCCAAGCAGAGCAGCAGGCAGTTTCCTAGACACAGTAATATGACGTTTATATGATTCCTGTGACCACATGATTAGCGATGTAATTTATTGCCTAATTTCCCTAAATAGAGTATTGCCAATAGTAACCAATTAAAGTAATCAGAAACAGTGGCCTAGTATGAGGAAACAACAAATCCGTCATGAGGACTGAGTTGCCATTCGACTTTTAGGCAATCTGAGTTATAGCTTGTTGATGTTAATAATAGAACTAGTGAATATTCTAATTACTAAGTATTTTATGGAATAGCAGTTATGTGGCTTTTGCTTGCCTGGTGGGATTTCCATATAAAGAAAACTAAAGACAACCCACTTTTGTTCCCTTTAGTGTATTTTCTTAATCATTGGAAGATTTAAAAAGATTGCAGAAGTGCTGAGTTGTCGTTTGTATGTTTATACAGAGTTTAATAAGAGTGTAGCCGGTGTCCTGAGAATTCTGTCTACATTGTCATTTCATAACTGCTGTCTTCAGGGTTAGTCTTTCAAGTTCTTCTTTTGCTTTGTAAACATCTGATTGTTCACTTATTGTTATTGTCTGATTTTCTTTGTTCTTCTAGCAGGTGTTCCCCTTCTTACCTCTTTGCTTCCCCCTTCCTCCTGTCGTGGCCTTGATGCTTAGGTTACTCCTTGGAACCTATGCCATGGCCATGACCCTCCCCAGCTCCCAGGCCAGCATCACATCTCTGTTATCAAGGAGATTTTAGAATAATTCAGCTAAATATGTATAAAATCTTGGCCTCTCTCAGCCTCTCTCAGGGCATATCCCAAAAGGGTTTTTATAAAAATCTTTCTGAATTTGTATATTTATTTATTTACTTTAGGTTAGAGCTCAAGGCTTAGCAGCTCCTGAAAACTGATATCTTGAAAATTAAAATTGGCAGGATAAAAATGATTTAAAAACTTGGGGAGAACCTTACCTTCTCCTTTCAGTCTTCTGAGAAGTATAGTCTGAAAATAAGTATTAATTAGGTGCTACAGGACAGGGTTTTAGTTTGGTTTCCCTTTTTTAAACTCAAACACTCCAGACTAACATCCCCATCTCCTGCTTGCTCCAAAAGATTCAGTAAGTAGGTCATTTACTGTCTTTTTGCAAACATGGCATGTCCAGGGAATAAATCTCAGGCTTCTGTCCAGTTTAAAATATTCACTCCAAGTTATAAGTCTATGGAGAAATTCATATGAGCTCTATACTGCTTATTTTATTGCAGCGTAAGGTTTGTTATGGAAGGTATAACACTCAACAACCTCAATCTGTTTCTTTGCTAGCTTATAACAGCTGGAGCTCCATTTGCAGCTGTATCTTCCAAAGTAAATCTGTGCAAGTTTGCAGGATCGCACTCTGAACATGATCCTAGAACTAGGCACTGATTTTCACACATGAAGTGAGGTGCAGGGGGATGGAACGAGATGATCTTTAGAGTCCCTTCCAAGACAAAAGGTTCTGGGATTCTGTGATACTGCGTGTGCTCCACCATGGAGGGGGTGATGGTTGTGTGATGTGTCGCCTTCTCACCCCACCACACAGATCAGTGCAGTAGCTGGCTGTCTCTCTTGCCATGTTGTTTCAGCTGCTCATGATCTTTGCTGTTAAATGATTTCCAGCCAGATTTTTTTCCCAACACTGTTTATATCCGTGGTGCATGTATTCAATGTTAAATTACAGAAGGAGCTGAGCTTGCTGGATTCTTATTCAAAAAATTGCTGAATACCTTTTGCTAGGAACCGCATTGCCTCACTGTGTCACACATGCATTGCTGAAGGTTTGAGAATCTTCCCTTACTAATTTAAGCAAGTTTTTCTATTTTGCATGAATAAAATATGCTTTAAAACCCCTGCAGTGATGGGCCTGATTTTGCCATGATTTGATGAGTGGAGCTGGGAGAGGAGAACTGCCCCGGAGGTAGCAAGTTGTCTGGGCATTCTGGGCCAGCAGTGGGTAAGGAGAGAGCAGGCACACATGGACTGGGTGAGGAGCAAGAACAGCTCTGGCACTGGACAAAGGCACTTTGTTAAAAAAAAAAACAAAAACCAACAGATAGAAAGAATAGGGCCAAAAATAGAGTGAAGAAGTGGCGATTGGATGAGGCATCCCCTAATTACTATTGGATCTTACGGAAAAAAGACTCTGTTCTGTAGTATTGTGATAAACAATTTTGATATATACAAAAGGGCAGATTTAAACTGTGTAATTCTGGCTTTCCTAGTGCATGAGTTTAGGGATTGCAATCATGATGTTCTTTTAGCACCATTTCTTTCAGTGTGACATGAGCAAATTTGTTTAATGCACCATATGCTACTGATAGAGAGCTCCTAGCAGTTTCTCACCTTGAAAAACAGAGCTTTATAAGGAGCTTATTGAAAGTAAAGAGGATAAATTGTGTTGGGTAGATTGTGGCATCATCAATCACATTTTTATTTATTAAAAGTGCTTTAGAAAGGTTAAAAAAGGAAAATTCGCTGTCTTCAAGGTGGAATCTTTAAAATATTTGTTTTCACCTATTCAGAATGAAAATGACCAGAATAAATTATGTAAGGGCTCCTCACACGGGGATTCTGGCTCAGCACCATCAAAGTGACATAACTGTGAAAGGCTGTCAATTGGCATTTCTTTGGTCTTAGGGAAAAAAAAGGCAAAAAAAAAGGCTTGTGTGTATAAATTGGATACTGCAATATATGCAGCCTTAGCTTTGATTCCAGAATATATTAAGCCCAATGGCTAATATGATATGCTCTATGGAATCTGTTTGATGGCTGGATTAAATTGCAAATACAATAAATTGGTAACTGACCTGAAGCATTGATATTTCTAACGTTGCCCTTTTGTTATCTGTACTTAATTCTGCAACAGAAAACAACACAAGTAGACGTCCAGTGTACGCTCAGAGCACCTGCAACCGCAGGACTCTGCTGCGTCTTCTGTGCTGTGGGAGGAGATCTGCAGCCAGGGCTTGCAGGCAACTGCTGAGAAGAAATCTGTGTCAGCTGTGATTTTCCTTTTCCAGACTAGAAAGCAAAATAATCAGCTATATATAGCACACTTGAAAGAGACCACAAAATCTGTCCAAGTAAATACAACATTGTTGGGCGCTTTGCAATGCCGTGTCTTGCATCTTCCCAGGATCCCACTGAAGAGAAATACGCAGGAAATGGAGAAGTAAAGCGTTAGCTGATACTTATCAAATTGTCTGTGGGTTAGCTAAGCATTTGGCAGAATTCTGCTTGTTTTGCACTTGATAAAAAGTAGTAAAACTGACATGTCCAGCCTGATCTCCATTTTTTTGGGGGTATATTTAGGGCAAACCTGTATGGTTTTGGAAAGCTGTCCTTGGTACACGTTGGTATGGGGTCAAGATGAGGATGTTTGCCAAGCAGCTGTTGTCCTCCTGCAATGTTTCTCACAAATTGTAGTTTTCACGGTGTCAGACTAGGGGTTCTTCATGATTACAGCAGGGAGCACTCACAGGATTCTGATCAGGAAGGGACCCAAAAATTTATCAGGATCTTTCTAGTCTAGGAATACTGTATAACCTCATTTAGTGACAGTCTTTTATTCCACATTTGTAGTGTGAATGTATTTGGATCCTTAATCTTAGTTGAAACTTGTAATTTACCATAGTGATAGAAAAAATATTATCTGACACTGAGAACATATCTCAAAATTGCCATTCTTTGGCTTTTGGAAATAATAGCCAAGAAGACCTTCTAAATGTCATTTCTTTGTAATTTGGTTCTCTTATTTCAGAATGTGCCACTATATAGTATTTTCTGGTTTTTTGCCTGCTGCTTTTAAACCTCGCCTTTGGAGACCCCTCCCTGAAGGTCTGCTTGCACAGAAACGCTTAGGTTGGAGAATACCTTTGAGATCAGAGGCTAACCATTAACACATGTATTAAAACTTGCAAAATATTTTCTCTTATTTCTTGGGCATGTTGTTGATGTTCTGTAATGGATTATTTTTTTTTTTTTGAGCAGGTTTTTTATTTTTTGTTACAGGTCTTATAAGGTGATATGTTTAGTGTGTAGCAGTCCAGAACAGAGCAGTTGGTCCATTAGGCTTTGTGGTGCAGCTGCCAGTCATGTCAAATTCATTGCTCTTGGATCTGTGGATTGCACCCAGTGGTAGCACATCCAGGTGTGGTACTGGGGAGCAGCTCCAAACCTGTGTTTATTTAGCAGCTGCTCTATGTATTCCACTTCCCCCTCCACCTCCACTATGAATGCTAGTCTCTACTATTGCTGTTTGCATTCCCAGATGAAGTCCATAAAGCTTTACCTGCGTGAGGAGCTGTGAGTCACTTGCTCCTAAATGGAATCAGCGTGAGAACTCAGGCTTTGTTTTGGGTCTAGAGGAGGGAAGCCCAGCCATAAGCAGCAGTGGAAGCACACAGCCTCCAAGAGGAGGTGAGGCCGATTGCCAAACACAGTGTGTGTAGTCGGAGTAACACAGGTGTTGTGGTTTGCCAGTTCCTGATTCATCTTCAGCTGGCTCTGAAGCCTGCTTGGAATACATTTTGCCTAGTTTTGTGCAAGAAAGGCAGTTTTTATAGTGTAATAATTAACTGCTCCATTGCTGTGTGGTGAAACCTCAGGTGATGTTTTACATGCATCCTCTTGTGATTTCAATGACACAACTTTAGATTGATTTTATCTAATACTACTTTAGCCCAGAGGAATGATGGTGAACTAGGTATGTGTGTGGATTTTCATGGTCTTGGAACATCACAGGCCCTCGCTGCTGCCCTGTTTGTGTCCCCAGGATCTGAAAGCATTAGCAGAATAGGTCCAGCATGACTCTGTCTCCTGATCAGTGTCCATGGCCAAACGTGCTTGCCACGTCCTCTCATTTGCAAAGCGCATTGTACTGGTGTATCAGGTAGACACCATGTGGTACCTGTGGAGAAGGCACTCCAGTTTGTGAGCTTGTGCTGCTCTAGTGGTTCTGCTGGTGGTCAGTGGGGTTTTGGAAATGAGGTTACGCAGCTCAGGCTTGGAGGAAAGCAGAGAGTGCCGGGGTGGAGAGTTAGGAGCGGTTGCTAAGAATATCGCATCAGCCAGGATCGCTATGGCAACGGTGTTGCCAGGATGAAAAACTTTCCCTGCAATCAATCTGAATTCATAAGTACCAGGGTCTACCTGTGACGCATTGGGAAGTCAACCACAATTTTCTCATCCAAAGCAAATCTTTTATTAAATCCTTAAGGATTCATATTCTCTATGTGCTAAGTAGTCTGGTACAGGAGGGAAAGAAAGCGTCTGTGAAGTCAGGGAGTGCTTGAGGAGCCAGGTCAGAGACACATTTGCAGAGACAAGCATATGAATAGTCAAGTTGTGTTTGTGTTACTCCTTGCCTGGATGTTTAAGTTTTTCATTCCAGGTGATAAGATGAAATAAGTCCCTCTTGGTTTTGGGCTGAGGCTTGTTTCCAGCTGCAGATTCCTTCAGGTCTATTTTATGTTCAGCTTCCTTTATTTGTTTAGCATTGAGAGATTCAGATTGTGAGCACTGGTGGGAAGTGACAATAAGCACACAAACTGTAAGAAATGCTGTTACTTTACTGTTCACTTTGGATAACTATTCTTGCTGCAGTTTAGTTTCAGACAAAATACTTTAAGAATGTCTAAATCCATATCTATGAACGTTGACTTGCCTTTTTTTTTTTTGGATATGATCTGACTGTGTAGGCTAAAGTTAGTCATAGCTGATATTTATTAGTGAGTGTTCTGTAGATTAAACAATTACCTAAGTGGTAAAGTATTTCTCATCTTGTGATAGATGCATTCTGCATCCATGACATTCTCTCATTGTTTACTGGTGCATATTCTCCAAACACAGGATGCAGATGCATCTCTGACTTGTCCTTTTTGGACACAGTTTTTCTTTCTGTGGTGCTCTTTTTGAGTGTTGGGGGTGGCCACCTTTCCAAGACAGATGGGTCTGATCTGTCAAGATCTGGTCACTCAAATCTGTGTGGTGCTGGTGTTCTGAGCTGAACAGCAGAGACCTGTGAGCAACCCAGTGCCATGTGGTGATATCCTTGTGGTGGTCTCTGTGCTGGCTCTCTGGCTTTGCTCTGAGCCGCTCTGTTGTGTCACCTGAAAGAACTGACACTTGTTTAGTCTAAAGAAGTGGCCCAGGATTAATGGGAGGGTCACACTGAAAGCTCTACAGAAAATTCCAGTTGAGTGCATTGCAACCTTTGGTCAGGAAAGGTTTGCAGGCAGTTTTGATGAATGCACGGGTTAAGACAAAGACTGACTGTAGGCAAACAGCTCATTGAGGCTGAGCCTATCAGGAAGTTAGCTTATTTACAGGTGACAGATGGAAACTGCTGCCCTGGCTTGGGGAGACATTGGTGTAATTCCCTCTCAGGTTTCAGGGTAACCATAACTAAAAGCATGGCATCTAGCCTGAAATTTAAAACTATTTCTGTTGGTTCTCTAAAGGCCCTGTGTTGTTTGAGATATAAAAAATAGCTTTTAGCCCAAGTGTATTTTCTTAGCCTTCGTGACAGGGAAAAGAGGTGAAGTAATGACTTTGCCTTGACTTGGTGCTGTTGGGTACACTTAGCTCTTTCAAGCAGCCTGTGCTGTAGAAATAGTAAAACAAAGGTGGAGGGGCTTGTGGGAGGAATCACATTTAGAGCCTTCTGTTGAAAATCACTAGCACAACTTATTTGTTCCTAATAAACCACAAATTTTCCGTAATTTGGAGCGTCCCTCAATCTTTAGTACAGGATTTCCCTGCTGAAGGTTAAATGTGTGCTCATGTTCTTGAAGCTGTATTGCTTTGGGTTACGTGGGTTTCTCAAAGAGGGGAATGAATCACAGATCCATGTATGAAGAGATCTTTGGGGAAAAAATTATTTTTATTATTGTGAGGGAAAAACCACACAAGGCTGGTGCAACTACCTTTTCCCTTCTTAGTTCTATTCCTATTCACCAATAATTCCGGTCATCACATTCAAGGGAGATGTTGGACACAACCTTGATAATGAAATTTTCTTTTTATATGCATGATGAAAGGCCAGTGTTAAAATATTTTCTCTGGAATATGTAAAGCTCAGGGTGGTTTTCCCTTGCAAGCCTTGAGCCTAATTAGGGGATGAAAAAAAAAGGTATGGTGACTGTTTTAGTGGAGAAATGCCCAAATTTTTTGTAACTAATACTGTAGGAGCAGGGAGGGTTTCTGCTGTGGTTTTGTTTCTTCATTAGATGAGTCATTATTAGAAAGTATCGTAATGATAAATTAATAGCGAGTGTAGATTAAACACTCCCAGGAATTCTTAGTTAACGGTCATTTGACCAGCCTTGCAGAAAGCTTGTTTTCACTAAAATCCTGAAACTGAAGAAGTGATGATGTAAGCCCTTCAAAGGCTAGAGAATAAAAGGGGATTTTTTCCACCCTTTAATGAAAAGAAGCTTTTGTTAGGGAAGGCAGAGCTCAGAGTGTCCTACAGTGTCTGGGAGCAGGAACATGCCATTCCTTCCTCTTACTGCCACCCCTCTGCCAGGGCTGGATTTCAGTAGGTCATGCTCGTGTGGAAAGCCCTCTGTTTTCCTCTCAAACTTTATGTGAGTTTGGTGTGGATGTTAACAGGAATTGTGCATTCATCTGGGCAAAGAGGGCACATCAAGGGCCCTGCTGGGAGCTATGGATGATGCTCTGTGCAGGGAGAGCAGGCAGGACCTGTTTTGGTCACTGCCGTGTTCCTCTCAGAGTTTCCATGTCAAACACAAAGCCTTGCTGTGTCACACGTGCTGTTCTTGCTGGTGTTTTTCTCTTAAGGGTTTGTTAGAGAAGTGAAGGCACACAAAGCAAGCATCCAGCATTCCAGAAGTGAGGAAACCAGAAGCGTTGGTGCAGTTATTATAATAATTAAGAATGGGGCTGTATGTACTAGGCACTCTATGGATTTAGAACAACAGGCTGTCCTTTTCTGAAGAATTTGCTGCCTAAATGGATGATTCATACACAGGGCAACAGAAGGCTTAGAACAAACAAAGCTGCAGGAGGGTTGGTAAACACTCACAGTGTGTTATTATTAATAAACATACACACATATATATATCCACACACACATGTATACATATATATATATTTGGGTGCAGCTTAGCTAAAAAGGGAATTGTGAAGGGAAAACACAAAAAAATGGAATGAGGGAAAGAAGGGAAGAGTTTGTAGGGGAAAAAATAGGACAGAAGAAATTATACATAGGACAGGAGGAGCTAGATAAAAGTAAAAACACTTGAAACAACAAACCTGGGGAGGAATTGCAAACAACTATACAGCTATATACAAACAGGATATGATACTGTGGGAACGAAATGTCAAGACAGTTTTCCATCTTGAGAGAATTGTATTTTCTCCCGTATCCCTGGAAAAGCCCCTAGACCTGCCTCTATGGCCCTTTCTTGGAAAGAATTTGAGAGAGATCATTTGGCTTGAGCTTCACACTCTTTTCTGGAGTCCATGATTTCAAAATGTATGGTGTTCATGGGAATGTGCTGGAGAACAACAGCAGTTCTAGACTGGCTCTTCTGAGTCTCTGCCTGTCACTGTGAGCCGTGACTGCCCAGAGCCTTAGCAAATCTCAGGTTTTCCTCTGCCTTCAGTGGAGTGATGCCTGCTGGAAGTGTGTTTTCTTTCAGGAGTTTTTCCGTTTCCTGGATTTTGAAATCCCTGGATCCATTCTTCCTTAAAACACTCATCTTTCGATCCACTTGACCTTTGCAGCTGTGGGCAGGGAGACAGATCTGGTTTATGTTCTGAAGCGCTATTGATTGGAGAGAACAGCAACAGAAAGCAGCTCTGGAGGGAAGAGGTCCTGTTAGAATATAGAGCTGGATGTTGGAGAACTGATCTATCAGTGTTATCTGCGTGAATTCATTCCAGGCCTCTAATAATAGCAGTAATATCTCAGTCTTTGAAGTGGTTAAACTACTGTGTATTAGCATGAGATAAAAATATGTAACGGTAATACTGTTATCTGTATTTAGGATCCTTCTCCTTAAGGTGTCCTTAAGTAAAGCACTTGCAGTTTAATTTTCCTCTTGTGTTGAACACTAATCCTTGACTTCACTTCAAACCAGTCATATCATTTATGAAATTATAGACAATATAAAAATGCAGAGTTGGCCTTCATCTGTGATTGATTCAACAGATCCCTAAGCTGTAGGGTTTGCTAAAAAAGAGGAAATAAAAGCCTTCGCCAAGTCCTTGTTTAGTGTTGTTGAACTTTATATTTATATACACTTTGTAAACTGAGCACTTTTGCTTCTGTCTTAGAAGCCCTATGTGGGATTATTGGGTTTTACCTGTTGATGGTTATGTGCAACTGGAGTAACGCAGCACTATGTTTGGTTAAAATCCCAGCTGCTTTTGTGTTTCAAAAGTGAAATAAGCCAAAATCTGTACTGAGAAATGGTGTTTACCAGTTGCCTTTCGGTGATTTTCACCATAGCCTTTATTCCATTCAGAGATGTTACTTAGGTTTCATGCCACTATCAGCAGTGCAAATATTTCCGTTAAAACTAAAAACCAGAGAGAGTTACAAAATTGACTTTTTGTGTTTCTCAAATGTTACCAAAATACAGAGTGTTTTTCTAACATTACAAATTCTGCAGGGAAGGAACAAAAACTCATTATCGAGTGAGAAATTAATGAAAGCTTTTCTGCTGGAACGAAATGTGCATATTTGACATTAGCCTTTTTAGTTCCTTCATATTTCAGATACAATTCTCTGTCTCCGTATTTAGAATTGGAAAACAGTTGTGGGCATATACATCTGAATAATGTTTCTCTTCTCTGGTAGGAAGCAAACACATCTCTTGACATCTGTTGAAGTTTATTTGCTGTGTACTTGTTTTTGTGGAATTGAAAGTCCTTTTCTTGTACCAGATTTTGATTTTCATCCTGTGCACTAAAAATCAAGAATGCGTTTGTTGAAACAAAGGGTGAAAAACCTGTGTGAGATAAAATGTGCATCTGCTGCAGGAAGAAATTCATCCTGCAGATGAATAAACTGGTTCTGACTCTGTGCTAGAATCAAGAAACCAGTCAGGAAAAAGATGCCTGGAGTGAGCACTGCGACTGTGGGCCAAGCCTGGTGCTCCCTGGTGTTTTTTATGCTCCCACGTGACTAAGGATCCTTTTCATCCCTTGCACGGTGGTTTCCATGTTGTGTTGACTATTGTGCTTTCAAGTCTGCTTTAGACCCTTCAAATATGAACTTATGAAATTCATAGTAGGTTTCAAAGTACGGCAGGGAGAAATACTGCTGAGTTTTCTCTCTGTGAAAGGCTTATCACAAAGGAAATGAAAACCTATGGTTGCCACTCTGTGCGTTGATTTCCGAAATGACTGCAAACCAGACTGGTTCTCCTGGAGCTAACTGTTCCCAGCTGTTGTTTCACATTCCAAATTTTATGAGTATTTTTGCTGGCAACAGGAAATATTTTCAAGTCTTTGCAGGATAAGGCATCCATTTATTTTACATAAAATATTTTGTTATTAAAAATAACCAGTTTCCTAAGCGCTCTATTAACTCTGATGTTTTAAATCAGACTGGGTTTCAAAATTGTCCATGCTATTGTAGCTGGTTTTCCAGGAGAGAAATGCAAAAGCACTTCTCTGCTTATTAAGAATCCTGACTTTAGTACAGAAGGGAAAAAGCACCATTATTTATATATCTCTGCTATAAAAATGCAGAAAAACATATACTAAATGTATACTGCCTATTTCAGTGGAAACTCTTTAATATTAACTCTTCAGTGGAAACTCTTTAATATTACCATCCAAATTTATTTGCTACCTGTTGTGCCCTCCTTTTGTTGGACTCAGACATTTTAGACGTTTTCCCAGATAAGTGCATGTTGGTTACTGATCTGGAAACAGTGTGTTTATAACCCAAAGTTTATAGACAAAAGATCTTCCTTCAGAGTTTCCTGGATTCACTCTGAAGTTGGGTTCAGTTCATTTATTTCATCAACTTCATGGTGTCTTACCAATTATGTCTTGAGGGTAGAACTGTCGTTGGGTTTATTTGCTTTCTTTTTTATTTTCTTTGTTTCTTTGCACTGGTAGAAAAATTCCTGTTGTGCTTGGACTGACCCCAGAATCTTCCACTCCCTTGTCTCAAGGTCAAGTGTAGCAGAGGTTCTTGTGGCTGCAGCAGAGCTGTCCCTGTGCCATGAAGTTCTTCAGGTGGCCTTGTTCCTTCCCAGATTTTATTTCTCGTGACTTTGCAAGTTGGACTTTTCACTCCACTCTTAAATACCACCAGAAATGCAGCAAAATAGTTACTGTCCCAAAGTCATGTTTAAAAAAAGTTGACAATACTTCGCAAGATAGAGATATTTTAGAGTTTTTCTAATTGACAATGACATGGACCACTTAGCAAAATATCTTTGGCGATAAATAGTGTATGTTACCCAAAAATGTTAATTATTTTTTTATTTGAAAGCTATTTGTAATGCAATAAGTTTAGCAAATGGTTTAGAACAAAAAAAAATTTGGAATATGAGGAACAAAAATAGGGGGAGGAAGTCACCTTCCCTGCTATTGAACTGTCAGCAGGATATACGTGTCAGCAGGAAAACGCTTCTGTGGGAAAATGAACTCTTTTGGCATGAAGGGTGGGTCCAAGTAGGGATTTAAACAACAAACCAGAGGTGTGTTTGGAAGAATATTTGAATAGCATTTTTTTCCTCAAGTCTGTTTTGTTGCTGCTGCTATGGAGTGAAAGGGTTTTCCTCAGACAACCAGTAATTTCTGGAAAGCTTTTCAATCCTGCTATCTGAGAACCAACTCAAATTTGTGCTCTCTTTCTCCATTTCCCAGAGCAGGTGTCTCAAACCATGGCAATTTTGGACTTTCTTTATGGGCAAATTTATCCTGCATCTTGTTCACATCCTCTAAATTACCTTCGTCTTCCAGAGCTTTAGCATATGAACATTTCTCCAGCACTGTAGTTGTACTCTTTTATTATTATTATTATTATTATTTTTTTTTTTTTTTTTTTTTAAACTGAAGCAAGCTCCTGGTGCACAGTAGAGGTGTCTCATGTCCCTCTGATCCCTGCTCGTATTTCACACAAGAAGGAGATTTCTCCCAGTAGCCAAAATGATTAGATAGAGTAAGTTAGGTCATCACGAGTGTCTGTGTGGGCAGCCGGGATGCCAACACAGCTTTTGGGAGAGCATTTAGTGAGGAAGATGATGTGAAAATCATCTCTACTTGCTGTGAGTGGTGGCTCCGGACCCCACTGTCTCCCTAAGCCAGGGGGTCCCACATCACTCCCAGGCTTGGCTCTGGAGTAAACAGTGCTCTGGAGTCTGTCCTTGCTGTTCACTGTCAGAGTTTACTCTTGAGACAGAGCTAAAAATAAAGGCATTCATTGCTTTGTATGCTTTGGTTTAGGGTACTATAAACAGCAAAGTGATTCCAGGATCAAATGCTGTTCACAGTGCGGCATGTGAGAGAAAGGCCTATATGAAAGCAGAAGAATAGACAGTGTAGCCATTTTCCTTGAAAAACTTGGGTGTTTTTGCTTTTGTTAGAATGATTCATCCTGTTACTCACTGTGGGAGTGGTAATTGCCACATGGTAGGAGCTCTGTCACCTTCTTAAGGTGAATCTGAGAGAGTCAGGCTGGTACATGCAGTAATTGTTTTTGGAGGAAGTGTCGGCTATAAAAGACGGTCTCTTCTAGTGTGTTTGCAAAGTGAAACTCTCTCTCTTGGGCTCCATGCTAAGCTGATGTTTTTACTTAGGACTCATCATTGGTCTGATTATTAAATATAATTTACTTGTAAATTGTTATGTATCTTGACTAAGTTCTGCCTGTCCAGTGCAACTTAGAAAGCAGGAACAGCATTTGTTTCGTGCTATTTAAGAATTCTGACCTAAAAGTATTTATGGTTTAAAGATGATTAAGTCAAGGTAAAAAAAACTACACAGAAATGATGTGCCATTGTTTTACACTGTAATTTGCAGGATAGATAAACTTACAGGCTGCTCTGAGAGGTTATTTTGTAATTACCCCCTCCAGCATGCATTTTAAGATCATCACGATACAGAAAAGCACTTAAATGTGATTAAATGCTTCAGTGAATTAAAAGATCACTGAACGTGGTAGCTGGCTGAGGACAGAGCAAAAAGGGTCATCTGAAACTCAATTTCTCCTGTGTAATTTGCCAGAGTAGCTCAGAGCAGCCTCGGGTCCTGGAGGGAATCTCTTGTTGACCTTGGATGACCAAGGCACATCGGCAGAAAATGCCAGTGCAGCCTGGGCCTGAAGTTGCCTTCAGTCCAACACTGAGGACCTAAACAGCTCTGTGCACCAAGTGTCTTAGCTCAACACAAAGAGAACATCTTATAACTCCTATTTTTTTTTTTCTAATTTTGTGGAAGTAGCTATTTTAAAAATATTTTTTACAAACTACAATACCTGTGGGTGAAAATAAAAAGGAAGTGCTTCCTATTTTTCAAATGTGTATTTCATTAAGTACATATTGGTACAGTTCCAAAGAGAATATTTTCTAACAAGATGGATTTTCTGTAGAGGAATGTCAGCTTGATGAGCTGAAGGGATCTTTTACAGTAAGGGAAGAACAAATCCTTTGTTAAATGTTACTCCAGTTTTTGTTGCTAAATATATAGACATGCAGTTTTTCTCTGGAAGTTGGAGGAAGTGTTTTTTCACTCAAGGCAAGAAACTGTCCCAGATATTTGACTGTGACACTTCAAAATGGAACATTGTGGCAGGAAAAAATGGGGTGCAGGCAGATGCCAGTACAGTGAGGCATAGAATGGGAAGGTTTTTAGGGGACAGATATTGTTCAAGGTCGCAGTACTTTGTGATTGCTCCTTGGGCCTGGAGAAACAGGACCATGGAACAGCATGAAGGAATCTGTCATGTAACAGTAATAATTATAATAGAAAAGAAAACGTTGTGAAGAGCAGTAAAATCTCCTAAGAGATCAAGTAACTGAGCAGAAGGTCCTCACTGCTCCACAGAACTCAGTGCTGTAAGTAGCCACAGTGTGCATCATTTCCTTGGCTTGTGGGTGGACTCAGACTGCTGCTGTGTCCTGTGCTCATCCTTCTCTCTGGCCTTCACAAAATCAGTTTGTGGTAAGATGCGTTTGGTTATGTCCCAATGGGGTTGGTGTATGGAGCAGTTGGATACAGCGGCTTCAGAGCCACTTCAGGGGCATCAGGGATTGGCTCGAGTGGTGCTTGCTAACAGCCAAAGGAGCTGGTGTCAGTCGTGGGATTACGTTAAAAGAGCTTCTGATTCATCTTGCCTGTGGAATATATATTTTCAGTTAATTAACCTTTTCCTTTGCTCCTGAAGTAATTCTTGCAGGCCCTTCTCTGTTTTGAACAACTTTCTAATGATGGATTTGATCTTTGATACCTAAGAGTCATCTCAGGAGATCTCACTCTCTGATCCTCTCTCATATTTGAGTCCTTACTTGTTTGTTATATATCTACTTCAAAACTACACTGAAAAGAGTTAATGGAGAGTGCAGAGTTAGGAGAGGCTTTTGCAACCTCTGTTTGACCCAGTCACATCCCAACATCACCGTGCAGGCTTCAATTACACATGCCCCTAATGCTTTTTCCACCAGCTCCTGCTGCATTCCATGAACCAACTAATGATACACATTTAATGAACAGCTATTCCATAGCTTGTTTCCCACTCGTTGCTCGATTTGTGGCCCCAGGCCTTATTTAGAGCATGTTGTTTAAACATCCCTTTGAAGACAGTATTATTAGTCCCTTGGGGCTCATCTGTCGTGCTCATCAAAGCCCATCCAGTGTGTGGAAAATAATTAATTCATTTTCATTATGTTTTTGTTAAGTGAAGGGACACAATTATTCCTGTTCAGTGGATGGAATGCTGAAAGACAGGGAGATAAATGACAGTCAAAAGTTTTGAGTGTTTGGACCTTAGTTGAGGAAGACAGGGACTTTTTTTTTCCAAGTTAGTGTATTTCATCTCACTGATCCCAGGTTGAAATGTCCTCTTGACTGTGATTATTCCTGAGAGTTTTTAACCCTTGGAGGAAAAGATCAGAAGGTGGATGATGAGCATTCAGAAAAATGAGAAACTTTCTGTGAACAGCTTGTTTTTAAGCACCTGTCTTGTATGAAGCATGAGGAGGGGACAGATGGAGCAGCATGGGTGCTGTTATTGGATGTGCTGATCGGTTGCTCTGGCTGTGAGGACAATGTCCTGCTCCTTGTCCTACACTGTGTATTCCAATTTCTCTAAATCCATCTGCAAATCAGACACCAGATGCTCTTGCTCTGAATCTCCTGTTGATCCCTTGGTGTGGCCATCTCAGCCCCGAGAGCGAGGTGGCTCTGGAGAAGTAACAGATACGAAATACGGTTAGAGTATATATAAAGCATCAGTACAGGTAAAATTAAAGTTACATGGGTGCATTTGCTAATTCATTTTCTTTACTTCTGGAACAGTAGACCTGTAGTAGATCTGATCCTCTTTACCTTTTCCTGTCTGGTTTGGGAGAATATTAGCTTTAGGAAACACTGACTCTTCTCTCCATCTCCCCGTTTTCAACCTGCAGGGTAATTCTCTGCCCCTCCTGTGCCACTGGTACCATTCCCACGTTCAGTCCTGGTTCTTCTTGCCGACAGCGTTGGCAACCCGGTTACCCAATTTGTGTTTTTTGGTCCAAAACATGTGGATGTAAAACCTTTAATAGCTAAACTCTTTCAGATGAGCATTTCAAATTCATCTTGAGACAGTATCAAAAACTTTATATTCAAGAGGTGAAAATGTGATCAGAATATTTTACAGGAAAAGGAAACTGGTACCTAGTGAGGTAGGTTCTATATAGTAATCATAACCAACAGCCACACCTACAGGAATTGCAACCGTAGAGGCTCATTTGAATATTTGGCAAGAAAAAAAGAGTTGTTCTTTATTTTGTTACATTCTGCTGAAAATATGACGCATTTCTCTTGTTTGTGCATGCTAAATGATACGAATACTGTATTTTATAGAAGCCATGACACAAACCTCTATTCTGATATTCCTTTCTATCATAAGTGATTTCAGATTTTGTTTCTGGTAGTCTTTTCTTTGCCAGATGAACACACACACAAAAAAAAGAAATCTCAATTCCTTGACTCCAAAATAAACCATAAATTAACAGTTATCTGAAGAACAATAATTGAAGGCATAAGAGAAGAATGCTTTGAGCTAGAAAGTCTCCATGGCAAGTGTCTGGTTACTATAGCAATCGCCATGGAGCATGTGACCAGCATGATAATTGCAGGGGACTTAAGAGCCTTTTCTCCTGCCTAAGTTCGATGTCTTCTCAACAGAGGTGTTATGTGAGGTCACATCCCTGCAATCCTGACTCCCAGATGGATGGATAATGCAAACGATCAATTTGCAGCTCCCACTGGACACAAAATGGTGCCTTCAATTCATGGGTTTTAATTTGTTTGATCTACAGCACACCACAATTGAGAGCAGGAATTTCTTCTCCCCAGTCCAGTGTGTTTTAAATCTACATTTTGACTGTTGGTTTGTGTAGCAATGGTTGCCGTGTATGTGTTTTGTGGAGCACTTTGAACTATGCAGACAACCCTATCTCTGCAGAACTTAGCTGATGATTTTAATGCAGAAATGCAGTTGAATCCCAGCAACTCGGAGGTGTTAATATTGAGGGACAAAGGAACTTAGCATTGCATTAAAATGGCCTGTTGTTTTAAAGTTAATTCTGTCTTTAGATGTTTACTGCCTGTGTCTAGTGAGTGTGGTGGCCTGACTTCAATAATGAGAACAAAATAGAAAACACTCTTTCTAGAAAGAAAAAAATGTCAAATTTGCCTTCTGCATGACTTCATTTTTCAGTGGATATTTGGATAGGTAGCCTCCAATTCCTTCCAGCATATGGCACTGCTGATTTGACTTTCATCAGTGTTTAAAGGCCGTTGAGAATCCTGCGAAAACACCTTGAATATTGGCAGTTCCTTGCCAGTTTCATGGAATGATGCTTTTCTAGAGGACCGAAGAAACAAGGAATAGCGCCAGGTGATTAAATATATATATTTTAAACACATACACAAGTTGTTAACAGTATCAAACTCAGATGTTAAATTGTCATGATTTGGAAATATTTACCTTTGAAAGAAGAACCTTTTCTGAAATGCACACTTTCAGTATGTCTGTCCATTGTCAGCTGTCATGTTTGACTGAGGATGAGAGGATACTACCTATTGTTCTTTACACAAGGATGCAGAGACACCCTCTTTGTTTCAAGGTTGCTAGCAGCAACAGATACTCCTCCGAGGAAATGAGTCACCCCAGTGGATTTGCCACAGAAATATTTGCTCTCTTTGTGCTGTGTGGAAACCAGTGACGTGAAGTGTTTGTGCTGTGCAGGTGTTGGGGGTCCATCCCCAGAGACCTAACCTGGCACAGGGAGAGGTGCTCAGCTCTTTCTGCTCTCCACAGCACAGGTGCTGAACTGAAGAGTTCTGAGGTACTATTTTCCTCAGAAATAAGATGGAGCTGAGATTTCTGATTTATTGTATTCTTATTGATTTTCCTTTTCAAAAAGTGGTTTATTAAAAGAATGGAAGGACACATCAAATGTATTTCCTGAAAGTTGGCTGCCTGTTTTTTTGGCTAGCCTGCTGTCCTGAGATGACTAAATACCAGGTCAATCATGGCTGTGTAACGGAAATTCAGATTAAAGAAAGATCACTTTGTTTTGTGTTTTAGACACAAACTCTGTAACATTCCAATACTTCTTAAACACAGTAGGTTATTTTTCTACAAGGATAAGAGGGAATGGCTTCAAACTGGCAGGCGGCAGGGTTGGATTTGGTATTGGGAAGAAATTTTTCCCTGTGAGGGTGATGAGGCCTTGGCACAGGTTGCCCAGAGAAGCTGTGGCTGCCCCATCCCTGGAATTGTTCAAGGCCGGGCTGAGTGGGGTTTGGAGCAATCTGATGCATGGAAGGTGTCCTTGCTTATAGCAGGGGGGTTGGAACAAGATGGTCTGTAAGGTCCTTTCCAACCTAAGCCAGTCTGTGATTTTTAATAGCAAGCTATGGCATGTGGTTGGAGGAATCTGCTTATTAGGAGTTTGTGTTTGCCCTTTCTGCATCAAGGGGGAAATAAATAGGGAATGTTTATGTAACACGGCGTAAGGATGCTCATTTGCGTAATAAATGCTATTTAACTTCCACGTCATAAAAATAATTGTTCAGATTTTAAAATATGGTTAAATAGATGCATAGTTTATCTCTCTTCTCTTACATCTTGGTTTAATGACTCAGTGGTAAACCATAGGCAGCTTTTTCACCCCCTCCTGCTTTGCTCTGTTGTTGCTCTCTTATCAGGGTGGGCCAGATGGAAGCTGAGGTTCAGCTCAAGGTAACCAGCAGAAACTCCTGTAGTGGTGGGTCGATGAAATCCCAAATGATGATCTGTGGTGCACTGCTGAGCCGACACAGAGCGCTTACCACACATGGTATTTAGAGGCGATTTTATTAAGCATTGAAACAACTGACAGAATATAGGCGTCACCTTTTTAACCATGACAATATTTGCAATTACTCAGCTGGAATAGCTGAGTATTTTAATGCTTTTAACAACTACTATGATGTGACAAATGCAGAGGGTTTGCTTTTAATACAGGCAAAGCGGAAATAGGTCTCTGGAGATCACGTAGTCCAATCCTTATCTTGGGTCAGGGTCAGCCAGGGCACATTGCTCAGGACCATGCCTTATGAAGTTTTAGGTATCACTAAGGATTGAGAATTCATAGTCTAGCTAGGTAATCTGTTAATTTACTTTAAAATTTTTCTTCTTATGTTTACATAGAAATTCTTGCATTTCAGTTTGTGCCCATTGTCTTCTCTGGGCACCACTGTGAAGAGCCTGTCTTGGTCTTTACTCTTGCCTGTTTGTATTTGACACATTGATAAAATACCCCTGGCTTTCAGTTTCCAAACTGTGAAAGTGGAATTTTTTTGACTTGCTGACAACATTGTTTTAAATTTTCTAATTCTAAAAAATGTATAGTTATTACAGATGCAGAATATGCAGTAAGGTCAGGATGCAGAAAGGCGTTGTAGCTCAACTAAAAGGCAATGTTCTAATTTTCATTGTGTAAATGCCCACCATTCCAACAAACATCTTTTATGGATCTGCTGCTATTAAATTCAGCAGGAATGGAGCTGATCTTGTAGGATTAAATTTTTTAGTTGTGGAAGCCACCTAGAATACTGATATAAGGGATGACTCTGGGAAATCCTGTGCCAGACTGACAGTGTAGACATGCCTGAGGTAGTGATAAGCCTGCTATCTTGCACAGCAGCAGTGACCCAGCTGCACCTGATGGTCCTGCTGTTGGAGCCATCTGCCAGCAGCTCTAAGGGGACACTCTCCTTTGGCTTCAGTTGACACGACAACGTGAATGTATTTGGGAGTGAGGGTCGTGGGTCGTGGGTCCCAAGCAGAACTCAGTAAGAAAGCCCTTCTGACTGACCGCACTTATCAAATTAAAGGGATTCCTTCGGTACTGCTGCCCTGAATGCTGATGTACTGCAGGAAGCTTCTGGCAGTGCTTCACAGAGAATGACCAGCACGCTGCTGAAGGACTTCCAAGAGAGCTGCTTCACACTTCTGTGTCATTTCTTTTCAGCTCTGTGAAGTAAATTTAATCCAGGGTGAAATCCCCTTGATCAAAGCTGTCTTAAAGGAGGCAGTTTTATGTTGTTAACCTACAGGTTGTTGCTCGGGACTGGTGTTCAGATGTGGGGTGGATTAAGGCACTCGAGCTAAGCAGCTAGAGTCAGGTGTAATGAAAACAGCCTGGAAACAGCAAAACTGATGGGATATATCCATGGGAAGTCTCCACACACTAATCCACCTGCTCACCTTAGCACTTATTCAGGGGAACTGCCCCATCATAATCACCAGCCATTGCTCCTGGTTCTGTGGGTTCACAGATACAGTTTGGAGAGCTGATATCTCCTTTATAAACTGCTGAGGGCTGATCACGTATGTGACTGCACCCTGTTTCAAGTGAGTTAAAAATGACTTCCTGTGCAATTCGCTGTATTTAAAGTTTATGTCTACCAATTTTTTTCAGCTAGTACATTTTGTGAGGGAAATACACATGCTATAATTTTTTTTTCTTAATTGCTTTAAATGAGTATGAATGCTTTCAGCAGTTTTGAATACGTAGGACTTGGCTGTTTGGGCGTTTCTGAGGCAGCTTGTGTGGTTCTTAGGGCCTGATTTTGTGCTGTTATTAGACCTATTATCAGTTGATACCAACTGTGATTCCCTGGCTGATTGGGTTAAGTTCGTTTGGTTTCTGGGATCGTGGGAAATGAACGCTGGTGTGTTGTTACTGAGCAAGAGCGTTTGTTTTCTTTGACTACACCTAAAGCTGCATTGCCAAAGGTGAACGCCCAGGATTTGGGGACAGGAGCTAAGAGCAGTTAAGGTTAACGACGTTGGTGTCCTTCAGCAAACTTGTACACCTGAATTTGGGGTGGTTTTGTAGCTTAAATACTTGTCACAACAGGCTTTTCCAGTGTTTTGTTTGTGGGCAGTGTCACACTGTAGCCTTGATTCCCCAGGGAGTGGTGTGACAGTGACACTCTCGAGTACTGATGGAAAAAAAGGAAAGGTCAGGTGAGAAATGTGGAGCTGCACGATGGAAATTGGAAATCCTCAAACTGTGTTTTTCTCTCTTGCTCCTCCCTCACACCTTCCAGCCTGCACTTAGCACTGGCTGCCTCCCTGGGGTGCTGCCCTTGTGCTACTCACAGTGACTCCCAGAGAATTCTTCCTTTCAGCAGGCATCAAGCCTTCCATCATTAAAGTCTCTCGGGAAAATCTGCTCATTTCCTGGCTATCGTGGAAGTCTCCTGCAATCCTGTTTCCTTCCTTTTTTAAGCTTGAAGACTGAAAATCTAGAATTAAAAATATAATTAAAAGTCGCATCTCTTTTAGGGACAGAGGGGCAAGTGAGGGATTTGGCTGAGTGAGAGACTGTATTCTTCATCCCCTTTACATCGCTGCAATTTTGCGTCTGGATTTTCAGAGCCATCATGCATGATCGTTAGTTACAAGAACCGTCATGTGTGATTGAAGTTTACATCATCTTTACGTTCAGAAATATCTGTGGTTTAATTTTTTTGATTGTGCAAGAAATATTGTAAGAAGAAAACACAAAATGCATCATCTTCACATACTTCAACAATGTGCTTAACCCAAGAATCACTTACTGGGAATAAATAAATGTCAGACAAAGACTGTCAGTGGCTTGGGGATGAATTTGTGCAAAATTTGACTAAAATGAGGAGTGGGAGATGACCTCTCTCTTTAAAACTAGCATCTGTGTGTAGAGCAGGCGTGTTTGTAAATTTTAAAAATAACTGCATCTCCACAGGTTCCCCAAATGAATTCCATGGATGTCTGACGCTGATAACAAATGACTGTTGTACGTCTTCCCCAAAATCCTTGCTGTGACTGTGATTGCAGCTCTAATTATGGCACAACAGATGCAGTGTTGTATAGCACCCGCCTTCTTCAAGATCTGTAGCTCCCCTTACTTCTACATGAGTTATTTCTCGTTTTAGTCTAGAATTTACTACTGCTCACAGTAACAAAGGAGTCACTCTTAAAGTAAGGAAAAGAAAAAGAGATTTTGAGATTGTTACACTGCTCACATTGTTGTTGTGCTGCAGATGTTCGTTGTGTTCGCAGACAGCGCGATTGTGGGAGAGTGAATTCATGCCTCACTGGGTCCTTTCCACTTTCTCCAGCCTTTCCTCTGCTGAGTAAGCAGTTAAAGGCAGTTTTTTTCTTTTGTTCCCCAGCCTTCACTGCTGTTGGAGAAGGAGGGCAAGTTAATATTGGCTATTTTTTTTCAGTTGAAAGTGGAACAGCATAATTTATTTTTTCTTTTTAAAGAATTCATCAGAAGAAATAGAAGAATGCATTTACATGTGAATGTTGCTGTGTTGTTCTTCCAGCCCAAGGAGGAGGTGATTTATTTTAGTAGTACAAACTAACGCCTTGTGCTGTGCCAATCATGCTGCCATTGTCTGCTTTGATACTGACAGTGAATCATCCCTTGGAAGTTCAGAGTTGTGGCCAAATACCTCGCTCACGTGTATGGGTCTGGGGACAAGGAGGGTGTGTGAGCAGCATCTCGTCCCTCAGGGACGCCCCGTCCCTCGAAGTGTCCAAGGCCAGGCTGGACGGGGCAGGTTGCTTGGTGCAGCCTAATCCAGTGGAGGGTGTCCCTGCCCAAGGCAGGGGGCTGGGACTAGGAGATGAGCTTCAAGAGTCTTTTCCAACCCCAACCGGTCTGTGATTCCAACATCGTTTCTCCCCGGAGCATCACCCCCTGCCCGGGCGCGCCNGGCAACGCCGCCGCTGTCGCTGTGCCCGCCCCCGGCCCTGCCCCGGCGGTGCCACCCTCGGCTGGGGCTGGGCGCGGAGCCTGCATGGCACGGCACGGCGCCGGCAGTGCCGCTCGCTAGGATGAACGAGGAGGCGGCCCAGAAGAGCGACGGCGGCGAGAAGTGCAACGGCGGCAGCCAGCGGAGGAAGAGACCCAAGAAGGTGGGAGCGGGACGGGGAGCAGCAGCGGAGCCGGGCGGGGAGCGGTGGTTGGGGTCGCAGAGCCCGGGGGATGCTCCTGCCCTGCCGGTGCTCCGCGAGCAAGGGGTCTCTCCCCATCTGTTTCTATGCCGAATCGATAGCGTTGTGATAATGGAGCCGGATGGCTGAGCCGAGGGGATTTTCTGTATTTTTGGTTCTGCTGAAGTTGGTGTCATTCAGCAGTGGATGCTGCTCAGCACAGGTTTCCCTCGGCTGCCCTTAAGAGAGCGGGTGGTTTGTTTTGACAGAAGATGATATTGGCTCTTGTGCTGCCATCCCTTTTCCTTCAACCACAGAGATGCAGGTTTATAAACCTTTGGGGTTTTTTTCCCCGGAGATGTTTCTTAAGGTCATATTGTAATCAGTCGTAGAGAGATCCGTTGCTGGCTGTTATGCCATACGTGGTAATTCAGTGATGCTAATGACAAATAACTGGGTGAAAACGTGAATTTGTGCAGCCACACCCAGTTCCCAGGGCACTTTCTCTGTGTGTCCAGGCTCTCTGTCGCAAATGGTTGATTTGCAAGGTATAGCCTGCCATGCCGCTGCTTCAACCCCTGCTTGAGGTAATCTCCTTTTAATGGCTTTAATTGCAGGCGGCTATTTATTTCTGTTTGGGCTTTCTCTCCCCTTTAGGAGGAGAGATGCCTGTGGTGCTGCATAATTATGACATAAATGGGTTTACAGTTATTCTCCCCTCCCCTTCTTTTATGTCAGTTGCTATCACCTGAGTTACCCCACTGAAATGGGGGGGACTGCTTACAGGATGAAGATGAATTATTTAATCCATACACAGCATACACTGATGAATTCTTCAGTCCCTCGTTTTGCATAGAATTTGCATTTTAACCAACACTATACATGAGCAAGACAAATTGTAACAGATTGTAATAACACACAGACACGTATTCAGGGACTTCTGCAAGGGCTTCGACCTGGTGAGGAAAAGCTCTTTTGCAGTAGGTGACACTGTTAGGCCCTTTTTTATCACAGACGGAAGATTCTGTACCTATAACTACAAGGGTCTGAGAGAATCCAGTCTAAACGAGAATTTGAACAAAAACATCCTCACCCCACCCCATTGTGCCTGCAATATTGCCTGGATCTCCACACCGTGGGGGATTTTATATAGCATCTTGGCGTTATATGTAAGCAGAACCAAGTAGGAAAGACGATATCTGCTTCGTCTCACCTCTGGATTTGAAAGGTTTATTTGTGGGGATGTGGAAATCCATATAAGGGAGCAAAAATCAAAAGATTAAGTGCATACCCAACGTTTTAATTGGACTGCTAGGTTATCTGGAAACAATATCGTACTAGGAGAGAGGTTTTGAAGGTCTAAGGAGTCAAAGTGGGTGTTTGGATTGCTTCTCTCTTAATACCTGTATTTCTGCTTTCTTGTTTTCCCATTGTTTTCCTAGTAAAGCGGCCCAGAGCCTTTCAAGGTTGCAACAACTGCCAAATGAATGCTTGGAAAGCATCTCTTATATTGAGTCTCCATATTCAGTCTTCCAACAGCTGATTCATCTTCGTTTTTCAAAAGCACAATAAATGCTTGGATATCTTCTTTTACAACTATCGGTCCTTTACAACTAGAAAATATTAATGAGGCATTTTCAGTTGACAGGTATTAAGCAAAAAACCTGTTAATCCCTGAGTGTGGATGCACTAGATGTTGGTGCTCAGGTCTGGTTTTAGATAAGCTCTCACCAGTCTTTACCCTTAGTGACTTCATGAAGAAATACAGCTCCAGCCTTTGATATTCCTTTTAAAATTATACTAATTATTTTCTGAAAACCTCAAAATTGATGACTTTCTTGATGAGAAAGATAGGCTCTGGAACAGCCAAGAGTACAAGAATTCCAGGCTGAATTCCTCTGTGTTTTGACTAGGTAGGCACAATTTATTTTGGGAACAGAGAGAAAAGTGCCATGTGCAAGAGCTCCAAAATCCCAAGTAATGTAGCCTGTTTTCAGGTCCTGAACTACTTTTGCTGAACAAAGCTGCATTGCGCCAGCCAATATGCCCTCTATCTGTTCTGCGGAAGTTGATCCCTTTTGTGTGGATAATTAAATATTAATTGAGCTAGACGAGTTTGATCTATGTATTGGGAGAGACAGAGAGTGGCTCTTCTCGGATACAGCGTTCAGCTGGATCTTCTGTATTCCAGGAGGGTGTCCTAGCTAGGAAGTCATGTAGGACTTTCTCTAATTTTCAGTAGTACCCCTCTTTTTTTTTTTTTTTATGCGTATACACTTTAAAATAAAAAGGCTTCAGTTTTTTCCTAATGCAGGATGGGAAATATTGGAATTTTAATAAAAGGGAGAAAATTAGTACCTATGCAAAGCCAAATTTCATCCTCGTGGTGATGGCTGATATCTTTGGGTGTTCTGGTGAGGCAGTGGGCTGCATTAGTAAGTTTGTTAATCCAGTGGTAGTATTATGTCCAGTTATCCTGTGGTATTCTGCCTCTGTGTGATAACTGGGATGCGATGAAATTTGTGTTCCTGGGAAGACAATCTGTGTTCACTCAGTTCTAGTACTGGAGAGCGCAGGATGCAGTAGTGGACAGAACTCGTTCTGCAGCTTGTCTGACTTCATGGAGATTGGTGTTGAAGGAGTAATGCAGCAAGTGATCTGGAATTTGTAATGTATTTGGTTTTTCCTTCTGTCTTTTGCCAAGTCTATTGCAAAGGGCTCAAGTACTCAGTTCCTAGAATTCCTTTCAAGGGTTTTTTTCATTCTAGAGCGTTTCAGATCAAACCCAACCACTGTTAGTCATCATGTGGAAAATGAAGCATGTTCCTGTATCTTGCACTAAAAGCACTGATGGCAAAGGGATTTCTAGGAGCCCCAGGCTCTTCATAAACCACACACTGTTGATAGAGCAATGCAAAAATTATCCATTTTGGCTTATTGCAGAATTCCAGTCTTGTCACTTATTTTGCTCATTCTTTAAGACAAGTTTAAATCTTGGAGTCAGATCCATATTAGAAAAGACTTGGAGGAAGTTGTGATGTTGATTTAAAGGAAAGGAAATAGAACTTCTTTTCCTAACCTAACCTTAATCTCCTATTTTAAATAAAATTGGCTGCATTAGGTGAAGTACTTCCAGTGGAAGCTGTATACTTGCTAATGGAACCATTACAGTGTACAAGCTAATCCTTTTAATTAATTTCGATCACTTAAGACTGTTTATTCCATGTATAAGGTAATTGAGACCCATTTTGGAATACAAATGTCATGTTGGTCGCTGATGGTCAAGAACGAGAACCCAAATGTACACAAAACATGTGGAGAGGGATGCTGGAAGAGCGAGCCTCTCCTATGCAGAATCCGGAGGAGCTTGGCTTCAGTGTGCTCAAGCAAAGGCAACCTGAGGGGGAAAAGGAAATGAGGCTCTTCTGCAGCCTTCTAATAGTTTTAATCAGATAAAAAACCAAGAGAAATTGAATTATGTATAAGATGTGATTTCTCTAACGTATCACTGGACTGGATTCAACTCCTTCGAGGAGGTCCCTCTTGCTCCCATGTTTCTGTGCTTTCCTCTGCGTCATGTTCAGTGCCATAATAATATTACACGGCACTTTAATTGATGATAGATGTGGCTATTTAAGTATTTAAAAATGTTTGTTTACCTGGTTATTTCGCTCTTGCAGCTACCCAATGTAGTGGAAAATTGAATGCCATCAAGGGTTTAAGCCAGTGTCCATCTCTCCTGAAACTGGTGTGGGGACCGGTAGGGCAGCACTTCCAGTCTGCTGGGTGGCATTTCCCTAAATTGCCCTCATTCCCAGTCCCACTGTGCCTTCTCTAGTTGCTGCCATTTCTCCCACTCTGCTGTTACCACCGGTGACAAATAGCTGTGGCCTCACTGCTCTTGGCTGTGCAGTTTGGTGATCCAAGAGGGATGAAACCAGAGCGTGCCACCTGAGGGAGATCATGTCCTCTACCTTTAGGAGAACAGTTTTCCTTCAGTCGATACGCAGTAAACTGAAGAAGCAGAAAGAGCTAATGAGAAAAACCACAGGCTTTTCTTTCTTTCAGCAGTAGATATCTGAAAGACTTTATCACAAAGGAAAAGTGGTAGTTACGAGTTAATCCAACTCACTGGTGTTCAATATTGCTAATTTTACTGGTAACACAGCTGCTGTAAGGCTGGAAGGTCTTATTCTTCTTTTGACTGAACCAGTGGGAGAGAACTGGAACTGCTTTGCTTTCAGTGGAGCTAATCCAATTTACATGAAAGTAAACAGAGAAATGGTTCTAGAATTTGCTCTGTAAAGAAGAGTATAGATAGAGATAAAAATAAACCTGTTTTTAAGTCATGGACAGGTTTGTTAATCCTGTTAAGAGTCAAAGCAGTCATATTGCTAAATGTCTGCCCTGTGCTTTAACATGGTTTGCACTATCGTGAGTCTGATGCAACTCCACTGCTATTCTTGCGTTATTGAAATCAGGATTTGCTTGTTCCCTTTGCCTTTTATTCCTATCACGAGTCTTCCAGCACATTTTGTGCCAGGTGTAAAACTAACATTGTAGCTTCAAATGTGTTGCTGTATTTAGCTTTAGTTGCTATGTGTGATGGTAGCAACCCAAAAATGATGTGTATTTCTTGCACTATGGGATACAACGTCTCACCTGTTTCCCCAGGCGCATCAGCAAACGCTCAGTGCTTCCACCACCACAGCTCCGTGGTGATTGACACTCCGAAGAAATAATTTCCATTTGCTTAGAGCAACAAGACAGGGAAAATAATGACGTGTGCTAGAGCTGAACATCTGGACTAGAGCATTTTGTGGTGTTGTGGTTTTTTTAGCATCATAAACTGTGGAAGACTGAAAGTGCACATGGTCTGGGCCCCACTGCTGATCCTGGCTTTTCTAGGTCTGTATGTTCCAGTGTAACAGGGTCACTTCAACCATTACTGTGCTCTGTTGTGTCGATGCAATGAGCAATGAACGAGGCTTAGAACTAACACAACTACTTGGAAGGTTAAGTTTCTTCGTTGTGGCCTTTAAAGCTAATATATATATATTGTCTTAAATATGTTCCTGTTTTCGTAACAGTGTAACAGGAATCTGCAAAGGGACGGAGTTGTTTTAGGGTATTAGCAGATTTGTGCCCATGCTGCATTTCACAGATTAAATACTGTGAAGATAACAAGGAGGCAGTGATCTGGATCAGTGGTGACTATTACAGGGGATAGTGTGGCTGGTTGAGCCTGCACCCGCCTGCCGCGTGTTCCAGGCTCTTGATTTATCCTTCACAGCTCTTGCTCATTTTCACCAATGTTTGCCAAACATCAACTGAGTCACAGAAGCAAGTCCCGTTTTCCCCAGCCAGCTTCCCTTTCTCCCTGCGGGATGCCTGGGGCTGTCAAGTATCGCACATATTGTACCGCGCTCGCGCATCTCGCGGACTTGTCACGCGTTCGTGCAGTGACAGAGGCTGAACTGGGCTTAAAGCCGCCTGTCCTGGCTCTCTGGGGACATTGGGGCCACGCTGGAGGCAGCTAAGTGCTCTCTGTGCCTCCCTGCCCTCATGGCCTCCACCTCTCTTACCTGCCTGTCCCTCTCAGAGATGCCGGGGTTTTGTGGCGCTGTGTCCCTGTCTGCACTGGGCATGCTGTGTTGATGCATTAGATGACAGCTCTGGCTAGGGAAGTCTTTTTGCTCTACAAATTGAGACTGACATATGCAGCACGTAGATATTTAGGTTAGACACTGGGAGCCCTGGAGCTCTGAAATGCAAGGAACAGAGGGAGGCCAAAAAAATACTAAGATGGCCAGGGGCTTTTCCTTTCTCATTTATTTGCAGGAATTAATTATTTCAAAATCTTTCCTCGCTCATTAAGTAGACTGCTTTTGTCTTGGTGGCAGAAAGTGCTGAGCTGAAAGTTTGAACTTCCTGTCATTATGCCTGCACTGTGTAGGAATAATCCAGTATTTCTGTTTTCAGTAGAAATTTGCAGTACTATTATTCATTCAGTGGGATCCCAGTAGCTTTTCATTTTCTCGTTTATTTCCACTTCATTTCATTGTTCTCTGGCACCAAATACAGGAGGGAAGAATATTTACAAAGTAGATAGAGATGGGCCAATGTTTAAGGCTCCTCAAGAGTGGTTTCTAAACTTGCATGAGAGAGGAAATGAATTATTCCATGTCACTTTTTGGTAAGAAATTCATAGTTGAAAGGACATTTAATTGATTGTCAGATTCATCTTCCTCTCTTCTAAATGTGATTTTGGAGGATGGAAAATATAGTATTATATCTTTACCTTCTACACAAAAAGGCCGGGTATCCTTTTGGACATTGCAAGCCAGTTTGGGAATTGATTTGTCTTCCCCGAACCTTGAAATAAAAGTGTTCCTTGGGCATACGACAATTTAGGGACTAAAGGTAGACACCAATCCACATTATCTCACCTCTTGTGTGGTTCCTTCTGGATGGCTGCACTTGGGTTACAAGCAGGTACACAATTTGTAACCTACTTCTGTTTTCTCTCACTTTAGCTCACGCACACACACCAATTTAGCCCATGAATGAAGTGCTCTCTGGGGAATAGGATCAGCTCCGAAGGAAAGGATAGAGTAAACGGCAGTAATTGCAGTTGGAAGTGATTTTCTAGGTTAAACAGTGTATAGGTTTCTGCCACAAGCTGAGTGCTTCTGAAGGGGTTGGTTGCTTTTATTTGTTTCATTCAGACTTGGCTGCCATGCATTTATATTACACTGTAGTACTGGATCTCAGCAAGCAGAGCGTATGGATTTCAACTGCCACCAGGAATGCACAGATTCCTGCAACATTATAGCTTCATGATCAATTAGATCTGCTAATTGCTCCACTCCTAGGGTTCCTTTGTAAGGCAGGGTTTGAAGCATGTGTCAGCATAGCTGAGGCAGCAAAGAACATTGGTGATAGTTTTGAAGTACCTAAATGAAAGTGGGAACTGATGTTTAGAAACAATTTACACTCTTCTATAGAATATATGATTCTAAACCTTGTTTGTCTCTTCCTGTATTAATGACTGTGCCGCTTTGCTGTGATCAAAAGACTCCGCTAGTCCTCCTTTTTAAAACATTTTAAATGTCCAATACATCTGGCAGCTTTCAGTATCGGAGAGCAGATGTCAACATTTAAATGTCAAGAAACAGTGGCAGTTATTCATGGCGTGAACCATTAGAAACCTTGTCTGACTGTGCTGGTGGAGACATTGGTATGATCTAATCAGAAAGTGAATGAATGGGCATAAACACCAGGAGAAGGAGGCCCTGGGATGTGTGTGTACACTCGGGTGTGTGCTGTTGTGCCCTGTCCCAGCCTGTTTGTGTTTTTTCCCGGAGCATGGCAACGGAGCACAGCGGGCTCCAGTCTGTGCTGGATGTCAGCGTGGGTTTGGCACAGCCAGCGGGGTCATGCCAGCTGCCATCGGCTGAGGAGCTGGGCTCTTGTTGCTGTGCACCTCTGACAGAGCAGAGCAGGGTGAATATCAGAAACAGAAGCTCTGGAACAGGCAGAGATTTTCCAATCAATCTGTGATTCATGCTCATTAGCTTTGAAACGCTGAAGAAAGGCGCTTTATGAGCTGGCATTTCCATTTGTGCTTTAACTGCTTTAAGCAGGCTGAAGACAGAACGATGACTGCAACATTGATGAAAACAAAGGGAAGAGAAAGATGGGAAACATGTTCTGTGCCTTGTCTAAAGGTCACTGCCCCGGTTAGAGATCACAACCTCCCACTCAGCCCTTGGATCTGCTGATAGCCTCTTCTTTGGTGTGAATTACAAGTTCAATGGGTCAAGTGTAGAGATGAGTTATACATTTTCTCTCCTTCCGAGTTGGGGAGGAAAGGTGTAAATATTCCCTCCTGTATCTTGTGTTCCCTGCCTGACAGACCAGCGCGTCTTTCATTGTTACATTCATTTTCAATAGACCTCTTCTAATGTTGCAGAAGGTGTTTCTCAAGGAAACTGTGGCCCTTGCAGAGCTTGCAGTCACTGCCGTTGTGTTTGGAGGTGTAAGTGTGTGAGGGCTTGTGGTTAATTATACGTGACGCTGTGTATTTGTACACGCCTCTCCCCCCCTGCTCGTCAGCAGAACTGCTTTTTTCACAGCCACATCCCCAACAGAAGCAGCAGGCGATGGCTTTCAGTTGGAAAACAGCTGCCAGGAACTCATTATGCACTAATGTACACTTTAAGATTCAAGATTGCTCCTTTGCAGAAGGAGCTTAGGAGTGTGGCCCGTTTGAAATGTGGCTGACAGCAATTAGGATAGTAATGTATAGCACGGCTTTCCTAGAAATCATGGTTAAAGACCAGTTATTACCTCTGAACAGAAATGATACAGTCTGGATTGTACTTAGACAGCACTTCTGTGTATGGTATCCCAATTTCTTTTAGTGAATGAGGGAAAAAATCCTGCTGGAAATCTCTTCTGCACGTTGTAGTTTCATCTAAATGGAAACCAGATGAATTTTTAAAAACGCAAACCAAACAAAACAGTTGCTGAATGTAAGTAGTAAATACAATTAATGAAACTAAATTTTTGATATAATCAAAGTGACAAAGCTATGGTTACAAACGAATTGAGTATGAGTTGGAGTAAGGGAAGCTTCATGTTTTGGATGTTGATGCTGGAGCCCATAATTAAGGGATCAGTCACATGTGAACTGGGACCTTTGTTTCTTTTCTCCCACCTGCCCTCTTGGGAGGATCAATGTGATGGTTAATTTTATTTTAGTTATTTTCCCCAAAGGAGGGAACAAATGGATTAACCTTTACTGAAACTTTCTGAAAAAATGGATGTAGTTGAGCTCCCCAAAAGAGACGCCCTATTTAATACAGAAGGAAACTGAATACCTCAGACTGCAGTCTGAAAAGTCTTCGAAGTCTTCCCAGTCTCCAAAGTCTCTAATAGCAGCTGTGGCATTTGTAATGGTGTTTACAAATAAATTCTGGAAGTGATGGGGTTATGGGTTTGGGTCTCTGTGTTCCAGGCCTTAGGCCACAGTAGGGCAAATGGTGTGAGATGGCGCTGCCACCAGTTATATGTTCTTCCTGGGAAGCAAAGTAAGAAATTCATCTGGGGTTAAGCTCCCCTCTTCCACCCTGTACAGGACACAGGATGGAGAAGGGTTGGAAATGAACAGCTGGGAGCGTAGAGAAGGTGAGGCTCGTTCTTTTGTGAGGGTTTCAGTGCTTGACTAGATCATCAGGGAGAAGTTTTTCACTATTATGTATTTATAAAACCCCTTTATTGGAACAGCTTGAAAAGCGGGTAATTATTTAGTCCTTTTTTTTCTGTCTAAAATGTGATTTGCAGGAACATGAAATGCGAGTGTGATTTAGATTGCTGTGATGCTTGGTTCTACCAGCTGAGATTGGGCTGCCATTCTAACAGTGGTGATACTAATATGAGCTCATTTTTTCAAACAGCATTTTTCATTGTTGCAGCTAATGTGCTTCATGGGAGAAAACTGGTGTCACTGCAGGCACTTGGTTTGCGTGGGGCAGCCTCAGGTGCAAGTACCAAAACAAAGCTGAGAATCCAGCAATCCTCAGCTCTTCTGCATCCTTCCCACTGCTGGGGACCAGCTCCAGGGGCCTTTATTCCTCACACCTCTTCCTTTTTAAAACCCTGCCTCTTCTCTGTGCCCTGCCTGCCCTTTACTTTTCAGCCAGAGTCTTTCCTCAGAGGTTACTCGAAGTATTCAGGGACTCATTCAGGTTGGATGTGCCGTGGAAATCAGATCCTTATCTTAGTGTTCACACAAAACCCACAGCTCAATTTTAGAGTCTGAGTCAAAGGTCGCTGAACTTTATGGAAGGATTCCATTAACTTCAGTAATTTTGACCGCTTTTTAATGTCTTTGAGATTTATCCCATCAGGAACGAGTTGAGGATTTTCTTGTTTACCTTTGACGGTTATGGCTTTATGAATAGCTGAATTAGGACTGCTTTTCAATATAGTTAGAGCTTAGACTGATAAATTCTGGGGCCAGGTGTTTAATCCTTCTCTGGAACATTTTTCCTTTTTACCTAATAAAATTACTGGCTGGTTTTATTGCAGTACTAATGACAGCCATTAGTCTATATTGGTGTTTGTTGCAAACATATAACACCATCAGTCCATTTCCCAGCTTGTACCATAAAATCCATGCAGTTACTTCTCTTCCTGAAACATGACAATTCACCTATAATTCTGTAGGCAGTTCTCAGCTATGACCTAGGGTATCTCAGCAATAAGGACTGGCTAAGTCAATCACATACTGCCTTCAGGTGATGAAATATATAGGTGGATTATTTATTCCAGGTAGCATTACAACAGTTTCTTCTGAAGAGAGTTACTTTCATTGATTTTTTTTTTTTTTTTAAATATTTTTTTTGTTACCTTCAGAGTTCTGTTCCTCTGGTTTCCTACAAGCCTTCCAGTATTGTTGGAAATCAGGATGAGTTTTTGGCAAATCGATCAATGCGTGGTTGTTTCCAAAAATGAAGTGAGGTGAAGTTTGATGTGACTGGTGACTGCAGCCAAGTTAAGTTGTTGCACTGTTCTGCATTGCTGGAAGCCTTCCTCAGAGTCTTTGGTGTACAGACAGTACAGCCTTGAGGGTGATCTCAGATGTGGCACATCCATGTAGTGCTCCAAGGACAACAGGGAGGGTACATCAATTGCGAGAGTGCTTGGAACAGCATCACTTGTGATGGAGATTTCTGTCAGTGCGGGACTAATGTCAGGGGATGAGGATGATGTCATTGGATGCGTGTGCTATCAAAGAAGATACTTGAGTTTTACTTACTGTGACTTGGTTTTGGTGTCCAGAATTTCAATCTCATGCTGGCTGTGGTTGAGAGCAGTGGCGAGGGCAGTGCAGACAGTTTTTGGTATGAAATGAGTATGGAGAGGATGAGCTCCAGAGCTGCACATCAACAGGGAGCTACTGATAGAGGAGAAGTACAAAGAAAATTCCAGGTGTGGAAAACCCTTACAAATTACAGCAGGGATTATTAGAGGTTTATTCTGTTTTGATTACATTCTGTCTTACAAATCATTTCAGGAGAGAGGTGAAAGAAACGTAATTTCTTTACATTGATATCATTCAGTATCTGTTAAAATTGATCTAAATCTTCAGGTTTGGCCTTAAAGGGTCAAATGGTTGCTGAAGCCCTTTGTCTGCTCCAGCCACTGTCACTCCATGCAGTCCTCAGTGGATTTTTTTCTTAGCTCGTTAAATGCCTTCCATGTATCTGTCTGCTCAATAAAGAACTATTCCTTCACCTGTTCTAAATGAAGAAATGGTTTTGTAGCCTCTGGGAACTTATTAACTGCAGGGGTTTCACAACTGGATTGCTGGCACATAATGTAGTTGCAGTGAAGTAAAACGGAGACTCACAGAAAATTATGGAAAGGATTTTTGGAAAGTAATTTGAAAGCCAAAAAGGAACAACTTTTGCAAAAAGAAATGTGTTTTGATTCTAAAAAATACAGGTGTTTTATCAGCATCTCTCTATTCTATAGACATAATTTTGAAAATACGGTTTATCACCCCTTTCCTTAATTTCTTCTCTTGGTATTTTTAAAGAATAGGCCTAAAACCTCTGTCTCACTGGCCTTGGCTGCCAGCCAAGCATTTTGTTCAGAGTTTATTCAAGCTCTTGTCCTTATGCCAGTGGCATTGTCACCCCTGTGCAGGTGCTGGGCTCCCTGAGAGGGGGTGTGACAGCAGGCAGTGGCAGCCTGGGCACGGCCGAGATTAATGAGAGCAGCTTCCCCACCAGCTTCCTAGTCTTTAGTAGAAGAAGTGCCTTCCCACAACTTGTCTTATTTAGAAAAGATCTCCTTTTGGTTTAGAATATAAAGAAATGAAGCCCCAATGTTTTGTGTAGTACATTTTCAGAAAACTTCCAATCTGGGAACTCCAGACTCTCATTTCCTGCTGGCAATGGTGACAAGAGTTCCAGCTACTCCACGATGAGCAATGTATTTTCAATCCTGCTTAATTAAGCCAGGTGGTGTTTTATTTGAGGATATGCCAAAGAGGGCAAATAACATTGGAATGAATTTGGACTGCTGCTTTATAAAAGTGGAAGGCTATAAAGTAGAGTGGTATTTTAGTTCTTTCGGTATTTAATGAGTAGATAGTCTGAAATGTATCTAATTCTCTCTCAGGTCCCTAATTTTTTGTATTTCTGTATTGCAGCTCTCAAGGTGTTATTGTTCAGAGTAACTTGGGCATGACACTTCACCTTCATGTCATCTGCTCTGTATTTGCGTTTGTGTATTAATTTGAAACCCTATACATATTTATTTCTCCTAGTTTACATTCTAAAAAAGGTAATTAATATTTAAAGCCTGCAAGAGTGTTTTCAGAAGGGTTTGTATCAGTTTGGTTGCATTTATTTAAACATTGCTAGGTCAGTATGAGTTTATGGGTGTATGTCACCTCAGAAATGTATGGTTGACAGCACTGAGAATATTCAGAGTACGCTGCTAATTACAGCCAGTTTCAAAGGATATTATGTTACTGAGACTTTCTTAAATCCCAGGCTGCAGTCTTGTAATTCCCTTTGGTAAAAGACATTTCAGTGCTTTTACTGTGCCATTTTAGCACTAGAAGTGCTGTTTTTAAAGTGAGTCTTGAAGATAAACTCTGTTCTTTGTTAATGACTTTCATAGCAAAGGATGACCAAGCTCATTTTGATGGTTTTTTGCAGACAAGAAGTGGAGGGACTGATTTTGGATAGCTGTAATGGAAGTTACAAATGAGGAAGACAGAGAAGTGTTGAGATGTAAATAACAGGTTTTCTAGAAGAGGTGTTTAGTGGGGATGGGGTGTGGGTTTTTTTTTTTTTTTTCCCCTCTACGTGCGCTTGTGCATCTCACACTGGGGCATTTTAGCTTTAAATAAGCATTTCTCTCTGTGCAGTTTTTAAATGAACATTAAGACTATCAGCTCCATGGTTTACTGAGATAAATTTAAGGCATTTTAATACCATGAACAGAATTACCAAGGAAGAATTTTATATCATTTGATTCAAGCATTATTTGACCCTCATTTTTCAGACTAGGAAGACCAACTTGCTCACGAGGCTTTTTAAAGCATAACTGGTTGCAAATTAATGAACCTCTGCTGCAGGCTTTAAGGTCCCTTCCAACTCAAACCGTTCTATGATTCGGTGACTTTATCATACCCTCTGTGTGTCAACAAAGGAATTGGAGTATGTTAACAAAGGCATTTTTGATTTTTATGCTGGATGACAAAAACCACTATAGATGGTACCAAAATTCACCTTTTGACAAATTTGTAGTTGGTGTATGAAAGACACCAACCCCCATCTTTACTGAAATAAAGTAGAAAAAAAGCGACAGAAATGTTAAAGTTAATTTCATCCTTTGGCTTATCGGTGATAATTTCTGGTTTTATGTTAATTTTCTTGAAACAAGTGTCCAAATCAAAGGCACATCTTCATAACTAAGATGTACATTGGAATTAGCGTTATCTGCAGCAGGCTTGGAATTTTTTCCTCTGATTATTTTTCTCTGAAGGCTTTTTATGCACAACCAGGCAATGCTTTTGAAGAGACAAATGGAGTAAGGAGATATCTCTGTTTTGTATTTGTGTTGGAAATAACAAGTAATGCAATTAGTAGATGACTGCATGAACACTAGCAGTTAGGGCTGAAGAATGTATGAAATGTGTGAGCGTAGAGCCGTATTTCTGTATCATCTGTACTGGCAGAAAACCAGAAAATCTCCACTCTAATGGGTAGAATTGACTGATACATTTTAAACTTTTTTGTCAAATTTTACCCAGTTCTGAGTTTTGAAGTTTAAGTCAGGTTTTGGACAGTGTGATGAGTGGGGAAAATCTGATTCCGTCCCCTCCTCTTCTCATTGAGGGAGCTCCCCACCTGTGTTTTACCTTCCAAACTGCTGAAATTTCCCCAAACACATTATCTCACCTTCAGCATTCATAGGACAGAGATGCATAGCAAAGAATAGGAAATAGGCTCATTTTTGTCATTGCATCTTCATCTAGTCCATACCAGTTTGCTTATGCAGGTCCGTTTGGAAGGCCTTATTAAAATAAAACCACTGCAGAAACTGTAATTTATTTGACACGATGAGGTTCTTAACAAATTGACTTTGTCTGCTCCTTCTGATCATTATTCCCTTTATGTCAGGGCTGCTTCATTGTTATGGAAGTCCTCTGTGTAGTTTTGTGAAGGTTATCCAATTTTCCTTGCAATCCAGTCAGCAGGGAGCCATTTCCAGTCCCAGTTCTGCTGAGCCGTGCAGGTGTCACCAGGGCAGCTTTGCAGCTGCCTGGGGGGCCCAGTGGACACGCAACCAGGGCAGGTCCTGCGGAAGCGTGACAGTCACCGTGTACTTGGCATTTCAAAGGGCAGAAATTGTCCTAGGTAGGGCAGCAGGGCCTTGCTAAAATCCTTACAATTTGACTGTTTTAATAGATTTTTTTTTTTTTTTTTGTGTGTGTGTGTTTTTCTGTGTATCAAAATGTTGGTGGGTCAGCCACGAACTCTTCTTTCTCTGCTGTTTTCTGCAGAGAATCATGGAATCATTTAAGGTGGAAAAACCCTCTCAGATCATTGAGTCCAACTGTTCCCCTAGCACTGCCAAAGCCACCACTAAACGATGTTCACAAGTGCCACATCTGCACATCTTTTAAATCCCTCCAGGAATGGTGGCTCCACCACTGCCCTGGGCAGCCTTTTCCAGAGCTTGACCCTTCCTTTTTTTTCCCTCTCCTTTTCTTTAGTTCCAGAACTTTGCTACAAAACACAAAACTCAACCTTTGCTGTATTTTGTTGCTTTTGAATTGTAATTGTTTTCCACAGCTTGGTTAGCAACCTATTTGGCAGCTACTGTTACTTGCACTTTCTTAATATAAGAAAAAGAAAGGAAAACAAAGGAAATCAATCTTAGTTACAGCTGCTAGTACTGAGCGCACATCCACTTTTTCCCTGTAGAGACTTAGTCCCTAAGCCTATTGGCACTCCAGCATCACCAGTTCCAGTCTCTTGAGATTTTGGCACCTCAGTAACACTGCAGGGGATTATAGAAATTAGCCCAGCCTTTCGGAGAAAACCACTGAGACTCCTGGAACTGCGTGCCCAGCCAGCCTTTGGATCTGTGATGTTTCCACCCTGAGATGGAAGAAAATTGCTCAAGTGATGTATTGTAAGTGACCAAATGGGTGTGATAGAGGATTGAAATGATAGAGAAGGACGCTGTCGTCATTACCATGTTCCTTCTACTGTAGGACCATTTCCAAGGACAGGTCCTCACCAAGCCCTCATCAGCGCGATTCCTTTGGCTTGTCCAGCAGATCCACATCAGGTGATAACGGAGGGCTGACCTTTCATGCAGTATAATTTTCAAATCAAGCACAAATACGTCACACCAGTGCCTGCTGCTCAGGCTGTAATGTTTACAAATGAGTTCCTACCCTGTAGCTGCCTGAAGATGCATCTTCACCTTGGAATTTAATTTGAAATATTATGTGTATATATGTAAATCATATATATATATATTTAAATATCTTAATTGTGTGATAAATACAAAAAATAGCTGTATTTTGCACCTTACATCTCATGATGTCTCAACATGTCTGCTGGAGCCAAAGGCATCATTGTCCACGATGTGAGTTTCTGGCATGATAGCTCAGTGGAAAAGTGCGGGAACAGTTTTTGTACTTATTTATAGAGATGTCCTGAGGCATATCAAGATAAAACATCAAAACAGGTGATCTAGAGCAGGTTAATCCACCTGCAGGTAAACTGACTCCCAGGTTAGGTGACTGTTTACACCCCAGTGCAGAGTGCTCTCATGAATGCTGTGTGGTGCTGGAGATTAGCATCCAAAAATAGTTTTAGCTTGGGGATTTTTTTTTTCCCCCCTCCCTAGGTTCCTCATTAATTTTGAGTCCTGAGTGACAGTGATTGTTGTTGTTTAAAATGAGAGTTTCCTCTGCAGAAGTGTTTCAGCAGGGTGGAAGTTATTTCTTGTGCTGTTCTCTGTCTTTTTCTTTTTTCTTTCCTCCCCATCTATAATAAGCAAAGGCAACTTTTACAGCAGAAAATAGATATTTTTATGATCTGCTAAGATGCCTCATTAAGAGTTTTGCACTGACAAGCCATTATGCACCTGAAAAAGTTTCACTAGAAATTTTTTATAACCAGAGAGATGTTTGCACTGCAAGTTATCGAAAACACTCCAGAGTTTCTATGGGAAGTTATCTGACTATCTGATTCCACACAGGGTGCAAATCCCCATCCCGAGCACCAGCAATTTGTTTCTCCGCAGGCACCAAAAGCCTCACGCTCAGATTGCTGTTCTGGCTTAGCTGCAAGTGTCAGACTGGAGGCAGGGGTAGGAAACCAATTAATTTGGGTTCTGTTCTGAGAAGTGCTTATTTCTGTCTGTTTGCACACAGAGTAGTCAGTTTGCTGGGCTGCTGGAGCCTTGGACAGGCAGCAAGAGGTTTACAGTAATGAATTATTCACTATTTTTATGAATATTTACCCATGATACTGGGGAATCAGTAGATTTAATTCTTACTAGATGGAATAAATGATTTGAGCACAATTCAGACTAAAAGCAGGCAAGGTCTGAAAGTATCTGACTTGCCATTAAATTTCATTCATTGCAGGGGGATTGGGCCAGGTGATCTTTAAAGTCCCTTCCAACCCAAACTGTTCCATGATTCTATGATTTGTGTAGGAGTTTCCAGAGCTGTTGACTCCCAAGGGAAGAACCCAGGAGCGAATGGTGTCCCCAGACAGGGACATGTGTTTTGAGCATCCCATGATCTCTTCTCCACCTCCATGGGATTGATACCTCAGTATCCCGATTCTGGCTGCTACAAAATATTGCTGTAAATTAGGGGTTTTTACTCTTTAACCAAAGTCATACCACACCTGTTGTTAGACATACAGTACCAAATCAATGTGGAATACTGTTACACTTACAGAGAGTATAAGGTATGTCTAGAACAACGAGTTTTTGAAAGTGTTTTAAGGGTCTGGGTGGTCCCTTCAAAAAGCATACGATAACAAGGATGTACAGAGCCAGAAGATGCATGCATTTAGTTTTTAATTTTGTGTACTTTTCAACATTATATGTCTGTTTCTGATATTTTTGTAAAAAATATTTTATTATTGTCTTAAAACCAAGACCAAACTGACTTGTGTCCAGTCACAACACAGAAATGCACAGAAATCCTGCAGAAACTGAGTACTGACAGTGTTGCTAGAGCTTGGTTATCTGTCACACTGCTGGGCTATGCAGTCTGTTACAGTTAGAAGAAGTTGTTGTCAGGGTAAAAATGATGAATTTAATTCCATTTGCAAAATTTAAACCTTGCTGTTTCTGTCCTGGAGAGCTAAGCCATGATACACTAATGCTGAGGTTACTGGAGTTGCGTGTGGGTGTCCTGCCGTTAATGCTTAACGTAAATAGGCTTAGGTAATGTGTGTGTTAGGAAACATCCACCATAAGCCAACTATTCTGGGCAGATTGTTTATTCCAGGTGAGTGATATGGCAGTGCACAGTCAGTGCTTGACCTGAGTGCTTTGGGCTTGGCTTTAATTGAGCTCTCCGAGCTCTCATGTCACTGATTACTGTGAAACAGAGTTTTCTCCTCACCTTTTGCTGCGAGACAAAGCTGTCTTTCTTCCACATGCTCTCCTGGTATACAAAATGATGCTTGCCAAGAATTCCCCACACTTAATGGTTTTCACTTGGCAAAATGTTAGCTTCTTATTTTTCTTTTACAAACAAAATTCCTGCCACCATCAGTGAAAATTGTAGGGAGATTCTCCAAAGCCTTCTAGGTCAGTGGAAGCCTTTCTTTGACTTAGTTGGATTTTAATTTGTAAGCGTGTAAAAGAGATAAGAAATCCCTAATTATAATTTACTAATGCATTTTAAGACTCTTGTTACCAGAGGCTTCTATAGAAATAGAGTTTAATAAAGCTGGTAAGGCTGCAAGAACTCATTTTCTTCTGGATTGAGCCCTGGGTCAATTAGAAATAAGCCTACTTATCTGTTGTGCTTTACAACAGCCCTGTACCTCGACTGTCTTGTTCTTTAGAGTCTTTCAAAGTGTCACTCTTCGATGGCTCTTCATCCATCCTAGCATTTGTAGAACTGGGTATTTATTTCAGTCTTGGGCTGGGTCCATGACAGGAAAGGCAAGCTCTCTGTTAAGATCAGGGAGGGGAGCATTCTTCACAAATTTCTGCATCCCTCCACTGCTTTTTTTCTCCTCTGATTAGTGATTAATTTAGCGGAGGCTTTAAGTAAACATGAATGCAGATGTCTATGTGTGTGCAGACAGAAACAGGCTTCTATGAGTAAAGAAACAAAATAATTTACCTGGTATTTCAGACAAGAGAATCCAGACTACAAGGGTCTAAATCAGTATACATTATCCAGGTGGTTTTCCAGGATTTGCATGGCTTATGTTAGGGGGGGAAAAAAAAGGTTGTGTTGTTACTCAGTATCAATGGAGCAATTCGTTTTATGGTGTTTCAATAGTGCAGTTGCACGGAAGCTCAGGCTATTGCTGATAAAGTCCACAAAGCAAAGGGAGAGCAGAAATGTAGCCAAGCTGATTATACCCAGTTTCTTCCTCCTTCTGAGAGTAGGGGAAAAAAGGTTGGTGGGAAGTGGAGGTTTGTGCTAAAAAAATTAGTCTGCATGATGGTAGGTGTGTGGAACTTCGGTTTTCTATTTTTATCTGTGTGCATTAAAACAATAACACATCTGCTGTCAGAGGCTTCTTACTTTTGTAGATGTAGATGTATTTATCTGCTAAAGTTATCAGAGTGCTTGGCAAAACCACAGAGAACGTAGCACTCTACACATTTTTACAGAATTTCAATATGTTTTGCCTGAAGGAAAATAGAAAATCAGCAGATGAGCCAGAAATACCCTGCAAGTGTCTGCTCCCTCTCCAGCTTCTGGACCACAGTCCCTTCCTGCTGTGTTTGTTCCTCATGCTACACCAGTGTTTCCTGCGAGAGGCACATTTGCAAAATTTGTAGGAGCGTGGCACACCGATGTGGCAAAGCATTTGTTGTGCGGCTCCTTGGAGTTTGGGAATCCTGCCGACCTCATTGGCTCATCCCGTGTCAATCCCGCAGCCTGCCCGGCTCATGCAGAATCGCAGGCTCGGTTGCTATGGGGACCGGGGCTCTCCGCAATAGCGATCCGCCCTAACGATGCTGTGTAATCGCGGGCAGGGAATGCGCACGGAGCTGAGACCCCACACTGATCCCTAGTGGCCTGGGATGGCCTTGGCACAGCCTCCTGCCTTTTGTCCGTGCCTTTGCAGTGTGGCAGCTGCGCCTTTGTTGTGCTGCTGCAGGGAGGAGGGAAGGTGCTGGAATTCAGGAAGGATGAGCCTAAGCAGGCTTGCTGCCGAGCTTTCTGACTGTCTGCAAACCAGCAAGTGCTGCCTGGAGACATCTGGCAAAAACCCAACAGGGAGGGAGGAACAGGGACACCCTGGGTGGAGTAGGGCTGAGAGAAAGGAACTGGGGAAATACTGCTGTGTGGCAAGGGTAAAGCATAGAGGGAGAGGGATGATGACACTGCTGCCAAAATGCGTAAGGAGATGTCACTAGATGGCTCTTGAGTCCAGGAGCTGGTTTGGAAGGCTGGTGCCGAGCTGGCGTTACATACAGTGCTTGCTGATGGGAGGTTATTCCCTTTCCGGATGGTTTTTAACTGTCTTGTCCTAGGCACATTGTGTATTTCACCAGTTCCTGGGTGCAGTCTGGTACCGGTACAAATGGTGACAGTGCTGATGCTGGCTGGTAGCCTGACACTTGGTGTGTCAGGCACAACAGCGTTTCTGAGCATCCAGACATTCCCAGGAGCAAGTCTGAGGACAGTTACGCACAAAGAAGTGCCAGAAATAAGGGGTGTGCTCTCCGATGCAGACCTCTGGTGGTGATGTTGTGCTCTATTTTTCTGTGATAAATACGACTTCTACAGGGCACAGCTGGAGCTGAGTTACACGTGAGTTTAATAATCAGGGGAGGATGGCGTTGTTGTGTGGGTTGTGTTGGAAAAGGGATGTCTAAGATCTGTGATCATGAGGAAGAGAGCAGAACTGGACATTTAGGAAGTTGAGCATTGCCCTGGAGATGTGAAATTCTGATTTTGTTCTCTTCAGAGGTCCTGCGTGATGCTGCTCACATGAAAAAACTTGGGCTTTCAAGGACAGCCAGCAGTTATGTGTTCCCTCTTTTATTTCACAGCTTGGCTTGTGATTCGTGGTCTACCTGTACAAATTCTGAACATCCATTATAGCAAATGGAGCCCACAGAAATGTCACTTTTGCAGTACAAATGGGACGTGTAACAAATGTATCCTGAAAAATAAGATTCAAAGTGTCTCTGTTTGGTGCAGACAAAATTAGAGGATACATTTGGCCTTGTAAATTGAAGATAAAGTGCCTTTCATGTCCCAAAGCTGTTCTTGAAAATAAATGCATTAGTACTTATTACAGATATATCTATATATATATATAAAAAATAGAGAGAACTACAGAAAGGCCTATGAGGGAATTAATTTAATCTACAGAAATCAGGTTTGTCGTGCAGAATGAAAGTCATTCTGCCACCCACTGAGCATCAAGGAGAAAATAAGTGTTCAAAGCTGTTTTTAAAGTGTGTGGTGCCTGGGCCTGCTCACTGAAGGGGGCAGAGGTCTCACGAATGTATAGTGTGTGATCCTTAAATCTCCCAGGAAATGTGTGTAACAGGGCTGAATGAAGGTTTTGGTCCTAATTAGGAATTTTTTAGGTTTTAAGTGCTTGTCTTTGCAACTAAAATATTCTTACACTGAACACTGTTTCATGCATGTTGTGTGATGTGATGCTAAAAGTCCAAGTTTTCTCTTATAGTCTGGATTAGTCCATAGGAAAATGTTATTAACAACAAGCTGTTCTAGCAATGCTCTTCACAATGAAGAGGTGCATGTGGACTTTGGATCTGCTGTTCATCAGGATTTTTGTGGTGCAATTGAACCCCTGCACTTGCTGAAAGGCTCCCAAGAAGAACAGCCAAGAGCAACTCGAGAGGTCTTCTCAAGGAGCCTCCTGACTCTCATTTTTCGCAGTGAGCACTCAGTGTTCAACTCCCAGATCACAGGGGCTCATTTCCTATTTGAGCTTATACTGATGAGGAGATCAGAGAGGAGAAATGGCTGTAGGTGTGCCTCTTTGTGCTCCTCAAAATGAAAAGGCTTTCATGTCGTTTCCCGTCTGATACCATTTTGTTCCACAGCCCCCTCACTCTTCTCCTAAGCTACCAACTGCATCTTCCCCCACACGTCTCACCTTGGGTGCATTTCGGTGTGGTGCAAGGTTAAGTACATATCTCACAGTTGAAGATGTTGTAGGAGGTGAGACCACACGTGGAATCCTGCCAAGCATACTTTTGTTGCAGAAATTCCTTTTCCCAGCATAGGACTAGGTGAAGACAGGAACAGTAAATTAATCTGGGAGAAGAAACCAAAGGGTAAAATAGTAATAATCATACACCCTCCTGTACACGCTGGCAGCTGAAGCAACTGTTCCTGTACACACATGCAGTTTGATATGTGATTAATTCAGAAATAGTCCCCTTACACATGACTGCACAGCAGCACTGAATCTGAGATCATACAGAGTAAAAGCCAGCAGGAGACTTTGCAAAGGTTACTTCTTTGTCCTCGCTATGAGCAGTTTTCTCTCTGTCTCTGGGGGATCATGAGGTTGTGGAAAACACTGTTCTCCAAGGCACCTGTGTTTATGGCAAAAAAGAATTTGTTTTGCATTTGACAGTGAAAGATTTGTTCTTCGTGGAAAGGATCTCTAAATCCCAAAGGCATTTCTGCTGATGGTTGGGGAGAAGTCCTGTGTTGTTCTCTCTCCTGGGGAAACTGTCTGAATGCTGTGTGCAGAAGTACACCATAGATCGTCTGATGTAACCTCCTCTGTGTGTTAAACCACAACACAGCAGTAAATTTGGAGAAATGGGAAAGGTATTGTGCTGCAAAAGGCAGGAAGCACTGTGCTATTTCCTGGGTAGTACAGAGAGCAGTAGAAGCTGAGTGGTTCATCCTAAATGCAGTGTAAAATCACGTATATCAGGATCATGCAGTCTGCTTGTGTGTGTGAGCTGTTGTAACACTAAAATTAACACTTAAGGGTTAATGTGAGGGATGGCTGTGCCCGGCAGCACTGCTGAGTTGTGCACCACTTCTGGTTCTTGCAGTGTGAAGTGTTTAGAAAGGAAAAGCACCTGGGGAGCTCTGGGTGGCTGCTGCCAGGGAGAGAGAGCTCCAGGCACTGGTGGGGAAGAACAGCACTATCGCACTGCCAGGATGTTGGGGCATTGCCTGCAGATTTTCTTTAAAATTGCTGTGTTAAAATATCCTGAGCGTCATCATAGAATCAGAGAATAGTTTTGGTTTGGAAGGGACTTCTAAAGGCCTTTTAGTTCAAACCCCTTGACATGAACAGGGACATTGTCAACTAGATCAGGTTCATCATCAAGTCCTCTCCTTAGATTTACAGGAGGCTTTCTGTGAGGAGGAACTGGGTTTGCCTGTTTAGTTTTCTTCTGCCAGGGTTATGGTAGGGAAGGAACAGAATCAGCAGTTGCAGCAGTGTTTCAGGCCCACAAAATTGCCATTTCACAATGGCAATTGCCATTGCCCTGGAACAATGTGGAAGGGACCTTTCCCGAGAGATGTTTAAAATTAGCGAACAAGTAGTTTACTTTTTATTTCAGGCAGTTAAAAACAGTTGCCCACTGGACAAGTTTTTATTCCTCTGAACTGCATTAAGGTACTAAACAGTAGTAACTCTCTCAAGGCCTGAAGGCAGTTCAAGGCAGAGTGAAGTTGGTAGCCGGAGATCAGGTGCCCGCTTTTCCTTAGGGCAGGCAGAGCTGAGGCTGCTGGGGACAGACAGGGCTGGAGTGCCACCGTGTGGTGCTCAGCACCAGCGTTGCCAATACATTCGGGGAAAAAATTATTTATTAGTGGGAAAGAAAAAGACAAGCATTAAGCAAGCTTTTCTTTCCCCTCTTCAGGCTCAGCTTAGTTCCTTCACTCCTGGCTCCTGTACACTCCTGCAGCAGTGCAGGGGATGCTGTGGTGTTAGAGTACATAGTGGTTCCTCTCTCCCTCTCCTTCCCTGTCTTCAGATGTTGAATTAAAGACCGATTCTTACTAAGAAAGTCCTCTGCTGTGCATCCTCGTGCCCTCAAGGAAGAGAGAGGATGCCTAAAGGAGGGGAAGGGACTGGTAAATCCTGTCTCTCCTGGCTGGTTGCAGTTAGGAGAGGTGAATCTTAGGGATTGGGTTGTTCTGCCTGGGATTTTGAAAAGTTTGCAATATCTCCTTCAGTATGGAGAAGATGATGTCTCAGGATATCTCTGCATTTTGGAACGGTGGACAATGCAGTGACCTTCAAGCTAGCACCAACAAAGACCAGATAAGCATGAGAGCACAAGGCTACAAATTAACCGAGCTGAAAGATGGGGCACAAAGTGCTGAGGTGCTTTTCCTGCTTTTACATCTGACCAGTGTGCTCTGTCATGTGCATGTGTTGGCTGACTCCGGTACTCTGACAGTGTCAAATCTCCGCCAAAAGACTGGTGATTGTGGCTTTACTTGGAGATTTTGGAATCAGAGAGATTTCTCAAGTCCCAAATGAATATATTAGTGCCTGACTAGTCTGTTCCTTCTTTTTTGGGAGCTGTTCTATTTTACATAAATAAGTGTTTTAATTGGGCCATTAATTCATTGAGGTGATAGGACACCTGGGATTTTGAAATCTAGGTTTCTCACATCCCTGGTGATGTGTTAAATGTTAGCTAGTGTTTGTCTTCCTTATCTCTCACTGGAAAGTCCAGGTTCTGCCTTTTCCTTACAGGCCAGTTAACTCCTGCTGTGAAACTCATCCTGTGAAATTGTTTGTGCCATCAGCGTGACTTGAAAGGAATTTTCTGTCTTGAAAGGATTTCTCAGTCTGGCAGCTCTGTGAGGCAGGAGGAGGGAGGATTACCTCCATTACACACTCTCCTCACTGGTGCTCCAGGAGCATGAGCAGGGCAGAGTGGAATTAAAACGCTGCCGCTGCCGTAATCCAGTGCTGCCTGTTGGGGAGATCCAAGCTTGTTTTGTTTTTTGTTAGAGCTTGAGGATGATAAACTGAGGGAAAGCCTGAGGTGAAGTATGTCTTTGGTCTAGACCGCGACATTTACAGTTCTTTTTGTCCTCCTTTGTAATATTAAGTCTCTTCTTGCTGCCTTTATCCCTTTGCAATGCAGGGCTCAACCTTAACCCATGCGAATGAATCATTTGCCCTTTTGCCACATACGTACAACTGGTATGTCCAGCTCAGATTTGAACCTCCGGCAGCTGAGGGACAGATTTGTGCAGAAAAATTTCTAGTCCATGCCCACCTCAGTTTACAATCAATTTAACCCCGATCAGCCAGATGTCTGATTTCCAAGTGCGAGCATGCCATTTGTGACTTTCAGAGTAAGGAGGAGCAAATGAGTAAATTGCTGTAGTCTTTATTTGTCAGTTTTAATGCATTGCCTTGGTGAACTGTTAAATCACTAAGCACTGTAGGGGTTGTGAAGGGATGAACACAGCTGAATTCAAGCAAGGCTCCTCAGTTACATCAGGCATGTCAGGTTACAGCATGCTTTTGCAAGGATGTGTTTTTGGTAATGGTCTCTGCAGTGCGTTTTCACGTCTCCATAATTGCAAGAGGTTGTTTGGGAAAGTGGTTCAGACAGCTGCCTTTTTGTAAGGTCTTTATTCCCAAGGCTCCCAAGAAGTCAGTGTTTTTCAGAAATTATTCTTGTTAGAAAGATACTTCCTTTCAAGTGAAAATGATTAATCTAGACAGTGCTGCTTTTGTTCCATGAATTGGGACCCATTCATGTTAGTTTGAAAATACTTACTCTTCATCCTCATCTTCCACAGGAATTAATGGAAATTGAAGGCACTTCAGATTCATGATAATCTATGCCTTTCTATGTGTCGTACCCTTTCTTGATTCTGGGAAATGCTTTGTTTCACATAACTGAAGGTGTAGTGGTATGGACAAACTCTTGTACCTTGTGAGCTCACAGTGAAAAAAAATTCTGTGCATCAAATATACTTTTGTGTGTGTGTGTCTTGGAGGAGTTTTTCAGTATGTGGTCCCTTAAAC
>VZRN01006772.1:223289-299231 GCA_013397935.1 Dasyornis broadbenti
CCGCGCCCAGCCCCCCCCCCCCAAAAAAAAAAAAAAAAAAAAAATTATACTGCATTATTACTTTTAGGAAGGACAAGGAAAAAGTTTGTATTTGAAACTGAGATTTGCATTCTGTTTTTAAGTCATAAAAGGACAACAAGCTACATCCTTGGTGATTTCTGAAGAATCTGTGTATTTAGCTGACTCAAAAATAACTCTTAAAATTGATACTACTTAGAAAAGATGTTTGTAATAGGTTATGAAATGCTTTTAAAAGGTCACCTGGCAGCTGCATCCTGAAGAGTGTAGATGATTGATCCAAGACCAACAGAAGCTCAGGAGGGAGGCAGGGCCCTTCAGCAGTGCCCTGTACCCTGGTCAGAGGCCCCTGGCCTGATGCTAGGTTTGGTGTTCAGATCAGGCTTGCTGGCTTTTATCTGTCATGCAGGGAGAATGTGTCTTCATTTCTGCTGCCTCAGGTGTTTGGCTCTTCTTCAGTGCTTCCTCTGGAAATTCCCCTGCAGTCTGTATCTTTGGATTTCACAAAGATACCAAGGATTACAGGGAGCATCTTGTTTTGTCTTACCCTAAAGCAGGGCTGTGTTTTAGCCATCCCAAAACTTTGTGCTTTGATGCTGAAACAGCTGTCACAGGCTGTGTCAGAAGCATGGCCAGCAGGTCGAGGCAGGTGGTTCTTTCCCTTTGCTCCACTCTTACGAGACCGCACGTGGAACGTCCAGCCCTGAGGGGCCCGACACAGGAGAGCCACGGACGTGTTGGAGCAGGCACAGAGGAGGCTGTGAAGGTGCTCGGAGTGGGGGAGCAGCGCTGCTCTGGAGCCAGGCTGGGAGAGCTGGGCGTGTTCAGCCTAAAGGGACTACAGGAGAGCTGGAGAGGGACTTTGAACAGGGGCATGGAGAGCTAGAATAAGGGTTAATGGGTTTAAACTGAGGAAAGGGTAGGTTTGGACTAGCTATTAGGAAGAAAGTTTTCCCTGTGCGGGTCATGAGACCCCGGCACAGGTTGCCCAGGGAAGCTGTGGCTGCCCCACCCCTAGAAGGCCAGGTCAGACAGAGCTTGGAACGGCCTGGTTTAGTGGAAGATGTCCCTGCCCATGGTGGGGAGTTGGAACAGGCTGAGCTTTAAGGTGCCTCCAACAAACCGTTCTGTGATTCTATGAAATGTGAATCCAAGGTTGCCTTAGCATTGCTTAACCAGGAGAGGGGGATCGTTTGCCATCCATTCCGCAGGCGCTCCTGGTGGGAAGCCCAAGACCGACTGTGTTTCACTTGCCTCCATGTTTCCAGCAGAAGCAAACCTCTGCCCCAGGAAGCACATCTGCCTTCCTGAGATTTTGAAACTTCGCTTTCCAGCGGGTGCGGAGGGGGCCCAGGACGTGTCCCCAGCGGTGCCAGACCCTCGGCTTTTCGTTCTTGGTGTTTCTCTCCGCGCCTCGGTGCAGCCCCGCCCCAGGCGCTCTCCAGGGTGCTGGGCTCTCTCCAGGGTGCTGAGCAAAAGGCACCAAGACACATCTGCCGAGGGTGCCCGAGGGGAGCACAAAGCTCTCGGCCTCGGGGTTCACTCTGTAGCAAATTCCTTACGTCCTTTTGCTGTCCTTTCCAAATAGCTGTCTGCTAAAGGCACTGTTTGGCTATGTAGATGGAATCCAGCTTTCCATAGGCAACAATGCTATGTCTGTACTGCTTTGGTCACACATTGGGACCACTGAAGTTATTTGGTGGGGGGGAGAGACTCCAAAAGCAAAGGAATATCACCCTCTTTCCTTGGTGAGGCAAAGGTGAAGAACATCTCGCTTAGAAAAAATGGATTTTATGTTAATGTGTTTACTATGGTCGTTAACTTGGGGTGTATTTAAAAATAGTGTCTGAGAGTTTTTGAGAATCCTTAGCGCAAAATGTTGTCCTCTGTTTTTATAAACAATTAGCAACAGATAGGGCCCACTTAAACGTGGACCTGTGTGACCTGGTCCAACACCGAAGTTCAGGCTTGCTTCTACACGTAACAGCAAGGATGCTTAAGCAGAGCTGATTATGTGCAGCAGTAAGGTTGCAACTGAAAGGATTTAAAGGGGATGAGATCTGGGTCACACTGGCTTAAGGCTTCTGATGCAGTGGCAAACAAGTCAGTTTTCCTGTTATAAGCTCTTGTTGCTCAGGCACAACTGTTTTTCATATCATTATAGTTGGTAAAGGTCTTCATATTTCTTTGTTGGTTTTGGGAGAACAGAATTCTGTTTCCAGATCAACAGATGTTGCTGTTGAACTGTTTCTATTACATGCTGCACTGTAGCCCAGCTGCATTACTGTAACAGGGTAATTTCTGGCTGGAATGAGCTAGTACATCAGGGTAGGTCAGTGCGGTTAGAATGAAGAGCCCTCCTTTTCACTCGTCTGCTGGTCATTGGCAACATACCCCTTGTTTTTGGGAAAACAAGTAACAGGACTTTAAAATTACAAGTGGCAGGATTGTTCCAGCAAGGACACACTTGATACATATGCAGGTATCTTTCAGTGTGTAGCTTGCTTTTTGTGACTTTTTCCCAGATAATTACTCTTAAGATTGAATTAAGTCCTGTCTCAGGATCTGGTATTAGAGAAGGAGCATTGCCTCAGGCTCTTGGAGCGCTTGTCTGTGACACCAGCTGGTAGTGGGGGAGCAGTGGGACGAATGCAGAACCCAGCACAAGCTCCCTTGCTCTTGGCTGTGCGTGACCTTCCTGGTGTTGTGAGTGGAGCAGAGGCCAGGCTGGGAAGCTGCACCTGCAGAAGGTGGGGCCCTGCCCTTTTGCAGCAGATCCAGCAATGTAAGTGTAGGGAAGAGCAAATGCGAGGGGAGAGCCTGTGGAACACCGTGTGCTCTTTGGGAATCAGACCCAGCAGGTCTGAAGCACCTTCAGGGTGGTTTCTTGGATCCTTCTTTATCTTAACAGCAGCTTTTGCCCTCATAAGATCAGAACCAAATGATAATCAAAGGTGAAAGCAGGTAGGGTGGGAAGGAAGATGAGAAGACACATTGCAATGTTGAATTAAATGATCCAAATCCTGTTTCCAAACTCATTGAAATCAATAAAATGTCTGCTGTTGCCCTTAGTGAGCTCTTGCATGAGGCCCTGTTTGACTTAGTTAAAATAGAATGTGACGTCAATATTTTCAATCAATACGAAAACTAATATAAGTGGAGCAATATTTGGTGTTAATGCAGCTTAGTGGTCATTGGAAAACCGCAGGATGGGCACTCTTGCTAGAAATATCTATTTCTGGTTTATTTAGAATTCTGATGAAACAAATACGCTTATTGAATTGCCAGCTTGGATGCAGCTGGGATGCTCTTACCTCATAATTGGGGTACTTCTTTAAACCGGAGGCATCAGTCTCTGAAAGACCTTTCTACATTCTTTTCTCGGTGTTTGGGAAGTTGTCAGTGTGTGCAAAACCTTTCTTTCCCATGGCACAGCTTGGGCAGCAACAAAGGCTGACTGCAGGGGCTCTCATGATTCTATAATGGCAATTATCTTCCCTTGCCTCCTTGTTGGTCTGTGAACACTCAGTTGTGACAGTGCAACTTCAGATACGTAGCTGAGCTGCACAACTCAGCCTTCATGTGTTGTGGATGCCCATTTTTTGGCTGCTGTTGGAGCCAGAAGACTTTGGTCTCACCCCACAGTGACTGCTCTTATGTTCCTAGGAACATATTATCTCATTTTCTTTGTTCATAATGTAGGAAATATTATTTTATTAGAGCAGATTACTATTTTCAGTAACTCTCCCAAGATGAAGGTAGGTAAGCAGTATCTCTTTTTTTCTCCTGGGTTAGTTTTTAATTGTATTTAAAGTTTGTCAGTGTTGAACCAAACACCTTCAAGACAGAAACTCACTGTGTAAGGGGGATGCGGTGTTTGAAATATTTCTGTATCATCTGTGATATGTTCTAGTGCTGACCACTAAAGGTGTCAGTGCTGTGATTTATACCCAGGTGGTCTAACAGAAAAGAAGGGAAAGATGTTAAGACTGGTCTGATTTAGGTCTCTCTGTACTTCAACTTACATTTTTAAATTTCTTTTGTATTGCTTGCTTTTCAATTAATAGAATATGTATACTCAAGGTACAGAATAAAGGCAGGACATAGTTTTATATATCATCCTCTCAGTTCCAGTTCAGTGACACTCATTTCCAGCACGGAACTTTGGGGAACACATTGTCTTTGCATATTCAGTAAAATAAGAATGAGAGAGTGTAGAACAGTTTATTTAACCTTAGTATTTTTTCTCTCATGAAATAGAAAATGAAATTTAGACAGCATGAATATGTGATTGCTAACTCACCTCCAGAGTTATTGTACCTTTAGAATTACATACCTGTAGAATTACTAGTATGTGACTGATAGCTAAGGGTCTGGATTAAACAATGAGGGAGACAGGAGGCAATTTAGAACTGTAGCCTGTGCTTCCATAGTTATCTTTGTGCTTTTACTTTCCACGAGCATTATTTTACTACTTTCCTAGGAATGCATAATTCTGTAGGTACTGAAATGGCTTAACGTAAACACAGAATCCCCCTGAATACTCTTAAATAGTTGTATTAAGTACATTGTTACTCTGCTCTAGCACTCTGACTATTTTTGTGCCTATCAAAACAATTGTGTCACTTCCATCTGCATCACTCTCGAGGAGGTGTTCAGAGAACAGCTTCCTGAGCAGAGGAAAAAGGCTGCCCTCCTCTGACATTTAGCCTGGCTGGATCAGCAGCAGAGGGGAAGTCAGTATCCGTGCTTGTGGGTGGAGGTGAACTAATTCCAAGCCAGGGCTCTCCTGTTTCCAGGCCACTCATGGTTGTGTGTGCACACCTCTAAGCCTGGCCTAACCTGTCCTGCCTCTCAGCAAGGAGCAGAAGTTTAAATCAGTGCACAATTTGTACAGAAAGAGATGATGGTTGTTACAGATTTGCAAAATACCTTGTGGATGCACCTGTGGGGTATCATGTACAAATCAGGCAGGGCATTGCTTTGGAGGGAGCCTAATTCCCCTATGGAATTGTGATCTGCCTTGTCCAGAAGGGTCTTTCTCAGCAGTAGACAAAATGCTGAGTTACCCAGCTTTCATCCTGGCCTGGGACAGCCTTTTCCCAATTTTAGCTGTTTGAAACCAGTTTTGATTTCGAGGCGGTTTCCTGAATGTACTAGAGCTTAGAACTGGAAACAACAGTCTCCATTCCGGCTATGAAACATGAAAGGCTTTTCCCACTCCATCAATGCCTCCCCCTCTCTTTGTAGCTTTGGGAACAGATTTGCATCACACTTCCTTGGCATGGTTTCTAGTCTTGGTTTTAACTTTGTTTTCGCACTGCCCGCGTGATTTATGTAGAGAGCAGCTCATCCTTGTGAGATGGACCCCTGTTAGTGGATATGCTTCAGGGAAGATAAACGCTTGTTTACATCCTCTCCTCTTACACTCACGTACTGTTGGGTTTCATCCACTAGGTTTTTATAGACTGCAAATGCTGATTTGCTCAGCAAATCACATCTGTCTACCTGAAAGCTGGCAGGTAAAGCCTGGTGCTGGTCGTAGCTGTGGCCATTGCAGCACTGCAGTGCTGGAGCTGATTGTCTTAGCTGGTCAGGTAGGTCAGAGAACAAAGCTGGAGACTGTGAAATCAGCAGGTCAGGTCAGGAAGCTGATGCTTTAGGCCAGTTTGGGAACAGGCAGACAGCTGGAACCCCAGTTCAGCATCCCCACCTCTGGATCTCGTGGTGAGGTTCATCACTCAGAGTCTGTTCACAGATCACACAGGGCGCTGTACAGGTCGAAGCCTTATAAACTTTATGGTCCCAAATGGGAATCTGTTGAATCTCACGAGTCCTGTATTTCTACATTCTCTGCTGAGGATGACACATGCTTTTCAGAGAAAACCCACCTTTTTTCTGGAACTGTGTTCTTCTTCTGTTATTGTGCATCTGCCCACTCTCCCACTCCCCTCCCACACACCGTTTGTGGCAGCATCGCTGTATATTCTGCTTTTCTGATGGAGCACCTCCACAATACGTTTTCTATGTTTAGGGGGAAACTGCTCAGTCTCCATTTTTACTTGAAAATATAATCTTCAGACTGATGTCTGCAGGATTTCTTTTTGTTCGGATCTGTATACGCAATGCAATGACAAGCCTTTTTCTACTTTCTTTTTTAGGAAAGCCTATCTTAAAACTGAACGCTTCTTTCCTGTAGGGACATAAGCAGTGTCAAATATTGATACATACTTCATGTTCTTCTCCCCAGACAAGAGATATTCTTTCAAAAATAATCTGTTGAAAGTCACTTATTTTTTTTTGCAACACGATGATGAAATATTTTTATGTCTCTTTGAGGTTAGGGAGAAAATGTTTGTGGAACGTAATAGTGAACTCCTAGAGGTGACCTAAAGTTCTTCTTTACCAGTAATCCTGTAAAGAATATTTGTTATTTCATTTTGTTTTACTTGGCACCAGTTGTTCAATTCCAGGGTCTGATGTTTTTCTCTTGTGTAGCCTCGGTTAGAAAGTACATCAAATCCTTTATTAACTTTTAAGCGAGTTTTCTGAAAGAATAATTGTTTGATACTGACGTGATGAGCATGCACGTATCAATAATCAAAAATGACAAATTCTTTACTAATTATGACTGCCATAAGCCCTCCTGTGTATCAAACCCTACTGTGTGCACCATGTATCAGGAATTAAGGATTTAGTGGCTTAGAAACATTGAACCATGATTTAGGGAAATCCTAAGACTGGGATTTCTAAGTGTGGTGGCCTGTGATTTGGTCTTATTTTCAAATTTCCTGTTTAAGATCCCACAAAAAGGTTGAAAAGGTATCAGGAAAGTTGAGTTCTAGACCACCAGCTGTTAATTTCTGACTTACAAATGATGCTGCCTGTTAGGTTCGTACAGTGTTTAGACAAAGCATGCTACAGTCCTATAAAGGATTCCAATTTCCCCCTTTATTTTATTCCTATGGCTGCCTCCAACTGTCTTGCTATTCTGGTGGCTGTTGCTGCAGCTACTACCTGTGTTTTAGCCATTAGCTCTGTGTAGCCTAGTTTTTCACAAATGGGAACGACTGGGAGAAAGTCAGCCTCTACGAACAGAGGAGCCAGAAGAAGCTTGGCTGGCGCTCCTTGCCCTGCTACTCCCCATGCCTTCTTCCACTAGGGAAATGTGTTTTTGATTGAATGCACAGATCATTGGCTCAAACACAAAATAGATCCCTCTTGTAAAGATGCTTTTATAGTAGTTTGTAGTTTTCATATATAATAATTTGTGAAAATTTGGTCCATGATATTCTCAAAGTGAAACCTTATAGTAACAACAGAAGTCACGAATGAGGATGAATTCCATGGTGACAAAAAATGGTCCTGGTTCACATCAGCTGGAGACCACCAGGTTCTGTGGGTACCACAGTAGCATGAGGAGGAAATTTGGGCTGGCCTATGAGCTGTTGTCACATGAAGGGCTCTCAGGACATCTGTCACTTATGTGGTGGGGCAATGTCACAGAGAAATTCGTGGTGCTTGGCTCTAGGGACCGTTCAGTACAACTCGCTGAAGTCAGGGAATATATTGGAGAGGGAAACTTGGCTCAGGGAACCATTTCTTTAGTTTGGTGGGTTTTAGTGCTGCCATCAGTGAGCTGCCACATCCCTGTGACTCTGGGGTGACTAAGGCAGGGATGCAAACAGCTCTGCTGCTTTAGGGAGTCACATCCTGCCTGTCCCTCTGCACCTGCTTGGAAGAGGCCAGAGCAGTGGTGTTGGAGGGAGCTGAAATGGGATCAGTTTTCTGCTGACAAGTGGTGCAAAGGCTCTTTTGATCTACCCGTGTCCTATTTTGATGAATAAAAGCTTTATGCTAGTAGTGATAAGAGTTACCCAGGGAGGCGGGGGTAGAACTTTGATGTGCTGGTTTAGCAGGGGGATAAGCAATGAGGAAATAACAGACCCATCTCTCTCTGATATTAACCCCAGTAATTAGTATTCCAAACCCAATTTATATTTGGAGAGTGGGGGGGACTAAGTAGCAACATATTGTCAGAGTCTCTTTTGGTCGCTGTTGGTCCACAGCTATAAGCACTGTCCAGCTGCAAGGCAGGCTTTCAGAAGCTGTCTTAAGAAGTGCCTGAAAGCAGCTTTTGGGGTTGAATAATAACAGGCAGCACCCTTGGTGGTATTATTTTTACTTTGGTGGGGTTGGGCTGAGTGGGGCAGGCTGAGCCCAGACTACACTGCGTGCTCTGTGCTCTCCCTCCTCGCTGCGTTCGGTTCGCTGCTGAATGCAGCTCTCCTGATGCAGCCTCACGTGGCTGCAGAGAGGCACAATGAGGACTTGAGCATTGCCAGCCCTTTCCAGGCGTCTCTCCTGCTGCCTGCAGGTGAGCAGGCTGAGCCTGGGCTCTCCCAGCCCCGCACATTTTCCTCCTGGCTTTCCATGGAGCGCTTCGGCAGTGAGGGAAGATCGTGAGGGGGTGAGGAGCAGGAAGGCGTGTGCCGGGCTCTGGCACAGGCGCTCACAGCAGCAGCAAGTCACTAAGTCAGACTGCACCATTTTCTTCTCACCCTGCGTAAAAGCGATGTGAGAAGCTGACGGGAGCTACCCCCTCCCCCACTTGCTGGGGATGCTGAAGTGGAGCCTTCCTCCCAGCCAGAAGACGCAGCCTCTCTGGAGGAATCCCAAAAGACCTTCCCAATTTGGTGATGTGTGTTTAAAGGCCGATTTTTCTTTTCCTTTTTTTTTCCCCCCCTGCCTGTTTTTTTTTTTTTTCCCTTCCCAGCTAAGTCTGAAGCCCGCCTTCTCTTGCAGCCACAGCCAAGCTGAAGGGCTCCCAGCCTGCTAGGAGGTATTTTCTGGCTGTTCCCTGCTCGTGTGTGTGTGGCTGCGGGCACTTTGGCACACTGCGTGCGTGGACACGGCTCTCCTGCTCCCAAGCTATGGGTGCTGCAGGGGCTGGGGCAGAGCCGTGACCTTTCCTGGGGTGCCGGAGGAGGAAGAGTGGATTACGCCGTGAAGTTCTGGCTCACAGCCAGTGCCCTTGCGGAAAAAATAAATCACCTGGATATCCGCGTGTGGTGGGAACAGCTTCCTTGGAGCTGGTGTTTTCCTCGCCAAAATGGCTCACGCAGCTGCTTCCATTAAAAAAGTTCGAGAGTCTGAGATTGAAGAGAGGGAGAGAAACCTTGAGAAGGAAAGGAAAAGGCAGCGGAAAATCTCTAGGGCTGATCGGAAACGCAAGGTATGAGGGGGAAACCAGCCCCCTTCTCCCTTTCCCCCCACCCTTCCTCTGTCTGTGCGGCGCTTTACAGGTGCTGCCATGTGTAGTGCTCTCCCCTTCGTTTTCCAAACCTTCCCTATCACATTTCCCTTTTGCATCCCTTCCCATCCTCTCTGAGCCCCGCTGTGGACTTAGCCCATCTGCAGTGAGATTAAAGTGCTGCCAGCCATGGCAGCCCACAGCCACACAGGGATCCTGCATATAAAGATGGCACAGCAGTATTGCCGCTTTCCCTTCATCCCAAAAGGCCTGGAGCTACCTGCTATCATTCCCAGCAAGGTGTTCCAAGCCTCTGACTCATCTGGAGTAGCTGTCAGGGAGGGAGGTGGCTGTGCTTGTGCTTTGCAGAGTGAAGGTGCATTTCTCTACTTCACAACAGCATTTCCCCCCCATTTCCCATTTTTAGTTCCAGTTTCTACCTCCCCAGCACTGCTCAGTGCTGCGTGTAGGACTTGCCTTGAGGTGCTGGGAGCATCAGCTGAGCTGTGTTGCAGTTTTTGGGTGTCACTAAAGGGGTTCTGGGCTCACCACCGTGATTCAGTGTATTTACTCTGCACACTGCAGGTGTATTTGTCTAGGTAGGGCCTGGCACACAAGTCTGCAATCTGTCGGGTTTGCCTGTGTTACTGAAGGCAATTTCTAGTTCTCTTATGGCATTTTCTTTAGATGGTTCAGATTTTGGGGAGGTTTCTCCTAATTTATAATTAACTTGTTTTCTTTCTGTGTTAGAAAGAGGGAGTGACAACTCGCATTGCCTTGGAATAAAAAACCAAAGAAAATAAAAATGAAAAATCAGTAGAGACAATTTGTTTGCCAGATCACTCTAGTTTCCAAAGACACAAAAAAATACAATAGTGGAGAAAGTACTAAAATGAAGGTTCTGTTAAGCTTAGCTTTAGGACTGTGTTACATGGGGGGTGCCTGTGTTAATGCCTCCTCATTGCTGTTTCATTCCTCCCATCTCTGAATTCTCTAGCTTGTGATGTGCATTAATTCAGTCCCTGACATCACATTTTTATCCATTCTTTATAAATTTCTGTGGAACAGATACTACCAAGAGACTTCTTTTTTTTTTTTTTTTTCCCTTTCTGCTACATTTCATGTAAACACAGATCTCTGTAAGAAGAAAAGCCCAGAATTCAACCATGCAATGTTTGAATTTACAGATCCTTTTGGCAGATCTCTAGAATTCAGAAGCCATCTGCTCCCTTGGCATACCTGGGCAATTTTGAATTTGTTTTGCATTCAGTGTTAGGGATTTTTATATTCTGAACTGCATGGTTTAAATAAAATGACCGAGGCCATTTGATGCCTTTGGGACCTCTGGGTGTGATCTCCATGACTTTTCAAAGGCTTGCTTTGCAGAGTTCATTAAGTCACATCCAAATTTGTTTTATCGGAAACAGGAATGTAATTTCTAATGTATGCAGTGTCTGGATGCTGGGCAGGGCTGCTTGGGACAGATTGTGATTACTCTCCTAATCCCTTAAATGGGACACTGCAGCATAAGGTAGTTTTTGTGATTACATTTTTGATTGTGGAATCCTCTGCAGAACAGCCTTTTTAAAAGATGTACTTAATGTGTGGATATCCTTGCTGGAAGGGCCTTTTTTCCTGTCTGCCCAGCACCCACCTCAATTACTTCATTACAGCGTGTGTTGTTTTTCCCGATTTTCACAAATCCTATTTCCTCAACATGTTTGATTCAAATGCCTATTGGACTACTTTAATTAAAGCTGGATAGAATTAATACTGCCCCTTCTGCTATCTCTTCTCCCAGAGTGCTGCATATCCCTGACTGCAAGCAGGCAGGCTCAGGCCACATTCATGTTAGTAATCATGTGTGGTGATGCAAGCTCCTAATCAGATTTCAGATCCAGGGATCACCATTGGTGTTTGCTTAGAAAATACAGAGAACGCTTCAGTGTTGTGTGTGTTTCCTCCTTTTTAATATTCAGCCCCTGCTCCTGGCGCCCTTCTGCTGCGGCTGTACCTTGCTGTTACATAAACAAGTGCCTGGCTGCACCCTAAACTTGCCTTCAGTCAGATGGTTGGGGGTGGGTCACGCTGGGCTTCTCCCTCCTGCTCCTGCTGCAGGAGACACACAGCAGCGCAGGGATGAGTGTGTTTATGTCTGTGACTGTACATGCTCGTGCTGTGCAGAATGCAGGCTGTAGAGCAGACCAGATATGTGGGTACACGTATCACAGATGTGTGTGCACATCCATCACATACACAGGATAGTCCGAATATAGAATATATGTTACATATAGTATTTGTATTTAGTCATCAATTCTAGTGAGCTGTAAATCTGTGAGATATTTATATATGTGTCACTTTATTTCCTGAAGAGCAATAAATGGTTTTACTGTGAAATGGGATTATCTCCTAGGAGGGGCCATCCCAGTTTTTGTTGACTTTCTTGGAAAATGGAGGCTGGGAACAAATTAGATGTGCAGGTCAATGAGAGGCAAAATGCAAATGAATATATTTTTGATTGCTTTCAGCACTTAAAGTCTTTCTGCATGGGGGGAATGTGGTTCCAGCTTTGTGATTTGTTTGAAAGGTCTTACACTGCAGCAAGTGGATTTTTTCTACAATGGAGATCCATTTTGTTTGTAGAAGGATCATTAGAGTGGGGGAACATGTCAGGTGTCCTGGACCGTCTTTTCCAGCCCTCATGTGAATACCTGCCATGCACCAGTACATGCTGAGTGCATGAAGTGCTCGTTTGGCCTTGTGATAGAAACTTGTCCTGTGTCCCTGGAACATCCTGATTATGCAAAAGAGGATAAAGGAAGGGCCATGGCTTTAACTCTTCCACTTTTCCAGGATGCTGGGCGTCTGTTAGTGCCATCCCATCGTTCTCCAAGCTCCCAGGGATGCTGCAGGGCGTGGGCTCTTCGGGGCTCTGCCTCTGGAATATTTTGCAGTGTGACCGTCACCTGTCTGGGCAGCAGCACCACAGACCAGCCTCTGTGCTGCTGGGGTAGGACCAGAATGTTCTGAGATGTCGTCACGTCTGCTGCTTGACGTAACCCCGGGCCCTAAGAGCCCCCTGGCTGGCAGCAGAGCTGGGAGCAGGCCCAGCAGCAGCAGCGAGCTGCTCACATCACTCTTGGCCATCCTTAATGGTTCTTTAGAGACGAACAGGATTATTCCACGCTCAAAAACTGGGAAAAGGAGTTTGCAGGCTGAAGACCCTCTCCTGCATTCTTTCTTAGATTGACTCTGTTGATTTTAACAACCAGTTGACAAGAGGCAGCTCTGCTTACCTTGCATCCAGGTTGGAAATTTTCCCTTTTATGCAATCAGTCTTTTCTTGCAATGTGGGAAAATGGGTCCTGGTGCAAACACATGTAGGTAAACAGAAAGTTCCCCAACCTTCTCAACAGTTGTGTGTATACCCAAATGTATGAAGAGCATTAAAAGCCAGGTACTAATACACAAGGTAAGCAGCTTCAAATATATATTAATTTTATTGAAATTGAGGTGTGACTTATTCCATTTTGCCTAAATTCATACCCAGCTCCACTTGCCTCTCATGTGTTTGCAGAGAGCTGCCTATGGCTCATCCTTTGCAGACTGAGGAGAGGGAACCAGGGTGATTCCATGACGGTCGCTCACTGAGTCAGCAGCAAAGCTGGAATTACAGCCTGGGAATCCAGCTGCCTAGCCCCTGGCTCTATGTAACACACACTTGCTTCTCCCTGTCTAAAGTACTTCTCAAAGCAGACACTGCTTCCTGTCTCTGCATGTGACAAGTGTTGAAAAGATTTTTGAAAACCCACGTAAAATAATACCCCAAAGAAAAAAACCTGTTATAAAACTGGATTTTCCTACCAAATAAAACTGATTTTTGAATGTTACAAATGTGGCAAGTTGATGGCTGTTATCATTTTACCATCAGTGATGAGGACAGAGTTTGACATCTGGTTTCTACTAGCAGTAATTTGGTATTTATTTAGTATTTAGTTTTTTAAAAAGATTTAAAACTTTTATACCTTTTTTGAAGGCCAGCTTCATGAGTTCAGCATTCTTAGCATAAAATGTTCCACAGCATCTGGATTATTCATCACTGTTTGCTAAAAGAGATTGGGAACCAGTGGCATCAGGTGAATTTTGTCCTTCCCTTGACCCCCTAAGGACCGCTGAAGCTCACACAGAGCTGCTGCTGGGCAATATCTGCAGAAAGACAAGGATGGAGGGATTCTGCTGTCAGTAGAACTCCAGCGTGTGTGGGGAAGAGTCAACGTGCAATATGGGGCTTCCATTATGGAGTAGCAAGAGACAGGGAATGAGTTTGTTTTGTCTTACCTCAACAGCAGACCTTGTTTCACATTACCATATCCTTTGTCACAGAAGAAAATAAGAAAGGCTTCTCACTTTGTGGAAAATATCGGCAGATTCGTCTTAGATCCAGGTCTGTTTGAATTCAAGCACATCTTTGGCAGGGAGAGTGGGCGTTTGTCATCGGGTATGCAGACTCTGCACTGAGGCTGACAGCCCCAAAGTTCATCCTTTTGGAAAGGGCCAGAGTTCAATGAGGAAGGAGGACATGGAGTAACTCAGGAGTGCTTGGGTGTGCCAGAAAAAGGCATGCTGAGGAGCAGGCAGTCACACAGAGATGCAGTTCTTCACTCTGGGTCACCCCGGTGTTGGTTCATGGATGCCAACCACTGTCTCACCTGGTGCGAACCTGCTGCAGCATCCCTCTGGAGTTTGTATCAGGATAAGGAAGGGAAAGAGGTCATTGCTTGACCTCTGTATATTGAAGCTTTCAAGGTTCATTGCAGCTTTAACCTACTGTTCTTTTCCTTAGCACCGAATATGTCTTATCTGCAGTGTTGTGTGCATTGCCTTGGCAAATGTCTCTGTGATTCACTAGAATTTCTAGATGTTTCAAATGCCTTTCCAGCCATGAAAAAAAACTTTTTGGTGTTTTGTAATGGAGTGTTTGCGTAGGTGGTGCCTATTCCTGATGCCCTTTGAGCATTTTCCTTCTGTATCTCAAGCTAATGTTTTCCTTATGGAGCTATTTCTGGGCTTGAAAATAATACCTCACTACTTTGCTTCCTTGTGAAATGGAGCTTCTTTAGATGACATTGCACTTCAGAATAAATTGGGATTTGCTGCTTCATTTTCTCAATGTCCTGTTTGAGGGATGTGGTGTGCATGGGCACAAATACACGGTGTTCTGAAATGAAGCAAGACTGATGATCTCCAATTCCCTTTCTTCTGATGGGAAAGAAGCCATTGTCAAGTTTAAATTTACTCACCTTTATATTGTTGTCTAATCATTCCTTGATTTATATGTCATATTTGAGTTAATTTCCTTGGTAATTTTTGAAATACAAGATCTATTTGGTCTTAATAAATCATATGTAGACAGTATTTCGAAACACAGATAATTTATCTCAATGTGGCTTTGGTATTGTGCATGAATATGCCTCTTCACAAGTTTTAGTTGAATTAATCCGTATCTGGAATACTGGAGAAAAGATTAACGGGATCTGTCAGCTCTATTGCGTGAGACACTGGACACAGGAGGACGAAAATCTGTTCCTGGAATGCTAAATCCCTTTGCATTGTAAAGCTTGCTGTCATGGCAGACCCTTTGGATTTTATGGCTGCATTCACTCATTATGTGATTGTTTCCATAAAGTTATGAAAGTGTCCAAAATGTCCAAGTTTCCATCTCTCACTTTGTCTATTTCAGTGAAAAGAACTTTTGCTGAACTTAAAAAAGCACAACCAAGAGAGAGGAGAAATGTCAGCACCTGCCTACGGTGACTGTCAACCTGTCCTGTCTCTGCAAATTTAAGTTAGCATGAATGATTAAAAAAATTGAGAGAGCATTTGCACTTTGTAGGAATCATCCCTGATAAACTTTTCTGGCTTTGGGGATGGTTGTGTTTACCTCCTTGTAAAATATTTTATGTCCTTTAAATTCATGGCTTTTCCTGCAGCACTGGAAGAATTATTATGTGATGTTCAGGCAGCTTTGTGTTAAGCAATTAAAACAAAAGTTTAATGAGGATGTCAAATGTTAAACTGTAAAGTGTCAAGCTTTCAAAATCTGGCTTCTGTAATTTAGTCCCTCAGGCTTTTCCACTGAACTCCTGGGGAAAGTTTGGCACCTGAAGTGAGAGTGGCATATGAGCACTGAGTTCATGGTTTAATGGTGAAACCTGGAGCTGTGCCCTGGTGCATGTGTTTGCCAATCTATAGTGCATCCAGAGTGTGGGAACAGGGAGGATGGCCCTGAGCGGGGTGGGAGGAGTTCTGCCATTCAGGCACCTGAGATTGCGCAAAATACTAGCACTGGCAGCTCTGGTATCAAATGGATTTTCATACTTTATTGAATTGACTCTGCTCACAAAACATCTTCTCAGGTACTCTTTGAGAATGTAGGTGCTACTTCAGGTTTTGTAAAAAAATAATTCCTGTTCTCTGCATCAATCCCAAGCAGATCCTTTTGTGCGCTCGTGGTGCTGGTAGTTTTGTTTGAATGTCCAGTGACCACTTCCATACTTAACTATGTCTTTATGAATGTGCCTGTTAGCAACCTGTCAGTAATCCTTTTAGCCCTAGACAGCTAAAATCAACTTTTTTTTTCCCTGTTCAGTCCATGGGGTTGTCCAGGTAGGAGTAGATATTCCCCACTGTTAGACAGTTACATACAGTTACAGACAGTATTAGAGCATATAGTATGAATTACTGAAATCTTACAAAGGTAATTAAGTGAGTTTCAGGTGGTTCACAAAGTCAGTGCTGTTCAGGAGTTTTGTTTTGGGAATTATTTATGGAAGTTCTGTATATTATAAATAGATCTAGTGCCTATAGTTTTTCCGAGTTTGCTCCAAAACCACGTTAACGCTCGTTCCACATATGGACCATTAGGGATTAATTGCTAGCTGCCCTTTTACGAGTGACTGAAAACAGAGGCTGCAATTAAAAAAATGCCTGTAATTACCTTCTATTTGTTGAAACTAATGAAGGATTTAGCATATCAACATCACCAAAATCTAGCAGGTTTAGTAGCTCCTTAGGGCTTTGGAAAAGCGACATTTTTAGGGAAGTGAGCCCAAGTAGTACACATTTCTGCTTAAGGTCAGTTTTTTGTCCTCCAGCAGAATCCCTTTCTGATGAAGAGAGGATGAGAATGAACAGAAGGAGAAAGGGGAGGGAGGTAACACAAGATTTAAAAAGTTACCCAGTTTCTATATGCTCTGAAACACCCCAGTGAGACTGATTGTCTGGGTCAGGAAAAGCTCACAGTGTTTCATATTTAGCACTTATTAATGTGATGCTGTTCTTGTACGTGACCTGAGGAAGGGTGTGGATTTCTTTCGGCCTGATAATTTAGATCTGCCTTCTCTTTTTTCCTGTATGTAAAATAAGGCAGCAGTGACAAGTGGTGTTCACCCAAAATGAGCGTAGCTCTTATTTCCCCAGGCTGGTAGAAAATGATTTTAGCTGATAGAACCACAATTACAAGCCTTTCTAAGCTGTTTGAGGTTAAATAATTTAAGCTTGTTTTTAATTATTTACTCTTTCTGGCCTGTGCTATGCCAGGATGTCTAACAGAGACATGTCACTGCTCAAAACCAGTGAGGCTGACAGCGCAACAGGAGACTCGAGCAGGCAAAAGCCAGTTTGTGCCTCGCTGCTCAGGCCATGATTTACTGGGGACTGCTTGGACCCACTTGTGCCTTCTTGTTCCCCTGCTTCATTTCTTTTTAAAGGCATCAGTGCAGCAGGGAGGAAAGAAATCACATGCACCGTGTTGGTTATAGTCTCACTCCTGGAACAAGAGGAGGCAATAACTAGGATTTCCCAAACGGCCCCAATATGCGAATGGAGGAGAGTTAAGCTCAGCAAATCTTTTCTGGTTTTGCTGATGAACAGGGTGCTGGACATCAGAGCTGCCTGGGGGAAAGGAATCATTGCTGCCATCCAGATTTCCAGTCAGAGAGACTCAGTTCCACTTGGTTAAGTCAGGTAGCAATGGAAGTTACCTGTTTAAGCCTCTCCACAGGTTTAATATTAGATCTTTTTAGTTCCTGCCGTAAGTCATGGAATCATAGAATGGTTTGGGTTGGAAAGATTCTTAAAACTCATCTCATTCCACTCCCTGCCATGGGAAGGGACACCTTCCACTATCCCAGGTTGCTTGTAGCCTCATCCAACTTGGCCTTGAACACCTCCAGGGATAGGGCAGCCACAGCTTCTCTGTGCAACCAGGGCCTCACCACTCTCACAGGGAAGAATTTCCCCCAGATATCCTTTCTGGCCCTGCCTTCTCTCAGTGTGAAGCTGTTACACCTTGTTATTGTAAAAACATTCTTGCATCGAATGAAACCTCAATTCTTTACGTAACAGCAGAAGAAAAACCAGCCATTTTCCAAATGATGCCTATTTTCTGTTTATCTTGCTTGTGAAAAAGATTATGAATAGATACCTTTTGAGAGTGTTTTGGTACAGTGACATGACTTAGAAGGATGAGTTGAGTAAAATCTAAAATGCTAATGTGAGCCTTAAACTGCTGTGCGGAGTGGGGCGGCTTTCATGAACACGGATTTGTTTTGCAGAATGACATTTGCTGGAGACAGAAAATTATTTAGATTTTTTTAAAAATAAGGTTATTTTGACTGGTCAGTGCAACTGCTGTATCACAGCAAAATTTTCCTGAGGAAATGCACAGAGACTCCATAGCAACTAGGCAGGATCTGTGCTATATTCTCCATGCTGCTGCTGTATTTTCTTGGGAGAACCCAGGCATTCCCCCCTGCACCCCCAGCCATGGCATCTGTGCTGCACAGCCTGACTGTGCTGGGCAAATGGCAGCTGCAGCCACTGGCCACAGCATCAGCGTATTTTTAGGATGACGAAAAAGCCCCCAAGTTGTATTTTCTTCCCTTTCCTTGATGATGACGAGGACAACACAAAGCCTGCAGTGCTGTCTGAAGGGTAAACCACCCAGTCACTCCTTTGGTAATAATTTATTTACTAACCTCTCCTTTGCTGGGATGCAGGTATTAGCAGTAGGTACTTTAACAGAGCTGGTTCCCTCAAGTGATGCAGAGTATTAGCCTGGTGACCGATGAGGCCCTGGAAAAGGTTTCCCAAACAAGTGAAATCAGAAATAATTAATAGCTGTGCCCAGAGCCATCTCTGCATTGCAGCATGAGTTCTCCCAAGCTTAAGCAAGTACGTGCTTGGCAGTCTTCCCCAGATTTCTAAGGAAGCCCAGCACTTAACCTGGTTGGTTTAGGATTTGCTGCTGCTCCCTGTGCCTGTGGGGCTGCAGGTGGGAATACGGGGCCGGCAGGAGTGCGGGTGGGATACGGCTCCTTGCAGAGGTGAGGTGCCAGCACTGCCAGCACAGGGCTCCTGTGTGCCTCCCGGTTACACGGAGGGTGTCTCCCTGCAGCTGTGCAGCAGAGCTCTGACACCAACCTGAGTGTGTTTGCTCATAGCACTGCTTGGAAATTCATTCAAACACAGGAACGAAGGAAGTTCTCCCAGGGCAGCTTAGGAGAAAGCAAGGTCCTGCTACAGCTGATGAATACGCAGGTGGTTGAAAAGGTTAATTAGCAGAGTTTTCTCTTTATTGCACTTTAGCCATTTTGTGCATCATCTGGCTGGATTTAGCAGCACACATTCCATTATTTTGGGCAATAAACCATCATTATGTTGTAGTCTCTGCATAGTTGTAGTAATGATCATTGGCCCAGAAGCGTGAAACACAGGAAGGAGTATTTTATCCCTTTTTAACCAACTTTATTGTGCAAACTTAATGATACAAAACCAGAAGGTTTGAGAGGAACCAGCCTTCTTCTGGAAGAGGTGTTTGAGATGGACAAGGATAATTTAGAGATAGGGAACTGTAATTAAAGGTTATAAAGGAACACTTGGTTTTATAAAAGTATGTATTATAATCTTAACTCATTGAAATCCCTGAAAGATTTGCTAATGATTTCAAGAGATTTGCATTTTTTCCAGATGTTTTCAACCAGGAGATAATTCATCTCCTATTACATAAGCATCTTAGTGATTTATGTTTTCCAATGTCATTTTTAAACACATGTGCACTTTTTGTAATATAGCTCTGTGATAGAAGGAGAGATTATTTATGGGGGAAAATAATGTCATGCAAATATACCTTGAGGTCCAAAATGTTCTTTACATAAGTTCCTGTGTTCTGTGACCCGTCCTGTTCAAATCACCGTGTTGTTGGCACAAGGAGAGCATTGCTGTTCTGACACTATTTATAAATTTAATACCCATCCAAACATAATCATTAAAATAAACACAGAAGCAGAAAGCACTGAAAAATCACAAATGGAATTGGAGAGAAATTTGCAAAGGCAGAGCGGTGAAATGAAGGTGTTTTTTCCCAACACCTGGAACTCAAGGTGTCCATATGCCTTTTGCAGAACAAATATGCTTCCTTGCAAAGGAGATAGTGCTCTTCTAGCCCATCGGAACATAAATTCTAAATATTCTTCCAATCAATGATCCTTTCAGTTCAGAACGGACTATCTGCAATACGTTTTGCTGCCTATTTTAGCTTATAGTCTTCCATTTCTTCTTAATATATGGAACTAAGGGTAATGCCTTGAGATTATTAATACAGGAACTTGCTGCTACTTTAATCCTTTCAGAGTTTGTGGGGGTGGGAGACCCCTGTTGTCAGTGAAACACAGGATCAGAGAATGAACAGAAGTCTTCCTTTCCTAAGTGCTGCTTCAGGGCATCAGTGGCTTTATCTTGGATATTTGTATTTTAAATTTGTAAAAATTTAAAAATAGGTGCGTTTCTGCTGTGCAGAGACAATGCAGCATCCAGTGGTGGTTGCTGATTAAGCAAGAAAGAGTAGAAGTTTTGCCACGTAGGAGTTGTCAGACATTGGAACAGACTGCCCAGGGTGGTGCTGGAGTCACCGTCCCCGGAGGGGTTTGAAAGATGTGTGGATGTGGCACTTGGGAACATGGGTTAGTGGTGGCTTGGCAGTGCTGGGGGAGCAGTTGTCTCTCTTGCGTCCTAAATCATTCCATGATCAATGAGGCTGTGGGTTGTAGAGAATCTGGCTGACAGAATCGCTACAGGGTTCATTTTCTTTGATTTCCGTCCTTGACGGTCCTTTAGTGCTGGAGGGAGTTGGAGCAGTGAGAGAGAGAGGATCTCCTGGCCAGGGATAAACTGATCCTACTGTGATCCAAAGGCAAAGATCAGGCTCACTTCAGTGGGTGCTGGAGCAGGCTCATGGAGAATGGATAAGAATAGACAAATACTCATTTAATCAGACAGCTGCTTCCCCTGTGGTGTTGATATCTCCCCATAAATGAGTCATCTCTGCAGTAAGAAAGAATTTCATTTGTCACTGTGAATGCAGCAGGACTTCTGGAATTGGCACATAGGATCTGAGGTCTTTCACTTAGCATTCATTTGGCCTGGGAAATGGTAACCTCTTCAAGAATTTTATTACACAAAATTCCTTTGTTTTAGAGTATCATTGCATAATAGATGCACTTCTACTTATCTTGGGGCTTTGGCTATTGTTTAGCTTAGAAAATTCCTTTTTTCCCTGTATTATTTTATTCATTCTGAGTGTAAACTGCACATTCGAGTGGGAATTGTAGTCAACCTGGTGAAGGCCTGGGATGCGGGGCTTTGTCAGTGATGTCCTTCATGACTTCAGGCTGAAATATTTACGTCCTCTTTCACATTATCAGTGTTGACTTCCATTAGTATATGACTGCTTTATAGGCATTTATATCTCAAACACAGAACGTACTTTGCTTTGTTCAGAAATAGCATCTGGATTGAGTTCCTGAAGGTACAAGTCTTGTAGGGAAGAAGAAGTTTAGTGCCGTATTCCACAAAATAGGGAGTTGCTTCCAGTGAGATGGGAATCTTGGTTTGTCTTCTCTATTTTTAAAAATGATTTATTTACTGTAGTACAGGCTAAAGAGCAGTTTAGCAATATTTTTTCTCTTGATCAGCACTTAAAGAAGTCCATGGGACTTCCCTGTTCAGACTGGTTGTAGGAGGAGGTGCTGCTCTCTGACAGGAAGGGTAACAGGAGGCAGGTCTGGATAAATTGGAATCTGTTTCTGACCCTGCCTACCCTACCCTGGAAATACATGGATTTTCCTTTCCATATGATTGAAATTTGACATATTTCTGTCCCAGCTGGTGTTGGGAAGATGCTGTCCAAGAGGAAAGATGGAAATCCAGTACTGAGAGAAGGTGTCAGAGAGGGGAGTGGTTTATGGATGTCGTGACCCTATTTTCCACCTTGTCACTTCGTCGGGACCAGATTTTGGTGTTGGGCCACGAAGTCCAGATAAATGAGCTGTAACAGTGGCAGAAAAGGGCTGGCAAGAAGTAATGCAGATGGGAAAAGGTGCTCCCAATGGGAAGAGTGCTGGATGTTGTGAGGGATGTAACTCTCTGTTGCTTGATTTGAGTTCCCCTGCCTGCCCGGGCACTGTCCTCATTGGAGTTTTGGGGCTTTGTTAAGAGTGGGTGGCAGGGTGGTCACGGCCAAGGGTTTCCTCAGTACTTGGAACACTGTAGGATATGTAGGAGAATTCATTATCATAATTTATTTGGTAGTGATCAAATATTACAGTTATAATGTAACATAAAATTTCAAATCAATGTTATTGCACTTTTCTTGGCATAAAAAAGTTTGAAAGAAAACAGGTTTTATGCAAGAATATTTAGTAAATTTTTCTGTTTCTTGCTGGCAGTAAACCTGTGCGTTTATGTATGTTTGGGTTTTTTGCTGGTTTGTGTATTGTAACTGGCATTGATGGAGCTTGCTAGCACCTAATTTTGGTTCTGCTGAAATTATGCTTTTCTTAAAATTGCGTTATTGGGTTTTGAGAGAATCCAGGTTTCTCTGTGGATCTGTTCATGCTGCATTTTCCTTTCCAAGCTTATGGCTTTCAGGCAAGCCAGATGCCTCTTTTTCATTAGTTATCAGTATCTTCAGAGATACCAGACAGAGAAGAGGGGTACCTCCTGTAAAAACAGTTAAAATTTGGGCTTGTGCTGCTCCCTGGGGACAGTTTTTGTGTGAATCCCATCTGCTGGGTGCTACTGAGAACTGCAGAGAACCTGTGAAGTTCCTCCTCTCTGAGTTCAGAATTTTGTGGGGTTGGATATTTGTATTTTAAATTCGTAAAAATTTAAAAATAGGTGCTTTTCTGCTGTGCAAAGACAATGCAGCATCCAGTGGTGGTTGCTGATTAAGCAAGAAAGAGTAGAAGTTTTGCCACGTAGGAGTGGCAGGGTGGGGTTTTTTTTGTGAAAGACGTTGCCCTCTTCCATGCTTCCCTGAATTTTCTAATGCCTTAGCTACAAAAATTATGTTTATTTGATTATCTCATTCTTATGTGTTTATTTCTCATAAGAATGCAAAGTTGTTCTTAAAACTTTAATTATTTTGCCTCATATTTAACAGCACAGGATGTGCACCATTAATGTGCATCTCACAATATCAGAAGCTATGAAAGGCAGCAGAAGCAAGTTTTACATCTTTCTTAGGATTTCTCTGGAAATAAACTTCTCCGTTTTGTCATTGTGCTTTCTCTGGCTCTCTTTAATTTATAGGCACTGCTGGTTTTAACAATCCTGAGAGACTACGGTGCCCAAACACTTTTCTTTGTCAGTTGTTCATAATCTCACGATTTCTAATTTGTACATAATTCAGAATTTGATGCAGACTTGGTTCCAGATGATGTGCTCTTCACTGTGACCTTTGATGTTTCTCTTAACTTTATGAAGGTGATTTGGTTTTTCCCCTGAGTGCCAAGCCTTAAGTAGCTGATGAATGATGTGAAGGTGTGTTTTCAATCACAAGATCACAAATTGTCTATTTAGAACTGCGTGTGTGGCTGCGATAATTAAGTTTAGTCAGTTACTCGGCAGACTTATTTGTTTTTCACGCTATTCTGGCCCTCATTTGGATGATTTATGTAACTATAAGGCACAAATTGCTTGCTTACAGAAACAAAAATTCTTGATTGTACTCTGTTAGAACCCTTTTGATCATAGGGAATTGCTTTTGGAAGATTGTCATCTTTTATTTAGCATTATTTAGCATCTACTGCAACTCTGTCAGTGCGGGGAAAGGCAAAATATTAGACAGGAGTGATATAAACCCAAGCTTTCAAGTACTGTTTGTTGACATGTGATGAATAGAGCACATAATTTTTCCTTTCATGACTCACTCTTCCTTCAGAAATTGGGAAGATACACCCTTTGGAACTTGCTCCAAAAGTGGATGTGTGCTCATCCGCACCGGAGCCTTGGTAAAAGCAGAGACTTGGAGTCAGTACTGCTGGATTCCTGGTTTGTTTTTCCAAGTGGCTGTCAGTGCGATTAGCTGAGCCCATTAAAACACAGCTATTATGTTGCAGAACAGAAGAATTGCAGTTTTATGGTTGTAGTTCAACTGAATGTGGGTGCACTTGGCACAGCCAGGTTGTTTTAAGCATTGATACAGGTATATTCAGTGTGTGTGCACCTGTACCTCGATCAGTGTGCATTAACTCATATTGCTATGGGAATTGTGGGCATTAGGTTTAGTTTCCTTTCTGTGGCACTAATATTCTCTTTAGGATTCCACTTTAACCATAAAGAGCAATTTACTAAAACAAATAGCTTAATATTCAAGACATGAGTATTTTCTTATGCAGATGAAATGTAACTCTTCTTTCTAACAGATGTGTTTAATGGCCCCCGAGATAACAGGCACAAGGTGCAAAATAAAATAGAAACTGAGTAAATGAACTCTGGGTTTCCACTTAAGAACCTGTGATGGACCCCTTTGTATCATTTGCCATTAATGATGCCATTACAGTAGCCATTAGTACAATGGGATAGGACAAGCTAAAATCAGGGGCACAAAATTAACCACAGTATGTAATTCTTTGAGGATTCCTGAGAATATGCTCTTTAGCAAAAGCAAAATTATGTATTTAACATTGTTATCTTTCATTCCTCATTGAGTTAATTTGTTCTGTTAAACTACAGTAAAGCAAAAGATGCAATGTGGCAAAATTTATTGTATACACGGTATTCCTATAGATATATATGAGACATACTATCTTTTGTATGTTATATCTGAAATATATATTCCCCCCAGAAACTGATTTTATATCAAAATAGGCAATTTTTGGTTTGGAAAATTGTATCAAATTCATACGAAATCCAATGGAAGCGAGAACTTGAGAAACTTCTGTATTTCAGCAACAAGAGCTTAGGAGACTTGGCATTTTCAGAGTCAGCAGTGAGCTCCTGCTGATGTATTCAGAAGGGAAAATTGGCTGATTATCGTAGAGAAGAGAATTGAAGCCTTGCTTGATATTCCAAATTGACAATGTGATAGCTTTACAATACCCTACAAGATGGTTTAAGGCAGAATTAGTATCCTGTCTGCGTTAAGGAAGAAAAATCAGAGCTAATAAAGGGCCAGAGATTTGGGTTAGATTTAGACTGATACAAATAGGCACCAATTAGAGTTTAGTGCCACAGGAGGATATAAAAACACGAAGTTCTCAAAAAATGTCTTCGTTCTGTTGACATGAAAGAAAAAGCTATTTTGGGCATGAGAAGTGATAATTTACTTTATGGCTGTGTTGGCTTGGGTGGTTCTGAACTGCATCTTAATCCTTTACCCTCAGGGTATTATTGAATATTTCTCCTTGCACTGATTTTAGTTTTGTGATTAGCGAATAATGCCAATAGGATTTCCCTTGTGTTGTTCAGCGCTTCATGTTAACACATGCCTTTCTTTGCCAATGAGGTGGAACCAAGGCTGAGAGAGAAAAGAAATATCAGCTGCAATTCTATGAGAAAGACGGGAGATACATAAAGTGCTTTGCCTTTGAGGGCATCTCTCTGCAATTTGAGGTTGTTTTTACCTTCTTGTGCCACACCTGTCATCCACAAGCTCCCGTATCTGCAAAGTAAGGATGTGTTTTATCTGTGGAATGCTGGAGGCTCAGGTGCCTTTCTGTATATATTTTATACTTTCCCATCCATGAAACAATTTTTTTCACGCCTGTGCCGGCAGGATCTGTACTCACAGTGGTTAAACTTCAGGTTATTTCCTTCTTTGTTTTCAGAATGACTAAAGTATATATGGTACCACTTGGATTAAGAGCTGTCCAGAGAGGATCATTAGGCTTACTGTGTCAAATGATTCACCATCAAAAGCAGAGCAAGTCCTTTTCCAAAATGGCTCAAAATAGATTTTTGCAATTGATTGGACTCCACATATTTAACCTGAAGAGGATTTTCTGCTAGGTCTTCCGGAGCAGACAATGGCCCCTTTGTGAAGGCTACCTGGGCTTTGGCAATTGCTTATTGTGATCTCTGTGACCAGAAGAAGAAACGGCAGAATTTTTGGGAAACAGTGATCTCATCAGTGTCATTATTGTAAAGCATAAAGGGGGACTTAAATGATATAAAGTCATGACTCATCAGAGTTTATAATCTACATGAGCTCAAGATCTGACCCAAAATAATTGCAAGAAGCAAGTGCGCTGTGTCGTACTTGACCTTCCCATAGAAGAATCCCCAAGAGTGAAAGACTTTACATTTAGGAATAATTTCAAGTTTTAGGAGATCTCCTAGAAGTATATATTGTCCCAATGCAATCTCTTTTCTCTCTCTGTTTTTTTTTAATTACTCTGTTTTACCATAAAAGTGTCATGGGACATAGCTGTTCGGGGAAAGATTTAACAACAATAAAAGTGGGGATTTATGTCACTAACCATTGCTATTTGTCTTGATACTTGGAACTCTTTCTCTCTTCTTTTTTTTTTTTTTTTTTTTTTCCTGCAGCACTAAATGCTATTACAGTGGCTCCTGAATTGTTATTTTGGTTACGCTGAGTGAAACACCTACTGACAAACTCAGCTTTAATAGTAATGGCGAAAAAGGGATAAAGAAGCATTTTTCATGACAGCAGAACAGTTTTGCTTCTGTTGTTGCCTAGCTGGGTGCGTGTGACTGTCCTTAGTCCTGTTTCATCTGAAAAGACTCAAGCTTTGCCATTCCTGGGCTGTGGAATGGTATCCTATGAAATGAAGTTTCCCTTTGAAGATGAGCTTACATCTTGGATTTCACTGCTTCTCACTTGTGAGTCTTTGAGGTCTTGGTTGGGGTTTTGCAAGTCACTGCAAACCAGTGGGTTTGTACCACGCTGCTGTTGTTGATGGTCAGTTGTAACAAACTGAGAGTATGGCACCATTTACTGTGAGAATCTTTGGGATTGATGCAATTCCCAGAAGTTTGCTGAGGGCATTGTTGGTTTGTGTTGCCCTGAAGCTGACAGTCATAACTGCTGCAGGCTTAGAAAGACTTCAGGGATGAAACCAGAATGTTCCTGCCATTTAGGGACATAAGAGGGGCCCTGCCCTACCATCAGTGCTTTCACACATGAGATACTCTGCTCTCCTCGTTACAGGCATTTTAAACATTCCTGAAGGTTTTCTAGGTAAGGGAGTAATTGAGGTTTGGAGATGGTGTTGTGGAAAGGTCTTTTGGGCTGCTGAGGAGGACTGAGGTGCATGCGTTGGCAGGAGCTCTGTGCCTGCAAATTGTGTCTCTGGGTTTGGTTTCTTCACTGCTGACTGCTGGGGTAGGTTTGCAGCCCAAACAAGACAGCAGAGAGCATGGGAATGCAGAGATACAGCAAAATATTCCTCCACAAGGGCTTTGAAGCCTCCATCATAAAACGTGTTCTTTGTTAGAATACGGTGCCCTAAGCCTGGCAGGACATGAATATGTTTGTTTTGTGAGTAATTTGCCCTAAAGACTTGAGTCCATTTGGACAAACAGCAATAATATTGCTGAAAGGATCTGGCAGAAAGCTTCTCCATTGCTGTCCCTCTGATGGCTACACAGGTTGTTGTTTTCCACAAGCAGCATTTGCCAGGAATGCATGTTACTCCAGTGTGGCCACCGTTTCCCCTTGAGTGGTGCCTTGTGTTTTCCAGTAAGTTAATTGCATACTAAATACCTTGCTCTATCCAGGGATTTGTAGTTCCACTTGATGTTGGAAGCTTGGTTACATGAGCTTTGGTCGAGTCAAGCATTTGGTGGGATTCTTTCTTGCATCCTTTTATTTTGATAACTAAACTAAGAAGTTCTGGCAGTGTGTACACACCTTACTACCATCACAGGGTAATGCTTTGGAAGAGCTGAAGGAAATCAATGTAATTATGGGCCAGTGAGCCTTGCAGGAGCATTCCTGAAATACTTCCCAATTACTGGCAAAAATGTCAAAAAGTAAAAGCAACAATTAATTTAACTATTCCGTGCATGTGTCTGTCCAGCATGTATCCATGCTTGTTGCACATGACAGCACCTGAGATGCTGAGTGATCCATCCTGGAGCATTCATCGGAGGGAAAAGTTCTAGAGCCAGTTTAAATCTCCCTCATGGTAATTAACACAAAGGAGAGCCCTATGCCCATCCCTAATCCTTAATAGGGGCCTGGGGGGAGCTCAGTCTCTTAGATCACAACTGATGCTGCTGTGAAGGGGAACTGGGTGGGAATCAACAGACTGCCATGGACGGCTCCCTGCTGACGTGTGCTGCCATACTGGCCATGGGTTGAAACCCCAAAGAGAAAAATGCTGGCTAGTTGTTGAAAGTCTTTGAGGATCTCTCTGTTTCTGAGGAATTTGGGGTGTAAATTTTCAAATACATGCTCAGCTCCGCTGGGGTTGGATGTGCATGGTGGTGTATTCTGCAGGACTTTGGTGTCTACAGACTCTTTGTCCCCATTGCCTCTGCTACCTCCAGCTGGTTCTGAAGCATTTGAAAACTGCCAGTTAATTCTCAATTACCTTTTTTTTCTGTTTTTTTGGGTTTTGGTGGTGTGGTTTGGTTTGGTTTGGTTTTGGTGTTTGTGTAATTCTGCACTGAGCCTCCCCTGGAAAATGGGTAGGTTCCAGCATGCAGTCCTGATATTTTTATCCTGATGGGTACAATCACAAGGGACTCCAGCCTAGAGGGAATATTCTTATATTCAGTTTTGGTGGGATTTTTCTAATTTTTCTAATTTTTCTAATTTTTCTAATTTTTCTAATTTTTCTAATTTTTCTAATTTTTCTAATTTTTCTAATTTTTCTAATTTTTCTAATTTTTTTTTTTTTTTTTTTGGTGTGTGTGTGTTTTGGTTTTTGTTTGTTTTTGTTTTTCTGGTTTTTTGTTCTGGGTTAATTTTTAAATCATAACTATTCTAGCTAAAAAATTAACACCAACAAACATGAAATAGACAAGAGCAAAAGTGATCTAGCATCAGATATTGTCCTTTTTGGATACATTTGAGCTCATCTAAAATCATACCCAGGGGACACATCAATCCAAAGCAAGCTCATCACAGTTATTGGCTACATGGACATGAAATACCATGTGAGTCACAGGAATTAAATCGTCATAAAATCTGTGCTCATCCATTTTGTCTTGGTGTGTAAATCTCAAATAGATGTTGAATAATAGACTTGAATAACTCATATTTTTGAGCTAGAAACTCAGAAGGCAGTAGCAACATTGTGAAATTTAGTGCTTCATGTAAGCACAGCGAGACGGAGCAGGGTAGGGAAAAAATCAAAACATTGAAAGGCACGCAAGTGGGTAACTCAATAACCCGCATGTGTAGGGCATTCCACCCAGTGGGACTTTAACTTTGCGAGCTGGGCCGGCTGGCTCCGTGCTAGAGAGCCGTCCCCCAGCCCACCCCACGCCATTGACATGCATAGCTGGCCTGGTAGGTGTAAAAATAGCCAGGCAGCGCCTGAATTGGAAATGGTCACCGACTGCTGCCTGCAGTTGCTGGGGTTTCGGGTTCTCCGGGACACAGGACGGCGCGGGGAAGGGAGCCTGGGACCAGTGGCCAGGGAGCAGAGCACAGGCGGGACCCTCGTGCTGTCCTTCGGGAGCGCTGGGCACCCGCGGTGCTGCAAGGGCCCATCCCCCTGCTCAGAGGTAGCCGAAGAACTGATATGGGCAATGCACCAATTTGCCAGGCTTGTCATTCAGAGAAGGGCTTAAGGACACAAGGGAACATACAGGATTTGGATAAAACTCCTGATTATTATGGATACAACAGTGAAGAGAGTAAAGAGCCTGAAGTCCTGGTAAGTTTTGGCTGAAGAAAACAGGAGTCACAGGGAAAAGTTCATATGAGGGTTGTGCATGTTGAATTTGTGAAGGATTTCTTTGCTCAGAACTTTAGTGGATAGTTTGCAGTACTGAGGGATCTGCTAAACATGTCGGTGCTGAAGCTTTGCTTTGCTGCCCAGACTGTGATTAAAAAGCAGCTGTCGCTAAGCTGTGCAGTGGCTTCAAAGTATTGTCAGCTACCAGAAGGTTTAGCTATGTGGAAAGAGAACCCCGTGGGTGAAACAAGCCCTGCAATGAATGGATGTTATCCAGTTATCCTGCTTTGCACAACTGCTAGGAATGATCCTGTATTGATCATTCTTGAAAAAGTTGAACTCAGTAGCTACTTTGGAACCACAGTCTGCCCAGTACATGATATTGTTTTCTGTGTGTGCACTCAAGACAGAGCTGCACAGATCCTAATGCAGATGAGGGTTACAGTGAGTGGGACCAGGCACAGGCAAGGGGGTCATGCTTATGGCAGTAACGTCAGCATTTGTGCTGCAAACCAGAGGAAAATTATTGTGATGTGAATACTTGTCTAGTGCCTGTGGCAAATGAAGTGTCTCTTCTCTCTTTTTATCCTTTATTTCTAATTCTCTTTGAGAAATTCATTAAGTGGTTATTTTTATTCAGAATTGGCAATGGAAGTATGTTGTGTCAAAGCTTCTGGTAGAACAGGAAGATCAGTAAACTTTCAATGTCACTGTGTCCAAACCTTATGTTCTCTACACTGATCTATTATAAAATTGGTCTCACTTTGACTTGATGCTTTGCACATGGCTGAGCTCTACTGCAGTGCAGCATGGAAGTGTGGGTGAGCAGAGTTCAGTGTTCTTGGGCAAGAGGAGACCCGAGGCACCCCCAGCAGCAGTTCACAAGGAGTTCTGCATCATTCTAGGAAACACTTTTGATGCTGTCTTGGTTTTCTGGTAGGACCTTTTTTTGGCTGCACTTTTCTGACTGGTTTTATGTTATACGTCACTGACAACACAGCTGGACCCATTCTTCATAGAATCACAAAATGGTTTGGGTTGGAAGGGACCTTGAAGATCATCCAGTTGCAAACCCTCTGAAGTAAAACTTTCTTTCAGCTAAAAGATGAAAGTAACCTACTTTGAGCATGCAGACAGGTTTTTTTTCTCCTACCATGCCGTTTTTGGTTAAATTAACCAATAATCTCCAGTGTTTGTAATGGGAAATATGCAGTGAGGGCGAGGGACAGCGGGCTTCCCTGGGCTGTGGGGGAGGATGGGCCCTCTTCCATTGCCAAGGGTGGTGTCATTGGGCATTAGAGATTGCCCTGAAGCTGTTAGCAAAGGTATGGAAGCCCCTGTGACACAAATAAGCAAACTGAAACAGCTCTCTCAGCACGTTCAGACTCCAAGCTGCCCTTCGGCTTAAGGTCAGGCCTCAGAGGAGGCAGGAGTGAGCAGCATGTGATCTTTGAGGTTTCTTTTCCTTTTTCCTTTTCTGGATATTTTTCATTCAGCCTACGTAGTTTTTCGTAGCAGGCAGAGATCAGGCACTTTGATAATGTCTTTGATGTGTTTAATCATAAGATCTTGGCTTTATATGACCCTGGCAGTGACTGGCCAAGTTTCTTTAGAATGTCTGTCTTGATTGAGGTTTACAGTGCTTGAGGGATTACAAAGGAAAATTCCTGTATTTCCCTAAGAAGGTTTGCGTCTCTCATCATCCTTATGATTCCATACAAAAAAAAAAAGTTAAAAGAAGAAGAGGTGACTCTAAATTAGAAATGTGAGCAAAGTTTTGTCCTGCAGGGAGAAATTTTGTATCTATTTTTTTTCCCCCAAACAGGAATATGGTATCCAGCACCATACCCTGTTAGCTATGCATTTCCTCTGCTTTTATCTAACTGTAGCCCTGCTCCCTGTCTCAGCTCATTAAAAAAGAGTTGCCACATCAAACTGAGTATGATGACTGCAGGAGTCTTGTACCAGATACACGGTTCAGAACAAGTCAGCTGATATTCAGCCAACTCAGATGGCAAAATTGCTTTGCTAATCCAATTGTTTCTAAACTAAGAATCAAATGCAGTCTGCTGCTTTGGGATCAGGTATTTCAGACTGCCTAGCTTGGACTGCTCTCTGAGTTTCGGCACAGGATTGTCCCAGTCTCCGACTGCAGCATTCATGGGAGTTTTTCCTCCTTCAAGGCAGGGATTGGGCAATGTGGACTTGTTACATCGTTGTTGCTTTTCTCCAGGGGAAGTCAGGTGAAACTGGTTCCTCTCTCTGCTGCCCAGAGCTGAACTGTTTGAGATCTAGGCTCAGGATTACAAGATTCTTCACTTACTACTTGAATATTCCTTTTACCTTTCTATGCAAGTGAGATCTCTGCCGTGAGTCTTGCTGAATCAGAAACTACTGTAACGCCCATTTATTTGCATCTCTGTTAGTCCATCTCAAAGCAACATGAAATCATTTTTTTTATGGAACCAGTACATTTGAATCAATGGGCAATCGGTTAATGGCGTTTGGGTAGGTAAAGCAGTTTGGCTCTTTAGCAGGGATGGTATTAGCACACTTCTTTTATTAGGGAATGTCGCTTCGACCACAGGGAATGAAAAATTGAGAGTGATAGAATTATGTGTCAACTGTCTGTCATAAATTTCACTTACAGCCTGGATTTTTGTTAAGCCTGGTTATTATCCTGCTAGATACGTTTGGAATGGCATCCTAATTCTTTCTGGAGGTGCTCTAACATTATTACCTCTATTTAGGAACATCATCAGTAATGGAAACTTGCCATGGAAATCATTTAGCTGTCTGCCAAGTTCTACAGTTGTTAGCAACACCTCAACACCCCAATATATGGTATCCAGAGGATCCTAAATATTTTTCCTTCCTTTAGTATTATTCAGTTCCCACAGAGGAAATCTTGGTTCCTTATCAGTATTTGAAAGACTTCAGTAAATGTGTGTGTCAAGTAGGAGAACAAAGACTAATCATGTGGCTCTTTTGAACCTATCCCAAATCCTTGCTGTTTCAGGAAATGCCTAAATGATCCTTTCTCCCAAATTCCAGCACAAGAAATGTTCCAATTAAACAGCAGGTTTATACTGTTTTACAGGATTATATTTTATTTTTTTTACAGTAATGAGGATTTTTCCAGTTTTTAGGAAAAATCTTTCATTCTTGAAACCCAAATCCTTTGGTGTTTGGTTTGTTGTTTTTCAGGTTGGTTTGGGTTTTTTTTCTTTCTTCTTTTTTAAATACCCTGATTATGTTTTCTAGGTACTTTTCAGAGTCTGTTTTTTTAGACTCACAGTGATGATAATTCAGACAATCGCATGTTGTTTCCAAGCTGGGATTGTTTGTTTTTGAGAAGATGAATAACCCAGGGGAACGGCAGGGATTACACATGCCTGAAGTTCAGCTAGTGCTGGGTGCTGTCCTGGATTAGAACCCTGATAACTGATTTTGCTTTATATTGTAAAATCAGTATGGATTAAAAGAACTTCTGTCATTTCAAATATTGCCCTTGGAAGGGGAAAGACTTCTATTCTATTATTTTTCATAGGAAACTATGCAGTTTTGCCTCAGTTCTCACAAATCCTTCATTGACACAGTACAATCAGCAGCCAGGCCAGTATGGCAAGTTAATGAACGGAGTGGGAGGACTCCTACGGATGGCTGAGGCAGCTAAGGATCATAAAAGCTTTATAGAAGGCATTTGCTTCTTGGCTCAAGGAAGGGGTGATTTTACATTAGTTTTCTCTTCCTCTTCTGCTGCTACTGTATTTGCTAATATTGGCCCAAATTCAGGAACAGGTTAGGCGTGCGTTTAAACCCTCCCTTTAGCAAATAACTTAAATCTGTTTCGTTTGAGATCAATTAGACTTACAGATGTGGTAAAAATTAAGCATAGTTTAAAGTGGTTTGCTGAAATATCCCTTTATCCTTCTCCTGGTTAAAAACAAAGCCAAACTAATCAGACATTTGTGCATTCCAGGAGAGAAAAAACAGTGACTGGGTGGCTGGTATCCTGCAAGCTCTGGAATTCCAAGAAGGAGTTGGCAAAAGAGTTAAAGGTGTCAAAATATAACAACCTACATAAAACGAGAGCCATCCCGTATGAATAATTGAGAATTTTTCCATCAATATCAAATGATGGACTAGGTGAAGCCTGGCTTTTCCATTAGTAAAAATTTAGAAGTGTACATCAGCATTAATAATTGTTCAGTTATGTCTGTTTGGAGTGGTCTTGGAGCAGGAACTAGTGTTCAGGTAAAACTGTTACCTAGTCAGTTTTCTCTTCCTTATGTTGCTCAAAAATATGTTTGTTGGGATAACATAGCAGGAAGAAAAAACGTACTAAATTTCAAGTGCAACTTTATGAGAACAGTCTCTTAGAAAGACTTGAAACTACCACAGAATACTCAAACATTGAAAATACTGGAAGTTAATGAAAATATGTTGGAGCTATAATGCATTTTTTATTTATAACGTGCATAAATCATAAATCACTTAACCTAGTTTATTTTCGTAGCTTCTTTTTTGCGATGGTTCTTTCCATCTCCAGTCATACCAATGAAATTCAATTCTTGAGGACACTCTAAATGTTGAATCTTACTGCATGCTGTATCTCCTTTGGGTTGCAGCCTCTTTGTCTGACACAGGAAAGCTTTTACCAATATGTATAATAAATGCACACAGCATTACCCTTCCCACCTGCTCTGGCACTGTGTAATTTGGGCTCCTACACATCCCTTCGCAGAGCTAATGAGAGAATATTCGTTCTGAGAAGCACAAGATATACTGAAAGAGCCACTTTGGAATCTGGTCAATGCTATCCCAGGTTTCTGGGTCAGGGAATCATTTTCTGTGTTTCAAAATGTTTTGATTTGAAATCAAGGATTGTTTTTATCCCGGGTTGTATGCAGTGTATAGCACAAAAGCTTTTTCTCTTCTTGTACCTATTTCACCATCTTGTTATTGCAAAATATTTTTTGCTGAAAATATCAGCAGTCTTCATGCCAAAGTGTGGGTCCATGTCCACACTGGAGCAGCGTGATGAGGGCAACTCCAGCCATGGCTCCAGCTCAATGCCTGTAAAAGTGGTGCCAGCTTTTGCATATCCTTCATGATGTTCTATGATTAATTGGCCTAAATACTTGAAGCACCTTAAATTATTCAGGTTCATAATACATACTTGAAAGAATATTTTTATTTCTCTGATTTATAACCCATCAATAGCAACCTAGAGAGGCAGACCTCTGAGATTAAAAATAATTACTTGATGCTATTAGCTCCATCTTGGCAGAGAATATTTAACTTGCTAGTGATTTCTTAGCTCTGAAAGCTTATCTTCTTCTTCACAGCTCACAAATCCTGGGATTCTTCTTGTCTTAACAAATACTACTTTATTGTAAGGCCGGTTGTGTCTTTTTCCTGGATAGCTTGCTCTAGATTATGAGAACAAGATGTTTGTTTAGTGAAAGCTGCAATTTTAGAATTGTTGGCTTTTCAGTTCAACTATTCATGAACAAATTCTATACAATCAAAGGTACATAGCGGGATGAATCTGGTCTGAAATGCCTGTACATGGTTGAATGGGAAAAGCTGAGTGATAAAAATACTTGTTTTGATATTGAAATAAGAAAATTGGGCCCATTGTTCATCCAGGAATTTAGATACTGTAATTTCTTCAGGATCTGTGATTCAATCTGTCTTCCTTCATCGCTTCCAGTAAGTGAATGGGATGAAAACATACATTTTTATGGGCAAAGGAAGTGGCTTTGAAAGCAAAGCTGTACTTTGTTGTGTTTCTTTTCTTTCAGAAGATGAATGTTATTTCATTAAGGGCTGGGAAAATATGTTTCCATTATAGCTGTTATTATCTCATTTAAGTCATTTATCAGTGTTAGATTACTGAGCCTGTGCTGTTGCAAGTGGAATATTTAGCTGGCATTATGGCATGTGCATCAGAACTGCAGGCTCAGACTCTGCTCTGGGATTTTAATTAAAAGGAAAAAAAAAAAAATCTTTGCCTCTTTGGAGTCACTCCTGCGTCTTCTAATGTGATGCCCTTTGGAGATCAGCACCATTTTCAGCTCAATAAAAAAAATTTCAGCGTACAGTAGATAAAATATGAGCCACTGATAAATTCACTGGTGAGTTTTACAGAAAGTATTTCACGAGGAAAAGCATTATATTTGAATTCCCATCTTTTACATCTGAATGCTGGTATGGAAGAAGCTTCCTTAATGGGCAGAAATGCGTATGTGACAAGTGGGTTGGGTAATGGTAACACCTGGTCTGTGCCGCTTTTAGAGTTGCACCCAATTAAACGATGGCTGGTTGGAACAGATGGTTCCTGAAATCAGAGAATAATCAAGCCAACTGGGACAAAATCTAGTGGCTGTCTCAAGGGTAGGAGCTTAAACTGACACTTTAGAGAGTAGGGAATAAAAAAAAATAAATGATACGTGTTTGCATACCTGTTGTTTTTTCCTTTTGCATCTTTAAGTACTGAATAGCGTCAAGAAGCTGTGAAAACATGAGTTTGGAAAAGGCAACTTCCCTTCAGCCATGATCTGAATTCTCAACTCCAGGCATTCCCTGAATATATTAAGATGATGAGCCACCAGTCAATTAGGAGCTTCTTAATGAAGAAGAGTTCACAAGCTGTTAGCATGTTGCTAATTATAGAAACAGCTATTGGACAAACAGTGCCTCACAACTCTGGAGTTTGTAAATGGCATTAGCACTGTCACTGACCCCTACCGTATTGACTAACTGTGGCTTAATGCTGGCTTTACCTGCAATGGTAACACAGGATTCACTTTAGCATCAAGGGTTTTTAAACTGATAACGATTTGAGTGTTTTGATTTATGTAAAGCTGGTTTTTCTCATGCGCTGATCAGGACAGTATCTTCAAAAATTACAGGTGAATAAATTTTTCTCCATAAAAATCAAAGCAGTACATCCCAGAGTCCATACTTGGTAAGTAAGTCTGAAAGGGTTATTACTGCTCAGATACACATTGTAATACAACCAAATAAGTTAAATTAAGGTGTAAACTTACTATTTGGTTATTAGACTTGCGTTTTGAATTCTCTTTTTGTCATCATTCCATTAACAGACTGTATTTAGTAGATGAGAAGTGTTCAGGAGCCCATAGTACTGGACTGAGTTCTCCCACAGAGATATTTGTGATTATGGACAGACTGGGGTAATTCAACTTACTCGGAGGAGAAAAAGCCTAAATCGAACCTGTAGGAATAGTTTTTCTAGAGACACTATTTAAAACAAATATTTGGATGGTTTGAATAATGTAATAATGAAAGCTGTCCTTGGAAAACTGAAGCCTCCTACTCCCCCAGTCTTTCCTTCTTATGCATGAAGCTGGATTTCACCAGCAAATTTGAATATTTGGAGAAATTCCCATGGGTTTGGTACAGCATATGATTTCAAGATTTGTTTTTGCACTTCTCTTTAAAATGCCTTTGAGAAACAGGTGTGTGCTGTGTGAAATAAGTGATCTATGTTACGGGGACAGAAATGGCAACCAGAGTCAGGAGAGAGGAAACGGAAAAGATGTTGTGGTTTGACCCTGGCCAAATGCCAGGTACCCCAAATTTACACACCCACACCCAGGGCTCATGAGTTAAGGAAACCCGGGAGAAGACACACTCAAATGAGCAAAACAGGACTAAACTTGGAAAGCTGCGAGAAGCGATTTATTGCTAACAGAGTCAGAGGAGTAAATGAGAAATAAAATAAACCCTTTAAAGATGCCGTTCCTCCGCTCACCCCCTCCCTCCTTCCCAGCAGCTGCACAAGGGAACAAGGCATGGGGGGAGTTAGGTCAGTTCATCACTCAGATCTTCTTCCCCTGCCTGGGGAGAGGCTCTTTTCCGCTGCGTAGCCGTGGGTCTCACTGTCGGCAGCCCGCCTGACACTGCTGCACGTGATGGTGTCTCCACGGGCAAGCAGTCTCCCCACAACTGCTACGGCGTTGGGTCCATCTTCCACGGGGTACAGACCTGTGAGGTCAGGCCATCCCGTCTCGGGAGCAAGGCTTCTTCTCTTTACCGGATTTCTGCTGGACCACTCTCTCTCTCTCTCTCTCTATCTCTCTCTCCCTATCTCACTCTCTCTCTCTGTGTCAGGCACCCCCCCACTCCAGTGTGGGGCACTCAGTTCAATCTCAGGGTGCAAGTCAAGGCCTGTGTCTCCACTAGGACTCCCTCTGGACCATGGCCTCCTCCAGGAATCCATTTGCTTTGGCACAGGCGACTGTATCTCAGCATTTCCCGTGGGCCCCCATGGGCTGCAGGGGCACCCCCTGCTTCACCATGGGCCTCACCACGGCCTGCAGAGGCTGCAGAGCTCCAGCACCTGGAGCTTCCTCTCCCCCTCATTCTCCACTGACCTTGGTATCTCCATGTTGTTTTCCCTGACATATTCTCATCTCCTTCTCCTTCTCTGGCTAAAAAGAAGTGCATGCACCCATTGTTTTGATTTCTTCTTAAATATGTTTTCACAGAGGCGTAACCAACATCTCTAATTGGCCCAGGCTTGGCCAGCAGCATGTCCATCACCTCAGAGCTGGACATGGTGAAGGCCTCGAGAAGCCCCACACAGGAGCCATCTTTGTGGCTTCCCCCACTAGAAAAAACTGGGCTAAGCTAAACCAGCACAGAAGATTTCTGACTATTTGATTAAAATACTAATTTCCATATATGATTTAATTACTGAGATTCCCTGAGATACATGTTTCAAATTCTGGATAAATTGCAGCACTGTAATTAGCAAGAAAGAAGTAGAATCCACAGTCATACAGTCACTTGATCATTTCTTGTATTTTCTTATGCAATATCTGTCAGCTAGGTATTTATAAAGACACTTTTGTATTCATGTTTTAAGCATACTTAAGCTCATATTGAATTTTTTTGCGTTTTAGTTTATTTGTTCCTAGTGATCTGAAAATTCTTATTTCTAGATGGCATTACCTACCCTCAGGCAAAAGTTCATAAGAAGATGTAAAAGTTAGAAGATCTTTACAAGGTTCAGCAACACCAAATATTCCTCAAAAGTCATGGCATGGTTTAGAAATAAACCTTCAAGATCATCCAGTTCCATCTCCCTGCCACAGGCAGGGACACCTTCCGTAGACCAGGTTGCTCCAAACCTGGCTTTGCACATTTCCAGGGATGGGGCAGCCACAGTTTCTCTGGGCAGCCTGTGCCAGGGCCTTACTACCCTCACAGGGAAGAATTTCTTCTATTTTCTAATCTAAATTTACCTTTAAATCTATAGCATGTACTAGAATTGCTTGGCAAACGTAATTTTGGAAAAAAAGTGGTTATCAAGGACTTGGAGTGCTCTGTCGCTGTATATGTATTGAGAACAGTGCATTAGAAAAAGCTGGTTAAATCCACAGATGGTGAATTCATCCCATACTGTAAAATAGAAGCTCAGTATTCTCCAATCCTTCATACCATATTCTGATACCATGTTTATAATGTATTGATTTGATTGCCTGACCTTAGTGGCTGCATGAGCACAACATGGGCCTTAGTTCTGCCTGACTGAGCTGAGGATGGTGGGCAGAGCTGCCAGCTGAGACTTTGCACATTAACATGTCAGCTTTGGGGCTTCCCAAATTACAGGGCCTGCATTTCCTCATGCTCGCATAGGCTTAACTCTTCTCCTGTAAACCTTTCCTTTCCTCGCTGGTAGAGTGTTTAGTTTTGAGCATCATCTGCTTGTATGTGTAAAACTTCTAAGAAAACCCCTCAGGGGTGTGTGCTTAGGAACAGGGGATGTGATAAGCACCATATGGTGCACGGGACTCTGGCTCTGTGTTTTTGTCTTCTTTCTTGTAAAGGAAGTGCCTTCAAATGACAGTTCGTTGACAGTTTGTCTTCACCAGTTGCCAAACTATAAAGACCGATATGGCGGTTTCACTGTCACTGAGAAACACTGTGGGGCTGTGAGGGGCTTTGAGGGCTCTGAGGGGCCATGAGGGGTTTTGAGGGCTGTGAGGGGCTCTGAGGGCTCTGAGGGGCCATGAGGGGCTCTGAGGACTGTAAGGCACCATGAGGAATGTGAGGGGCTTTGAGGGGCTCTGAGGGGTTGAGAGGGGCCCTGGGGGCTGTGAAGGCTCTGAGAGGCCATGGGGGCTGTGAGGGGCTCTGAGGAGTTATGAGGGGCTGTTGAGTTCATGAGGGCTGTGAGGGGCTTTGAGGGCTCTGAAGGGGCTCTGAGGGCTGTGAGGCGCTTTGAGGGTTCTGAGGGGCCATGAGGGGCTGTGAGGGGTCTTGAGGGGCTCTAAGGGTTGTGAGGCACCGTGAGGGGTTGTGAGGGGCCATGAGGACCTCTGAGGGGCTGTTAGGGCCATGAGGGCTGTGAGGGGCTCTGAGGGCTTTGAGGGGCTCTGAGGGGCTGTTAAGGTCATGAGGGATGTGAGGGGCCATGAGGGCTGTTAAGGGGCTTTGAGGACTGTGGGGGGCTGTGAGGAATACGGGGCTTTGAGGGCCATGAAGGGTCATGAGGGGCTGCGAGGGTCCCTGAAGGCTCTCAGGGGCCGTTGGGGCCATGAGGGACTGTGAGGGGCCGTGAGGGCTCTGAGGGCCTCTGAGGGATGTGGGGCGCTGTATAGCAAAATGTTTCAAGAGACTGCTGAATCCACTGGAGAAGGAAAAGGCCACAGATCCAAATTCATTGACTTCTGGCACGGTAAGACTACAGCAAATTGCTGCTGTTATTTATTGAGGGGATTTTGTCAAAATGGATTTGAATTTGTAATGTGCTAAAGTGAGTAAATGTCTGAAAGAGTAGTGCTGACAAAAATGCTTTTTAAAGATATGAAAAGAATAGGGAAAAAGACCAACTAGTGATGACCAACTGAAAAATTGGATTTGACACACTAGAAAACAAAATAGATCTGAGTACTCCCATCTTCTAAGGCTTCTAAGCTTTGTAACATGGTGCTGAGTTTTTAAAATATTTTGTGGAACCCGTCTCTGGTATTTGTATGGAAATTTATACATGAAGCATCTGAATTGCTGACTTACTCTTTATGTAGACAAGAAGTTCATGTTCTGTATTTCGATTGATATTCAGGTGTATGGAAAGTGTTTTGAAGTGACTTGGAGTGATGTACACTGCAGTAATTTGATTTTGAGGTAACAAAATTCTGACTCAAGGAAGTGAGAATCTACTTGGAAAGCACTGCTCAAAGCACCAGAAACAAATGGAATATAGTTGTGTGGACTTAGCTACAATCTGAGCTTTCTGCAGAAATGGAGATGTCAGCATTTTTAGCCTTTTATGATATTCTTTTATTGTTTTTCTGAAAGAAAAGCAATCAATGATTGATTCATCCCTAAGAACCCGAAAGTTGTAGGTGTTACTTTGTTGCATTATTCTTTTTTAACCTTTTAAAAGTACAAAGCAGATGATTGTTAGTTTTACCATGGTAAATTATTGTTGTAGTAGTAAACCATGAAAAAAATGGCGGAAAAGAAGGTAAAACGTGTATTATTGAGGGCAAAGATGCTTTTCCCAACTAGAGCGTCCAGATTTACCCCTCATGTGCTCAGATATTTGTTCTTAGTTTATGTTTTTACCAAGACAGTAGAATTTTTTCAAGGATATTTAAACATTAAAATATAATTTTGAGTCTTTATGCTTACATCCTCACCCCAGGAGAGGGTGCAGTGTCAACAGCTGTCATTCAGTCTTCAAAGGCAACTTAACCTGTCAAAATCTGCATTGGCATCAAACCTCATCCAAATGCTCCCCTAACTGAGGCCTGCAGCTATCCAAAGGTCCTGTCACTGTGAATTCGTGCATTACCTTCCCTTTCCCCCTGCTGCATGTTTAGAGCGATGGTTTGTTTTCCTAACAGTAAAAGACGTGGAAAATGTGCTGAAGTTTGCTGAAAGGAATTTAAAAGAGAATATTTTTGTCTTGGCATGTGGCACAGTTGTAAGAAGGATCATTTTGATGACATCCATCTGTTGCAGATTAAAATAGGTTGGAATCGGGGATTGTGAAGTGAGTTAGTGCAGCGTGATAAGCAGGGTTACCGAAATAAATGCATTGGAATGGATTGGGCAACTGGAATAAGTGGCTGGAAGTGGGAAGCTTTTAGGATATTCTCATGATGTGAAAGGGTGGCTCTGCCTGGCATTTGTGACAGGAAGGTGGGATTGGTTGGGAACGCGCTCAGCCGGAGGCGTTCCAGTGGAACGGCAAGTCCCAGTGCGGCAGAGCGCGGGCCGTCCTCTACCTCTGTACTCACACCCCCATAAACACGCAGGTTCTCGTGCTTCTTGACCTGCTCCTTGCAATTACTCCCACTTGATTTATTTGCTGGGAGAATTGTTGCTGTCTCTGTACACGTTCCCAAATGCTTATTCTGTGTACTCATTGCTTCTGTTGCACGGCTTGGGTTTGTCTCCTGCTCTGAGGTGTCTTAGTAGCCAATTTACCTGTGTGGGGGAACACCCGAATCTGGGCTGGTTTCAAACAGCCGATGTAATTTCATGTCACAATCATAGACAAAAGCAAGAGGGCTGAGGCGTTTCACACTCTGTTGCTTAACAGCACATCCCACAACCTGGCTGAAAAATGAAAACATGTTTTTATCGGGTTTTTAAACCTTTTTTTAATGTATGAATGCAGGCAGTTTAGGGGTGGGAATGTTTGCATGATCCTGGATTTAGATACTCAGCCTTGAGTACTTCATCCGCTTTGTTCTAAGGTTAGCTACACATGCAGTGCTGCCCACTTTGAGCTTATATATCTAAAAATAATGTATCTAAGTCTGTCAATAACATATATACAAATCTATAAATAACATACATAAAATACATAATATATAAAATTATATATATAGAAGAATTATATATATATATATATATATATAGGATAAAAAAAAATAGATGTAATTCCCCAGAAAACTGTGGTTAGCAAGTTGATACATTTGTTTTTCCCTTGTTGACAATATCAGTTACTATGATTTATGGTTGATTTAAAATTTTTTTTAGTTCTTGCTAAATTTTGAATGTCAGCAATTATTGCTCTATTTTGCTCACTCTGACAGGTCTGCAGTTCTTTTGTGTCATTATTGCCTCATTTAAATATGCTAATTAATGCAGATATAAAGCAAAGTCAGTTATTTCACAGTTTTTTTCTCCTGCAGCAAAAATGTGGAAACCTTTCACTATTGATGAAGTTCCACTCTCGTTTGAGCAGTAGCTAATTGGAGAATTTTTTCTCCTTCTCTTTTTACAGTCTGACAGCAATGCAAGCTTTCTCCGAGCTGCCAGAGCTGGCAATTTGGACAAAGTAGTGGAATACCTGAAAAGTGGAATCGACATTAACACCTGTAATCAGGTAAGATATGTGAAGGACAGAAGTTTGCAAGAGTGAATTGCAAGAAACCTGGGCACTATGGAAATGCTGTTTATCTCTTTATCTCACTGAATGTGGCATGCTCAGCCCACGGATTTTCCTTAGCCATCCCACTTGAAGCACCTGATCCCCTGTGAGCTCAGCTGTGGGAGTCTGAGGGTTCCCTTGCTATTTTTATGAGCTCTCAGGGGGTATAAGCACTTGAGTGGGTGCAGTTGTAGCTGCCCAGGTAATTCGTGTCCAAGCAGATTAAAATCTTGTCACTCACCTGCATTGCCAGTGCAGTTCTGGTTACTCTCAGGTTGTCAAAGAGGTGGCCATGGGCTTTCACCTTGTTTCACAAAACTAAATGTGTTTTTATCACTGGTCAATAATATCTATAACATAACATAAAAGGTACTTAAATGTTGTGCTTAACATACTTTCTCCCCATTCAGGGAAGTTATTACTGCTTTAAAAAGACACTGTTAAAGTTTCACCATTGATGTGATAGAATGTCTTGGCTTGGCTTTTTTGTAGGTCTGTCATATAAATCCAATTACTTTGGCTTCATAGCTTAGGGACCTATATTTGCTACGTTTATTTAAGTGACTAGAACCATCAAATCTAATAATACTCTAACTGTGACTTAAAATAAATATGCAAATAAGTGTCTGCATGAGTTCTGAGGATTGTCTTGGCTTTCTAGTGAAATCATTGCAGTTTCTTTGAATTTGACAGCTCAGGCTTTATGGTGTCCAGCTTCCCCCTAACCCCTAGCCAGATTTGATCAAAGTGACCACTAACTGGACAATGGCTATGCCATTTGGAAGTGAACCTGCAGAACCGTGGCCACTATTCCTTTTGGAAAAAGAAGAGTAAATGGAAGAATAAGAAACAAAATCGTCTTAAAATATTTGGAGCCATCACCTCCGCTGCTGAAGGAAAGCTGCAGATGATTAAAGTAGGAATGTGTCAAATGGAAGCTAGGGCACAGGAGTGAGAGCAGATCTGTTGGCTGTGCCAAGGAATTTAATGAAGAGGAGGATAAGAGCTGGGAGTTTTCATGTTCTGTTTATTGAAAATGTACAGAAAGGTTCTTGTCTTACTGTCTAGGAGAAAGTTTCCATTAAAAAGCTTACTGTTAAGGAAAAGCTTTCCGAGTTATATGGGACAGGACCTGGCAAACTTCAAGTTGCCCAGTTAGGAGACAGCAAAGCTAGACTCAAGTTCTTATGTTCAAATAGATCCAGCAAATTTTCCATATTTATTATAAGCACCAGGATTAACAAAGAGATTCACCCCCAGGACAGAGCACAGTTAATATGATAATTGCTTAGGAACATTACAAGGTTTTTTCCCAGTGTTCTTTTTCTCTTGCTGGTTATGAGAGGAATATGACAGAGGTTGCTGCAGATTTATTTCCTGTGGAAAGTGCTTCCCTCCTGCAGCTGGTGACAAAGCTCCTCTTGCACTGTGTAGAGGAGACCAGAGCTTTCACCATCCACTGAGCACAACCAGGCACTTCAGCTTCTTGCAGACTCCAATTCTGGTGCCATATAAAATTGCTTACCAAGATTTTTGATAACTAAGACCCTCAGCACTTCTACTGATTAAGCATCATTGGTGTATTGTAAATTTTATTGGGAACGGGAGCAGACTCCCTCTGCTAAGGGTCAGGGAATATTGAGTAAGCCTGGCAGTTGCTGCTGCAGCCTTCAAGTTATTCCTCCTCCTCCTTCTTCTCCTCCTCAGGGTTTGACAGGGATGTCCATGTCATTGTGTTCAGCTGTCTAGGGGGAGAAGCAAACACAGTCTGTGCAAAATGCAGGGGTATATCTTATTTGTAAGAGTGAGATATCTCAGTACTCTTTTAAAAATGAAGCCTAGTATGTGCAGGGCATTTTTTCTCAGTATAATGCTATTTTTAGACTAGATCCCATCTGAAGAAACCATACATAATGTTAAGTATAAGCTTTCCTGAATGGAGAGAACACCAGGAGATTCTTTCTTCAGTTTCAGTGGTTTTTTCCCTCAGATCCTGAGTTTTCAGTGAGATGTCTTTATAGATAATTGAAGTATCTTCCCAGTCTAACTATTGCCAAAATATGATAGAGCTTAATGTTTCTGGATACACTGAACACAGGAAGTAGTTACTAATAGAATTATATAGTTAATAATTACATATTACTTAAATATGCTTTGTTGAATGCTACCTTCATAACAAATTCAATTATTATGAAATTACTTACTTTAATCTGAATTCAAGCACCATCATTTTTTCTGAAAGTCATTAATCAGTTATGTTTGTTTCTGGAGAGAGTTAGAAATGTCAGGGGACAAAATTCCCCTGTTTTAAGATGAGTCCCTTAAAAAAATCCAATTTCTGCTATTTTATAGGATAGATAACCAACAGTCATTAGAAATCTCTGATTCCTTTAAAGCTGTTTTTCCTATGCTACAAATGTAGTTTTTTAGGAAGTGGTTATTGTTTCTAGTTAATGTTGCAAGAGAAAACAACTTGCTTCTGCATCTTGTGTCAAAACGTTGGTTAGCAAAACAAACTTAAATCTTACACTGTGCATTTGTGCAGCCCAAGGTTCCAGCAGGAAGTAGACCCCAAAGTCTCACCATTCTAAGGGTTCCTCAGCAGCCTGCTGAGTTTTGAAATGGAATTGGTGATCCAAAGGCAACATAAAGTAACATGTCTCCATCTTGTCTTTGGAGACCTGTCAGTTTTTCAGGGTGATACAGTCACTTTCTTGGAAGGAAAAGTTCAATGGGTTTTGGCACTTGCTTGAAAAAGTCTCGTGCATTCCTTTGTGAAGTCTAATGCCTTGAATAGAATAGGGTTCAAGTATTAGGTAGTTTTGGGGGCCTCCAGCTCCATGGCTTTTAAAATTTCTGTCAGTTTGGCTTTTGCTCCTGTTTTGTGGGCTTCATTTTAGTTCGGTTGGTCTCTATTCCTTCAGTGACAGTGAGACAGAGCACAGCTGTTAATTACTCCCTCCCTCTCTCCCTCCCTCCCTCTCTCCGAATGGAAAGGCACTGCCTCTCCCAGCAGTGCCAGCTGTAGTCTAAAGGACCACAGTAGCATAATGAGGTCGGCAGCACCACATTTGATGTCGCTCAGTAGGTTAATTCAGTTTCTTGAGTTCCTAGACTATAAAGCAACATAAAGTGAGAGTTTTCATAACCTGATAATATTTTTCTTTTTTTTCCAGCCATCCACTTAATTTCTTTGTGGTATTTTTAGGAAAAACTTTTGCAAACCTTTGGACTTCAGAAAGCCATGCTCAGCTCTCTAATGTGCTCTTTCCCAAATCTTGAAAAGAGGTTGACCACACATGCTTTTTCCGTCCCCAAGAGAGTCAGAGGAGAGACTTTGCAGAGCCACTATTAAAGAGAGAAAAGTATTTGAGTTTAACAAAGATGATGATACTGCTTTTTAGTTTTTGCCTCTGCTGGCAAAAGGACTTAGCACCACCATACAGAGTTAGTCACAAAAGCTTTTTCATTTTCATCGTGTGTTTAAGTTACACTTTGCTATTGGGCTGTTATAATAGAATTTTTCCTCGCTTCCTTCACATGCTTTCTTTCTCCCATCTCTATGTTTTCATGTTCTTTATGATCCTCACTGTGTCTCACCAGCAGAAGGTGAGTCGACCTTTCTAGGACTGCCAGGTTATTATATATATCTGTCACTTAGAGCTGAGCTTAGAGGGAAGGGTGTAAAAGCCCACAGAGTGATGGCTTGGCTGATTTAAAATGTCCTTTGAACTACAGGTTGATCTGATGCTTTGCCAAAATCATTGCTTTTCTGTGGTGTCAGTTTGCTTTGGCACAATAGGGTTAGGCGGGAATAGGAGAAGCAGTTGGATCTGGGTGGCGTCCCAGGAGGAGTAAGTGGCACAGCAGGATCAGTGCTGAACCAGGCAGTCATGAAGGAGCTTCCATTCCATGAGGTTCACTCCATGAGGCAACTGAATACAAAGGCAGAGGTAGCAGGGACTTCTTTGGGTGATTTCCAGACAAGAACCGTGACAGTGCGTGTCTTACAGGGAAAAGGTGACTGACTTTGGAATGGCTTTAAAAAGGGTGCTCATGTTTAGGATGTCCAAGAAATCCCAGGAGTTTTCCAGTGTGGTGAAAATACCTAGGCACTGTAGCAAATGCTGTGAGCAGTCAGTGGTGTGGGAACGTTTGTAGCACTCCACAGGATACAAAGCATTGACACCTCCGACTCAGTGGTACAGGAGAAAAAGAATTGAGGAAATCAGACACTGCAGGAAAACGCTTGGAAACAAGAACCCACTTGGAAGGCTTAGTATTATGTTATTTTGTGAGAGTTAAAATTACCATGGAGCCTCCAAAAGAAAGGCAGTTATGGCACATGCAGGCTTTGTCCTTATGCTGTACAGTTTTGCTTAGCAGACAACTATTTTCACCCTCCCCAACTTTTTGGTGGGCATGGGAGAGAAAAAGGGAGGTGTCAGAAACCTTTGTTGTTCTGAACTACAAAAATCCAGTTGACAGGAATGGAGGAGTTGCATTGATTAAATCTGAGATTCCATCACCAGAAGTAGCAGGAATCAGCCACGTGGGCTGGGAAATAATTGCAGCGTTGGTTCTGATTAGGGAGAAACAGAACAAAAGTTGCTTTAAGGCTTCAGTTCTGCTGACCCTCAGCATTTAAAATGCAGGGCTTGCTACTGGTACTGCTTACCCCAGCTTACTTTATTGAAGGAATTATGGAATTTGAATGTCTATAGTACTATTTTTAAGCTAGAATTTTTTCCTGTAAGCTTTTTACTGAACCTCAACTATTCACTTTGCTCACGTTTTAATGAATTAAAAAGATTTCCTATATTGCACAAAAACTCAATCTATGCAGTGATATCAGCTTTGGGTGCTTAATGTGGCATCAGCAGATAGGTGTCTCAGAGGTGGGAATACAAGTATTTTAAGAGGTTAAGCGCTGGGACAAGCCTTGCTCTCACCATATTTTGGCACATGGTAAACTAAGCCAGAAGCTTATACTCCTCCTTTTGCATTCAGAGGCGTTTGTTGGCCGTGAATTTTGCAGTTTCTCTGCTGTTCGTGGACTTCAGTTTGTTCCCAAAGAGTGAAGAAGGTTAATAGCATGTCACCGCAATACATCAGCTGTGTACACTGGGAGGAGGACAAGCTGCCCTTGGTATTCCCGTGGAAAGTGTTGATGACAGAATCTGCGAGATCAGATATAAGAACAAATCTTTGTTCTTAAACAGCGACAAGAACACTGTTTGTGTTTCCCCACAAAATACTATTTCAAAGCTCTCAGCCAGTAAGTAGGTAGTAATTACGGTTAGTTGATACTCAGCTGAAATTAAAAACCAAGAAAGATCAGAGCTTTCTGAAACATGTTCAACCTGCAAAATACTCCCTGCCACGAGCAATGTTCCTCATCTTGGTGATTATGGTCAACCTCATCACATATTTTTGGCTTAGGATTTGTCCTTGACCAAGGCACGGCACTACCGCTACCCCTGGACTCTGCAGCTCTGTAGTAAGAGTGTTCCTCTGGAATAAGGATATTCTGGTTGCTGCAGCTTTTCCCACATAATGGGATTTAAAATCACATTTCTCATTAACCAGGATTCAGAAAGGTGTTCCTCTGTTTTTGGCAGCCTGTGACTGTAGCCTCCCTTTAGCTCCTGTGCTTTTCTCATAGTTCCGCTTCTGAATGTGACCACAAAATCTGCCTGTGCTGCTGACATGGATGTGGAATTAAATGGAGTTAGTGCAGAAATGCATTTGGGTTGCTGTGTCTGATGCCATTGGACCCACTCCCATCAAATGCCTCCTGTGAAGTGCTAAGTGCTTTAAAATCCCGCTGGGAATTACAGGCTTGAACTGCCTTTGTGAATGGACAAATAAAAGGCAGAAAGTTTCTTGTTTATTTCACAATTGAGATGACTCTGAACTGCTCAGAGACAAGGAAAGTGATAAAAATTACACAGTGCCGAAGTGGCTGCTGGTTACTCAAACACCTGAGTATTGCTCCTGATGCCTGCAATATGGAAACCAGGAGAATGCTGCAGGGAATGGCAGTATTTGTCAGTGTCACCTGCCTGATGTAGCATGAAAAATATCTTAGGATTAAGATTGTGTAAAACAGGTTGGCAATTCAGCTACAATAGATTGCAATTTTATTTTTTCCCCTTGGGTGGAACGGGGATACTAGGAAGAAGAAGATTAAGTTTCCATGGCAGGAATTCATATGAGATAAACTATCCTGTTCCTGTTTAATGTGGAGGGGATTTAGATGCTGACTTTCATAGGTTATCTTTTCAACAATCCTAGCTTTCATTTAATTCATTTTCTTTTCCTTTTTGACTGAGGTTGCAAAACTTCAAAGTTTAGTGAAGATTTGCTCATCAGACACCAGTAGAGGTACCAGATCAAGGATCAGTTTGGAAGTCAAAAGTGATCAACAACGACTTTGACCTATTTGTGCTTTTGGGTTTCTATTTGTTACCAGTTATCCCAGAGGAGAGACCAGGGTTCAGGACAGCTACATCAGCCTGGAATAACCCTGATGGAATAGACATATCCTGTGTAAATTTGACTCAGTCCTGTGATTTCTCAGTATTGATAAAACCTCAGCAGGGCTGGATAAGCTTCAAGTTTTGAAATACTGGGCTCTATGGAAATGCCCAAGGTAGTAGTCTGTGAAAATGGGAAGCTATTAGAAAGGAAGGAATCTTCTCTGGTTACTCAGAAAATACCGTTTGTTTTGATCGTACTTGTTGCTATGAGAAGAATGTTATCAGAGAAGTTTGTCCCACAGAGCCTCAGCTTAAATAGCCATGTCCAAAGTATCTGACTTACGTAGACAGTCAGCTAAGAGATGTAATAGTATTCCAGCTCCTAATCTTCTTCTTATCCCAGGGTGAGGTAGGAATGTGTATCTGATATTTGTAATGGATCTGGCCCTTGTGCTTACAGAATGGACTCAACGCTCTGCACCTGGCAGCCAAAGAAGGCCACGTGGGACTGGTACAGGAATTGTTGGAAAGAGGCTCAGCTGTGGATTCTGCCACGAAGGTAATTTGTGCATGTCTGTAAGTTTATTCAGTACATATGAGAAATACAGAAAAGAACCTAAAAACTACAAAATAAGAGAATAATAGAAATACCACACTGATATTTAAACTGTTATTTCTGTTACGGCCTGGGAGTCTTCTTTGCTGAAGCTCATTGGACGTAAATGAAGAGGAAAATACAATTGGTACTACAGTACAGGGGAAGCATCAGAAGTTTTTAGCGATGCCGGATTTTCCTTATTTCCAGTGTCAGGTCCTCTTTATTCTGAGCAGAATTAGTATAGCTCCAAGTAGTAGATTTTTTCAAATCTGTGAAAATCAGTAACTGACTGTATCATATCCAGAGTCTTTTCACTCATGGGCACAATGGAAAAAACATCTGTGGGATAAGTTGTTTTTCCTTCAGCCTTACCACAGGCTATAAGAAACTGCTGATTGAAATAGTTCCTGAAAAAGGGTGATAATAACTTCCATTTTCCCCCTCCCTCTAACAGAAAGGGAATACAGCCCTGCACATCGCATCCTTAGCAGGACAAGCTGAAGTTGTCAAAGTTCTGGTGAAGGAAGGAGCCAATATTAATGCACAATCTCAGGTATGATGCTGTTTTCCCTTCTCACTTCAAAAAGTTATTTGGTGGGCTTTTACAAGATAGATCTGAGATGTTAGACACTGCTTCTAAACATCCAAGCCTGACATATCAAGCAAATTGAGGCATTCACTGGTGAGTAATTGTAAATTAAATACTGAATTGGAGTCATTATATGCTCATTGTGTGATACAGGAACCCGTATTGTTGGTGACAGAAAAATTTCTGAAGCAGTTTATTGAAGCACACTAGGAATTCCTAAAATATTTCAACGTGTGTCAATATTGTGTTTGAGCAGAATTTGGTGAAGTAACGAAGATAATTTCTCAAGGGCTCGATTTGTCCCGTTGCTTTTTATGGTTATTTTTTGGCTAAAAATTTGTAGATAGCTTACTCTAGGCTTCTGAACTTCTTCCTTATGTGATCAGAAAGAATTTCAATCAAAAGTTTGCAATGTACATTTGAATTGGGGAAAATCCCCTTGTCCTGGCAGGGAAACCACCTGTAAAAACTGCCCTCTTATTTCCACTGACATGACATTTGTCTGGTCTTCCAAGACACACCAGAGGACAGAGTGATGCCTCCCACCTATGATGTCCTTTGTTTAGCATTAAGAATGATTTATCAAATAGATAATTTGATTAATGTTTGTAAATGCTGCCTTAACTAGAGCAACTTTCTGTAGTTATAAGAAACTGAACAGGTGGTATAGATGATAAAGAAACTGCATCTTTCTGAAGCACCTGACTTGTGACATCCTCAAAAAAATTTAAATTTACCTAGCACTACCTCCACACCTTGCTTGCCCAGACCTGGGAAACTGGGACCTGGAGAGTTTTCTGTTGTTTGATGTTGCAAATTCACCGTGGACAGGGTAAAGTAAGTAGAGAGCAGGAGATGAACAAACAGCTTTAAAAAATGAATAGGTTTGTCTTTACCTTCAGCACATTTTAAGACAAGAGAAAAAAATCGAGAAGAACTTTAAGCTGTCTGAGTCCAAGATTTTAAAAATATTTTCTTTATTATGCTTTTTGCCCCAGAATGACTGAAGCGCTCTCTCAGGATGGTTGATTGCTCCCCGTGCTCTATTCCCAATAAAGATAAGAAACATAATTCCTTTGTTCAAAAATGTAGCAAGTTCCTTTCAAAATGAGCAAACTGGATGATTTCTTCATACATTTTGCAGCCTTTTCATGTGTATTAGAGGATAAAGAAGTCTTTAATGGTTTGAGCATGGTAAGAGAAATGTAAAAAATAATACTTTCATGAAACATTATTCCTCAAAAAGTCTTCATAAAGGCTTTTCCTTATGCTGAAAAAACTAATGAGGTTTTCTGAATTAAAAAAGGAAAATCCAATTAGAATTGGAAAATGTTTTCACAGGTATTACTTTATATGGTATTCTAGTTTTAAACACATTAATTGTTCGCATTGGATGCTTTGTGTAGTGTACACAGAGCTGTTAACAGGCATTTGCTGCTGGATTTAATTGAGTTAATCTGATGGAGGACATTTCCCCCATTACTGCTCACTGGTTGCCTCCAGGCAGGATGGATTGGAACTGCTGGGATACAGATGTCCTGCATTTGTGCCTCATTGTCTTAATTAAACAAGTCCTGTTGACTTGACCGGGAGCACAAGTCCTTAATGTGGTATCATCCAGCTTTGGAGCCTTTGGGTTGTGTCTTTCTGGCCTGCTGTGCTTTTCCAGAAGAGATGGATAAGATGGATAATAGCTGCTTCAGGCAGGAGATGTTCAGAGACACTTGCTGCCACTGCTAAAGATGTTCCAGTGGAAGGTGTCCCTTAATTATAAAATAACTTTTTAATGCTCCATGAATGGAATGAAGCTCATGAGCAGCCTTTCTGCTCAAGGTTGCATGGACATGTCAAAAATCACGTCATAGAAAATAAATGTTAGAGAGAAGAAACCAGAAGCTCCAAAATTAATAAAGAATAGATGCATGATTTATGATAAGTGATGAAGAAAGGTTCAAGCATACCTAACTACAGCTGGTCGAAAAAGAAAAATATAAAGTTATGTAGAGAAAGGGAGAGAGAATGACTGAACAGAATGTGCTAGAGTACTCAAATACAAAGGGTTTCTGTCCAGAAACATGTTATTGATAAAAAAAAGGAGAAAAAAATCATACCAGGAAAGAGCTCAATCAAGAAAGTGAGAAATGAACAAAAATACAAATTAAAGGTAAAATGGAAGACGAAAGTGAGAAATCATAACTGAAATGCCTGACTTATCTATTTTCCCTCAATTCCATTTTTAAATATAGGTGCCACATTGTCACCCTTAAATATTTTAGGAGCAGTTGTTGCTCTTGAGGGCATACTGCATCTTCTTCTTGGTATCTCTGTTATTTCACACTTTATTCTTTTTAGGCCCCTGTGAAATGCCATTTGCTGGTAGTGATTTAGTGCCAGAAGAGTTACTCCGATTGCTCCATCACTTCCTCTTTAAAGAACTCAGTATCTGTCAAGGCCATTCTCATTTCCACTGATGACAACTTCCCATGGTGACAGAATTTCTTCTCTGATGGTGAACTGGTAGATAAAGGAGTAGTTGCAGCTCCAGCTTGTTCAGTTTATTGTTTTTCCTTTCATTTTGCCCATTAAATTGCATAAAAACACTGGCCTTAATCAGAAGTTAAAAGCAATGACATCTGAAACACCACAGTCATTTTCCAGTTCCTTGCAACGGCAAAATAACAGAATTATCTCAGAAAATGCTATTAAACCCACTGTAACCACTGAGATTACAAACCCCATCTGTGCTATCTGAGGCTGTTAAGCATTACGGGTTCTGATTTTATAGATTTTGGATTTCTATTAGATTACTTTGCTTTGCCCTTCAGTTTCATGTTGGCCTTCAGAGCTGTTATTTTGTTCATCTTCCTGTTTTAAAAAATCTGTTTCTTTTGAGCTAACATGTCATCAGCGCTATTTTTAGAAAAGTAATTTCTATTTTGATACAAAGCCTAATTGCACAGTGATTACTAATTGAGTGATTCCACTTTCAGTTGCATGTGTGCTGTTCAAGAGCTCACATCTTCCTGGAATGTTTTCATCCAAAGGCTGGGATGAGGGCACATCCAGAATGACTGAAGATCTACAAGTTGCTGCTCGTTTTTGGCCTATCTCCACCTAGAACTGCATAAGTGTGGAATTTTTTGGCTCAGTTAGGAACACCTTATGCTACAAATATTAAATAGTAATTATATTTATATAATGTGTATCTAAAAACCCTTCACTTGGTTGACTCTACTCATAGTTCAGTGAGCAGATCTAGACAGGTATCATCAAGGGAAAACTTGATTTCTACCATTCCTCTTCTTGATTTGACCGTGATGTTAGTACTGTGTAGATCTGACCATGCTGCACGCGATGATAATACAGGGATGGTACAAACCAGAATGCAAAGTGGGTAACAGATCTACTGGGGTGTTCCAGGCTGCTCCTTTGAGCTTTGTGTTTCCTTGCAGAACAGAACGAGGTCCATCCCATGGATTGACGTCATCTTCTGTACTGTGCATTCACTTGGATGGGTGATCCTCTAGGTACTTCTGAATTTCAGTGGGAAATTGAGGCAAAGTCTTCAGGGAGCACTGGAATGTTCCATCAGGCAGACCCGTGGAAGTGGAATTGGCCACTCACTTCTCTCACATCCACCCACACCCCATCACACACTTTCACTGAGGCCAGTGTAACCCTTTTTCCACAGCTTGATCATCTCTTTACCCCAAACCTATTCTTAGTTGTTGCTTATGCATTAGAAAAGTAATTATTTTTTTGTGCTCTTCCTCCCAATGAGACCTACATCTTTTGAGATATTGGGAATTCTTATGTGAATTGTTGATTTTTTTCTAGGTGGAAGCGCTATCACCAGATTTAGTCAGTCCAACCCTTTCCTTTGATTAATTACTGTTTTCCCTGTTACCCTCTCTTTAAGTCATACTGGACCATCTGACTCATGTACAGGCATCAGAGATGTCCGATAAGGGGAAATTGACTGCAGTCATCCTAATAACTGAGTGTACCTGTACACTGTCCCTGCAGCAATGATGCTGAGCTGTCCTGACCATGCCTTCCTTAGGGAATGGGTCCATCCTGGCATTCCTCCGTTCCAGACAAGGTCAGGAAAAGCCTCATGTGGAGAGTTGCACCTCCTAGGATGAGGCGCTTTGAAAAATGCCAAAGTGATTGAGGTAGAAAGCTGAAAAGTAGAAGGCAAAATGAGGAAATACATTCTGCTCCTGTTTGGGAATTGTTAGGGAACTGTCATACCCTGGAGTCACCTAAGAAAGAAGTGATTCCCTCCAATTTTAAAATTCCTGCCACTGAGTTTGGAATGGAATGGGTTCCCCATTAGCTGTGCAGGTTATGTTTTGACTGCTGCTTTGTTTAGGGGCCCTCACAAAAGGAGGAGCTACCTTTTAATCGTCAGATTACTTAAAGTGACCCAGATACAGAGAGCAAGGATTAGATAAATCAGTCCTCCCCCAAGCTGATTTTGTTATTTAAAAGCCCTTCGGTTTCCTTTCCTCGACATCCTGCTCCTAAGCGCATTGGAAACACATTAGCCAAGAAATATTTTCATTTAAATTTGCCCGTTATGGTCACCACTTCCTAGATCAACACACAGGAGATGCTCTTGTGGCCCCTCAAGCATTATTATCCAGACTTCTCATCAGATTGAAGCAGTCCTTAGAGCAGCACATTTCCAGCCCCAATGTTTGCTCCCAAAAAGAAGCGATAAGAGCTTGTGACCTCCACATTCCGTGTTACCACAAAAGCAAAGGGAGGATTTAGGTGGTTCTCAGAGAAGTGATCAGCTTGTCTCTCTCAGGATGCTCTAGGATTTGCTTTACCAGGGATTGCTCTCCCTATGGGTTGCAAGGATAATCTAACCTTCGGAATGGAGCACATTTTGCAGAGTAGTTGCTACTCCATTATGACAAAAGGTTTTAACTCCACCAACTGGGCTTTTTGCTTTTATATCAATATGTTTAGAGAGGCAGATTTTTAGCTGTTGTGTATCAAGAGGAGTAATTTAGCTGCAGTTTGTCATTGCTAATGTAATAAGGGGTCAGGCCCATTATTTGTTCACTCGAGGGGAAAAAAAAGGAAGAAAAGCCTTCTGGAGGATTATATGGATTTTGAGAAATGTAAACAAAAGTAATACATTAAGAAGAATGAAAAAAAACAAATATCTCAGCCAACAAAGACTGAAAACAAACTGAAAATATTTACAGTGTATGTCTCAGTCCATTTTTGAATTTACTGTAAAAGTGCTATAAAAGAATGAATAGTCCAGATTGAAAGATTCTAATTGAAACAAAAAATGTTTCCTTCAGTCAATAACACTTATTCTTTAAATTTCTAAGCTTTAGGAGGCTGCAAGAACTCAGCATCCCAATTGGAAGGGTAAGGTCTCACCAGACCAACACACCATATTTCTCCCTGCTGTGATGATGCAGTGGTGCCTGTGAGAAGCAGTCTGTGCAAATGTTAGCCATGTATATTTATGAGTGTAGGGATGACTGAGCCACAACCAAATAAATAGAAACATCTTATTTTTAGTTTTAACACCATGTTGTCTTCCTGCCAGCCCTCAGCCACACAGAATAAACGGATGCTTTCAGGATTGCTATTCTCTTCCCATGTTTCAGAAGGCAGGTCCCAAATGTAGTTTTGAGTGAATGCCCAGACTGAAACCTGAGACTCTTCCCTGACTAAGCCTTTGGGCCCTCACCTGTGCCCAGTATCGAGGTGGTGTTTTCTTGTGCATGACCAGTCTGTTCTCTTCCTGTTATTCTCCATCAGCTCCGTTTCCATTACAGGCTCCCTGGGTCTAAAAGTGCCATTTCCAGAGCATGGAACATCTTGATTTCTGCCTGGCTTTGTTTCAGGCCCTGTTATTACTTTGCTGTTCTTGAGGAAAAAGTTGTGATATTTGAAGCTGATGAAATAGAGTATTTGTGCTCTTTAAATGCTGGATCTGAGCTCGGAAGTGACTTCAACTCTCGCTTCCCAAGAGAGGGGCCTTGCAGTGGGGAGGCAGCAGGTGTCGTATACGTAGTGCTGCACTTGGAGTCCTGGGTGATCTCTCATGAATGAACTTGCCAAATTTATCACAGAACAGACAGCATCATTTATCCATAGGCTTTGTCATTATTGCCATGGCATAAGTATAGAGTGGCAAATACTATTTATATTACTAGGGAATTAGTGGGACAGCTGAAGGAGTGGTGCTATTTTCAGTGTACGCTTCTGTGTCACTACATTAAAAAAAAATGTTGCAAACTTCTTTATAATCTGTTGTCTCAAACAAGTAAATACTCTTTTCTTTTTTTTTTCTTTTTTTTTTTCATTTTGTTTAACGGTTTGTACCAGTTTAGGGATTAGCCTTCCTAAATACAGTCATTCTTGTCTTGTTCCTAAGTGCTTTTCTCATCTTGAATCCATGGGACTCTGTAGGCCTCAACATCTGCCATGTGTGATGGATGTAAGAATTGTCACCTAAATGCTTGGCTGACACTTGCTGGAGGCTTTTACACCAGGCCTAAATACAGTAGCTTGCTTTCCCCATAGGGATGTGCCACTTTACATCCAGCATTTCTATGTGCACAAATACTTACATCTAATCTCTCTGTCATCCTTTCTGGCACCTTCCGCTTTCTGTTAACTGTACGGCAAAGTGAGATTCCTTAGGCACCTCAAAATTGTATTATATGAATTTCCTTTTATCTTATCCTTTTGTCTTATAGCCTTGTATTCACAAATGTCCAGCTGCTATTAGATTGAATGTAAATATAGATGTCATAGTTCAATTATTTATGAAGTCTTTTTAATGAAAAATACTATGGGTTATCTGTTTCATGGAAAATATATTTTAATGGAAAAGAAATAGGAAGGTGAGTAATTGTTAAAGTTGCTGCTATGTTGAAATCCTGGATTTTGATGTAAGGTAAGAGCAACAAAAAAGAAACTAAAAAATTAACAGAGGTACCTCAATCTATCCTTAATTCACCCTTTTACACAGAGAATCTCTCTTGCTCTAATAAAATCCTCTTATGAAGAGTTTATTTATAGACTGGCTGAAAATAATGCTCTGAGCATAATGCACTGAGCAAAGTTCCTAGAATTGTGGTATTGATGATTTTATCAAGATGTGTACTTTGAATTTAGCTTGCAGATTGCATTTATTTATTGCATGGATTGTTAGAGGACTTTTCACTGAGTCACAGAAGGATGGAAGACACATCTGGGGGTCATCTCCTTGCTCTGTTCCCCACTCTGCTCGAGCAAGGTCACCCACAGCTGTCCGCCCAGGAACATGTCCTGGTTTTTGAATATGTCCAAGGATAGAGACTCCACAGCTTCTCTGGGTGACCTGTGCCAGTGCTTGGTCCCCCTCACAGTAAAAAACGTGTTTCCTGATGCTCAGTTTGTGCCCACTGCCTCTGGTCTTTTCCTTCCCTGCATAGCATTATCCTGTTTGAGAGAGAATAACCTTTGCTGGAGTTATTTCCTGTCCTGTAGAGATTCCTGGCAACTGGGATAAGGGAAACAGTGGCTGCAGGTAGAACTGTTAAGGTGAGGTGTGGGTTTAGACTGGTATCTGTGGAAAATGGGGAAAACAAGGAGGTGAATCGTCTGTTGCTGAATAAAGATTTAGAACTTACTGTTCTTGTTGAAGCTGAGCAATATTCTGAAGAACAGAAAAAACCCCTGAAACAGTTCTTGAACTTGAAGGCCCCCAGATGATCATGATCTTTCTGCATAAAACAGGATTTTAGCACCTGACCATGAATCACACAGATTTTCTAATGTGTGTGAGCTGTTTGATGAATGATCTAAGCTTGTCTCACTCTGGTCTCATCCTTTGTCTAAGTACCAGTTCTTATTGAGTAAAATTAAGTAGAAATGAGCATTTATATGTAAACCATTGCAATAGGTGCCATTTTTCTTGTCTTTCCTGATACTCTTTGTCCAATACAGTCTTAAACAGTTCCTGGAAGCCTATAAAATAAAATAGGTGTGTTCCCTGGGGTTGATGCTAACTATTTAGTCAAAGGATATGTTGCTAACTCTCATTAATCCTCTTCAAACCGGGAAAATGAAGGGATTATATATCTCTATTTTCTCTGTTTTACTTATCAGTGTGAAAAAAAGATAGATATTCATATATATATAGATATAAGGCATATGGACACTAAAGTCCACAGCTAATGTTTCAGTACTGCCAAGAGGAATCTTAGTTCCTTGGAAGCCTGCCATGAAATAAACCTCCACCAAGCCATAGAACTGCATGATTTTCTCAATACTCTAATAATCCCTCTGCTTCTTCAGCCTGTGTTCTTCATTAGGGCTTGGGCATAATTTAATGACACAAATTCTGAGTCATACTTAGGCTTGCCAATTTGCATTAATAACTTGAAGAATCATTGAGAGCTACTCATTTTCTCCAATTAGCCAGTAAATCAGTGAATGTGATAGAAAGAATGGAGTATGAAATATACTCTGTTTAGTGATAGTTTCTAATTCTGACTTCATATTATAGCAGTAAACATCTTGCAGTACACATTTGTAGGGGTAATGAAATTGGAGTATTCTGTCCTCACCACCAATACTCTGATGAAAGCCTTGTCTCGAAATGAATGTTATCTGTCATTACCTAATTAATTTTGGTTTTTCAGATGATGCCCCAAATCTAAACATACAGATATAACATGAGTACACAGCTGGGCTTTACAGGGGGGAAAAAAAATGTAATGCATTTCTCCTTTTCCAGGTCACAGTTGGTATTCTTCCTTTAATTCTGGGTAGTATGGGATAATAAACTGAAGGAAAATTTATTGAAATAAAAAGTGCCAAATAAACTTGCTGAGTGCCATTCCACAAGCTAAGGGGAGAGGTCAGTCTCCCTTGCAATATGGCTTTGGAGAGTCATTTCCCAGTATGTTATGGATACAGTAGAAGACTCTTTGGGATAGTGAAATAAAAGTCAAAGGAAAACGTTTTCTTTAGTTCGCAGACGTACAGGATTTTGAGCTTTGAAATACCTCTAGAAGCAGAACAGAGAGCTGAAGTATTGGTGTATAGCTCTTGGCAACTGAAAGATAAGGGACTGGGAAGGGAATTTTAGATTGACAAAAGGAAAGAAAACGAAGGGAAGGATCTGCTTTGTGTGGGCATTTCCATTCAGCTGCAGGACTGGCTGAGAGAGAGAAAAACTGGCTGTGGAGGAGACAGACAGACAGACAGGCAGGCAGGCGTATCACAGAAACCATGTGGGGTGGGAGGAGGATGGAACACCTGGGGCCCGGTGGCCAGCGCGGAAGGAAGAGCTCCAGCAGGGCTTGCACGTAATCCCACTGGGCACAGCTCTGCTGAGGAGAGCAGGCATATTGGAAATCCTAAAATAGGAGTTTCCTGGCCAAGGGCCAGGACTGTTGCAGTTGGGGACACTGCAATTAGAAGCTCTGAAACCAGAGCTTCACTGAGAGCAGACTGAGAAAGCAGATTTCTCCCTGCCAGCAGACAAAGTCAGGCTTGACCTTGCCAGGGGGAGAAATTCAGGGGAATCTTTTCCAGCACGTCTGGTAAAGGCAGTTTTGCATGGAGATCTTAGCATGCTGTAATTGCCCAAATGAGCCAGATTTCGACAAAATATGTACAGTCTTTTAGGCTATAAATAAAGTGCAAAGAAAAACAGACTATGACTTTATGTGCAAGAATTTTCTTTCCTCTAATTGCTGTAGTTTTGAGGTATGATTATAGACAGGCGTGATAGAATGGACGCTCTTCTGGATCTCTGTGTAGAAAAACATTTAGTATTTTGTGGTATTAAAAGGTCACAAAGTCATATATGCATTGTTTATGGTCTCCTAATCTGGGATTTATTGTCCTCATTCTGTTCCAGAACCACGGACTTGAGTTGATTAAAAAAATTAGATTCTTCAAAGCTTTTAAGCAAATTGATTTACTGTGGCTTGAAAATTGTCTTATTCACCCAGTTTAGTGGGTGTGATCCTTGTAATATTCCAAGCTAGAAGGATTTTACAAACGGCATGTATTACTTTGAAAGATTAGACTTTACCATTAAAGTGCTGATGAGGTGAGTGGAAAATTACCATTTGTTATCCCTCGTAGTTTGCCACGTTGGTTCTTTCCAGAGTGGGAAGGACAGCTGGAACAGTGAGCCAGCTTGGTTACCTGCAGATTCCTCTGTGCTATTGCCTACAACTGCAATGGAAAAGAACCCAATCTGTTCCTAATTCCCTCTGCCAGCTCATGCCTCTGTTTGGCAATCCCCTGCACCTTCCCAATTGCTCGGTGAAAAGCATTCCTTCATTTTATGTTGTGAGGGGGTCTCTTATCTCCCCGTCCCCGTTAAAGAGCTGTCTGAGGAGCAGCCAGGAGACCAGAGATCCTGACTCCCCACCTCCTGCCCCAGGGGGAACATGGGAGAGGCTGGCTCTGTGTGCTTCCAGTTTGCTGCCTGGTTTTAGCAGTGATTTGGGAGGAGGAAAGCTGCCCATCAGCCTGACCTTGTTGTTAAGAGGCTTTTCTTGATGTCTAACATGAATTTTCCCTCCAGTGGCCTTGTAAACTCTGTGGTTTTTTGTTTTAGTCGTCATGATCATGCAGAACCTTTACCCTTCCCTGTAAAGACTGCTTTCCTTCACTTTGCCCTTTCCAGCCAGAACGCCACCATTTATTAGCTCCTTTTCAAAGATAGCTTCCCTAAGGAGCAGTATGCACATACTCTACGCACATATTTCTGTGCCGGTGCAAGGATTGTCTTTATTACAGTGGAATGAGCTCCTTGACCAGTGGCCCTCTGGAAGAGTGCTGTCAGGCCTTTTCTGCAGAATTCTTCTCTAACTTGTCCTTCCCTGTGTGCATAATTTAATTTTCTTGCAGTAGTAGAGAAACTTGTATTTATGCCAACTAAATTATCTTTCCAGCTCTTTTTTGCATGGTTTCAAATGATGATCCTATGGTATGGTGGACTTGCAGACTACATTGGTCATGCTATCTGTGACTGTAATAAGAGTCCATCATTTAAAGAATTTCTAAGAACATTGGATAATAACTGAGTCCTGTGCAAAGCCACTCTAAAATACATCCCCTAGTTTTGACTTTGAACTGCTGTTAATTATTCTCTGAGTGCCATTTTAAAATTCTGCGACCTAAGATTGTCACTGGGAATGCCAGAATATTATGCAAAGCAGCATTAAAAGACTTGCTACAACATCTATGACCGATATCATATGACATCCACAACATAGCTGATGTTTATTGAGCAATCTTTTACATTTGTAGACACAGAGGAGGATTGTAAAGACATCCGTTCTACAATCTCTGTATTATCTAGGGACTGAAAAATGAAATTTCATTTCATTAGGAAATTACTGGAATGTTCCCACAGCAGGTTTCTTAGAAAGAATAATACTGGCTTCTCTGAAACGAGGTTTTTAGTTATCATGGTATTTGTATTAATTTTGATTGTTTGTGTGAATGCACAACCCTGTCATGTTTGAAGTCTGGTTTATAGTTTATTTTTTAGTTAAAAGTGACATTTCAAGCCAGGAACATGGTTGATTATGTCCTCTTATATTATATGGTAATCTACAGAATATTGAAGAATTTTCTAAGGTCTTTTTAGAAGTCCTAAAAACTCTTAGAAGTAAATTTTTTATCAGGCAGACAGCTCACTTCCATGCCTTTCTTTCATCAGGATTTTGTTGGTAATTAATTACAATTGTTTGCATTAAAATACTTTATTGTGAAGAAAGAACTTGCATTTCTAATGCAGGTTGATTAAATTAGAATTTTTTTTTTAGATTACTGTTTTATCCAGAGCAAATTCTTTTAATAAATTTAGGTCATTTTAATGTATGTTTTTAGTTAAACAATAGCTGAACCTGCTGTATAGTCAGAAATGCAGTTGTTCCTTTGCAAGGCTGAGTTCCTTTACGTTGGATGATTACAATGTTTTATGTATTACAAAGTTCTATGTAGTGTGTTAAGCCTTTGCCATCTCTGCTGAGCTTGTCAGAAAGTATGGACTTCATGGTCTCCAGGGGATGACGTCTTTGGTTAAGTAAATGTAATAAATGGAGGAAACTCCTGCTTTCCTGTCAGCTTTCATAAAACTTTATTGCCGGCTTTACATCCCTGAGCGCTATCAGCAAGGAATAGCTGTATATTAAATTAGTGTGTCTATTGCTTCTTTAAAATATGTCAGAAGAAAATGAGTGTGAAAGCATGGAGTGTTCTGTGGGTTTAAATGACATTGAACATGCCTGTATTAAGTGAAAAATACAAGGTTGTTCTTCTTACATTCAGTTACAAAAACACAAATGCATTTTTAGCTGTGTATTTGTGGTTCATTGTTGGTACATATCCTTTCCACATGACACTGTTTTCTTCTGTGTTTTTCCTAGAATGGCTTTACTCCTTTGTACATGGCAGCTCAAGAGAACCACATTGAGGTGGTGAAGTATCTCCTGGAGAATGGAGCCAACCAAAGCACAGCTACCGAGGTGAGGGTGTTTCTTCACGTTTTTTTTTGCCTTTGTGTTCAGATCACGTAAAGTCAGGACTTGTTTGGGCTGTCTGTGGGCTTGTCTGTGTCAATTGACATCAACACATAGTTGTTAACAAGCTTCCTTTTAGAATCACAGAATTGCTTATGTTGGAAAAGACCTCTTAAGATCATTAAGTCCAACCAGTAACCCAGCACCCGAGTCTTGGGATTTTAGTTGAGTTCAGAAGTGATGAGGCTCTCTGTGGTGCTGGGTTCACAGAACCATTTGGGAGGTCACTTACTCCAACCTCCTGCTGCTGTTCCCCTAAGCTACACTGATTCTGAGGCTCTCCTGTGACTTGGTGTAACTTGTGAATATTCATTATTGTCTGTGACCAGTGTAAATTTGAAACCAAATGACTAACAAGGATTGCATCAATGAGCTTGGCAGGCACTGTGCTGTTTTCTCCACGGATGCTATTTTTTTTTATTGCTGGACCATGTGGGTGTAAATAGGCAGAAGAATGGTATTAATTGGGGATGTGGATTGTGAATCTGCAGTAAGTTCTGTGCAAGAAGGGCAGACACCTAGATTGGAGAGGTGAGACTCCATCTCAAGAGCAAGTGAATCCCACAGGCTCCCTTCTTCACGTGAGAGGGTTTAGGGGCAATGGAGAAAACTCCTTGGTCGTTAGGACTGTGCTCATTCTGTTCCCTCCTCCTGCTCCCTTTCTGCCAAATGTTCTTCATTCCAAGCCAAGGGGATGAATGAACAGGCGCTGTGCTGCAGAGGGTGTCATCTTCCTGTTCTATGGATGTGGAATGTGCCATGAGAAGCAGCTATAGCAAAGCTCCTCTCTGGTCAGGGCTTTTGTTCATGCTTATTGTTTTCTCTAGCTTGTCTAGAAATAGTGCCTTTCTGGATTGCCTTTACCGGTGGATGAATTTGAAATGCTGGTGCATTTATGCTCCCTCTCCTTCCCTTCAAACCTGTCAGTGTTAACAGCTGTCTTACTGTCCCTTCTCTCCGTGGATCCTGAACCATTTGATGACAGCTCCTAAAATAATCCCCTCATAAATGTGGCGATCATGTTACATGTCAGCTTTCTGAAGTACGAAATCCCATGTGATTGCCAGGCAACGTGGCAGAAACAACTCCTTGTGAAGGAGCCAGGTGGAACTGGGGCTCTCCAGGAGCCCAGCCCTGCTGCAGCCCAGTCACCTGCTGGCAGCCTTTCTCCCAGCAGTAACTTCTGCTGGCTGGGAATTCATTCCGTTTGCAGGAATTGTGAGGCTGAGATGGTTATAATTCATGTGTCCTCTGCTTAAATGCAGACATCCACAGAACTCACACTATAGTCTGATTTTATAAAAAAAGGCAGAGGGGAGGAAAAAAAAAATATTCCTACTCTGAACCTGTCTCCCAATTTGTCTTCTGCCGTCAGAAAGATCAGTTTTCACTCTGTAGCTGGCAAAGGCTCTTGACCTCTTTATTGATTAACTTGGTCTGTTTTAGGTTCAGGTCTTGCTGAGGTGATGGTTTCCATGATTGTGTGAGTATTCCTGAAGGAAGGCCTGAGCTGCCATAGTTTTCATACGTGCGCAGAGTTCATCTCATGAATAGGATGAAGAAACGGTACATTCAATAAGGTGGGATGGCAGCCTGAACTGTCGATGCCACTGAAATACATGGAGAAGGTCCTTCTGTTTGGTATCAAAGATTGGCCCTCCTCATGGGAGGTGAGCAAATGAAAAGCTTTCTTCAAGCTTCAGTCAGCCATGCTTTCCAGAGGGAGTAGGAGAGGGAATGCAGGAAGAGTTGTGTCCTTTTAGAGAAGGGTGCAAGGTGAATTGGTGCAAATCAAATGCACGAACTTGTCTTTGAAGCCTTGAAACTTGCACTGCCTTTGGATGTATTTCATTTCCTCTCACACTTATATATGTGCAGATAAAAAAGGAGAGTAAGGATGAGCTCGGTTTCACAGAGTCTCTAATCCAGGATTTGTTCTCATGTTCCCAGAGGCAAAAGGCAAATGCATTAAGCCATTTCAACACCTTATGTAGCCCCAATCTCAGAATTATCTTTACAGTTCAGCTGTTTTGTCAGCTGTTCCCCCTTTTTTAAATCACTGTGCAGAATTTAATCTCTATTACAGACAGAACCCACAGCAGTATTGCTGTTACAGCGCACCTACCCACAGCTCGACGCAAAAGGGAGAGAAAGTTATTAGATTACTAAGGGGAAAATCGCCTTGGCAATTCTTCAGATGTTTCTTTCAGCATATGTTAGCTCTCATTCCTTCCTAACTTGGCCTTTATTCTTCTCTCATCTTTCCATATTCCTATTCCAAAGCAATGCTGTCCCATTTCTCATGTGGTTACAGCACACCTGTGCTTAGGAGGATGCGTGACCACAGCGAGGTTCAGTTTGAAATCAGAATAAAGTATCCGGTAGCTCACAGTACTTCAGCCAGGAGAACAAGCTATTGCTATGTTATCATGGATTTTAGAGCACTGGCCATTCCAGGCATGTGTGGAGGAGCAAGACAATTTCAAACTAATTTTAAAATGAAGCTAAAATGATGAATTGCAAACAGAGATTTTTCTGATTTTCTTTTTCCAAAAAATATAAATAATCTGATGTTTTCCTCCTTCAAATGATGATCCTAAACCTGATCTGGATTTCTTGACTCATGGTTCATGTGTGACTTGGAGTGGGAACAGCAGCAAACACAACACGTTTGATACACTTCATTTTTGCAGAGATGTGAGATATTCAGAAATGTGTTCTCTCTATATTTTTCACATTGACATTGTTCAGTGCTCAGTAAATTTACCAAAAAATTGCTAAAAATATGCTTTGATGGCCCATTTTATGATGAGAAGTAATTAAGAGAGATGCTTTAGAATGATCCTTACTTAAGTCCTTGCACTTGACTTAAAACCAGACTACTTTGCAGTGTAAAAGACCTTGCAAAGCATTTGAAATGTTTGAAAGCCTTCTGAAGGTGTTTGAAAGAGTTAAAAAGTTGTGCCTCCAGTGTCATTTCCCTGGAGATGGAACGCAGAGGTAGAGAACAGCTGGGGAAATGTTCCCGAGTTTGTGTGAGCGAAAGGCACAGGGCGGCTCCCCGAGGCTGTGCTGAGCACCCCTTGTTTCCTGCCCCCCAGGACGGTTTCACCCCCCTGGCTGTGGCGCTGCAGCAGGGACACAACCAGGCCGTGGCCATCCTGCTGGAGAACGACACCAAGGGCAAGGTGCGGCTGCCGGCCCTGCACATTGCCGCCAGGAAGGACGACACCAAGTCTGCGGCGCTGCTGCTGCAGAACGACCACAACGCTGACGTGCAGTCCAAGGTAACGGGGCGGGCTCAGGGCCCAGGGACCGCACCTTGAATCCCTGCCTCCTCCTAATGAGGAAAGACAACTTGCTGCACCAGTATCGGCAGTACTACCTTTAAGTTTGCAGTGTTCAGCTACACAATAATTACAAAGTGCTTATTTTTCCACTTTTTACTTATGCCTCCCATTTCTCTGGTTACCAGCTTTTTCTCATTATTTGCAAACCAGAAGCCACTGGAACGGAAGCAGAATCACTGCTTCCCTAATAAATAGGATACTGGTTAATTGCCTATGGGAACATAGGTTGTGTTTAAAGTTAATGCATGCTTGAATGGCTTTTCCCATAATTAACAGCATAACTCATTTCAAAAAAAGCAACATAGTTCTTCATTTTGCGGCCAGTCTTTAATATTGTTCCTCTTTTTCCCAAACCATGCTGCATCAGATGATGGTGAATAGGACGACTGAGGTACCGAGATCAACAATTTTTAATTACTCTTTCTGTTACTTATGATTATTTTCTCTGCTCTTTGCCAATATTTCTGTATTATTTAGCAGTAAAAGTGAAGATAAGACTCTTTTTTTCTAAGTACGTAGAAATCTGTGACTCAAAGAACCTATTCTTATTCATCCTTTGTCTTAGAATTTCTTTTTATTTGTGTCAGTGTTGAAGGACATTTTTGAGAATTCACGTCAGTTCAAAGAAGTCTGAAGCAAGTAATGGAGCTAAGAGGATAAAGATGCTTTTTTAGCTCATTTTCATTAATTATGAAAATGCACTCACTTGGCATAACTAAATCAGGGTGTCTGCCCCAGCCAGAATAATGGTAAAATTAATTTTCCGTCTTTTACAATAATAAGTATAATCAAATTCCCCACAGTAAAAACTTGTTCAGGGCATCTGCTTATTTTTTCCATTGCTCTTATTACTATTTTTTCCATGAAGTTTTGCAAAGCCCTCAGGGACAGTACATAATCAGAAATTACCTGCAGTAAATAACGCATTTCTTATAAGGAATTTACTTCCACTGAAAATCATGGGGCTGATTGGCTTGGACTGGGATTTCTCCCCAACAGATTATTGCCACTTTTAGGAGAAAGAGTAGTTTCCAAGAATGCGGTCATTGTTTCAATACCTGCTTTTGAATAATGGAGTTTCTCTGTTGGAGGAGGGAATGAATTATGGATGCACATGCCCATGGGAAGGTGCTTCCCTCCTGGTGTGTGCACACAGATGAGCAGGCTGCCAGGAGGCAGCAGCGATGTGAACTGAAGGGTGGCAGCTCCCCTGGGCACCTGCTCCATGGGCATGTTCTTCCCTGTGGGAAACGGCAAGGGGCTGCCGCAGTGCCGCTCAAGGAGGGCAGCACCTGCCCACATTCCTTTGTGCCAGGAGTTGCTTAAAATGGAGGTTTGGACACTGAGAGGAGGGAACCCTCGTTAAGAGCATACTATAGTCAAGAAGGCAGAAGTATTCCTCTCCTTCTATAACTAACAGCAAGATCCAGTCAAATCAGTGTAAAGCTCTTCAGGGAAACCTCAAAAGCAAGGCCCTTTCTACTTGAATTACTTATGAGAATAAAAGCTTGCTCTCTGTCCTAGTTTCTGAAAATTTAATCTTTTTTTATGTTGTTGTCAAGCAATTCTATATCATGTAGCTGGAGCAGGTTTCACCTTCTAGTGTTCAAAACACAGTAAATAAAATGTAGTTTTTCTGATTGTGAGGTTTCTTCAGATATTTTGCAATCCAAATTGTATATAAATACAAATAATTATGATTCTTTTACTATGCTACAAAGTAGTTTCTCATGTAAACCAAACTCTTTAATTACATTTTGAATAATTACTGCTTTCAAAAAACAAAAACAAACAAAAGAAACAAAACAGAAGAAAATACGTTGTCCATATTTCTATTTCTAAGAGAAGAAAATAAGAGTCCAACAACTTTTGTGGTCATTTATCCAACCCCAGTAAACAGATGCAGCCCAAAAGACCCATGTTGCTTCCAGATGGTAATAAGGAAACTTGCTTTGTTTTCTTTAAGAATGGCTAATATATTAATATTTTCTGTGATGAAAACTACTCTTATTGGCCACTGATGCAGGAGAGTGAGTTGGAGAAGGAAAGAATGACACCTTTTGATAATCTCCCACCTGAAAACTCACCTCTCTGCCTGAAAGGCTATGCTGTGATATAGATGTACATGGACTGGATAAAATGGGCACGATGCATTTGCTGACCAGCACTTTTAAAATCAAGTTCTAGTTAAACTGGTGATCTTGTATAAGAAGATTTCCATAACAAGGGCTGTTTCCCTTTGTAGAGTGGCTTTACCCCTTTGCACATCGCTGCACATTATGGAAACGTCAACGTGGCCACGCTGCTGCTGAACCGCGGAGCTGCAGTCGACTTCACAGCAAGGGTATGGCCTCAGCCCTTCATCTTCTGACTTGTAGTGGCCTACAGAAATGGGAGGGTTTCTTTGGTAACTCTTAGGCAAGAGCTGAGTCAAGTAAGGAGCAAAGTAATGCTGAAGTTCTGTTGGGGTCAAAGATGTCTCTTTTGCGGTAATTCTGAAAGGTTGTCTCTGTGCAATGCACTGGAGGCCTTAGGAGTTGTGTAACAGTCAGTATTCCCAGCTGGAGGAAGCAGGATCCTTTGGCCAGCTTCAGAAAGCTGATACTCTCATAATGTGTCAACTCCCTTTGGCTTTTCTATTTGTTAGAAGTACTCTGGAAACAGATGTGGGATTGATTGGCTTTTCCGGTATTCAATATTTACCGTACCACTTTAATTTGGTGTTTTCATATATAAGCGTGTTTTGAAAACTGAAGGTAGGGTTTGTTGCTATTATATAAATGCAGCAGTAAAAGTATGGATTAATCATTACTACTCTTTTATGGTAGAAACCTGCAGAGCTATAGGCTCTTTGCTGTTGTATGTTCATAGTTTGAAGTGAAAACCTCTGGTAATTTCAGCTCAGCTCCCAGGTCAGAAGTTTGCTGTTTAATTTTGCCAGACACACTTTGAATTACTTCAGGATTCTGCCTTCCAGACTGACTCCCTCCTGTTTCCAGTCTGGAGTAGCTGCTAATATTACTTCTTGCATCACCCAAAGTGTTTTCAAGGACTTTCAGCCTACACAGCCTACTACTCCTTTATGCTCTTGGCAGTACACAGGAAGGTTCCTTGGTGTAGGAGTGACGCATTTGTGTCCTCTGTGTACGTTGCAGTATTTAAATGCATCAGTGTTTTGTGGCTATTGGCTCATTGGGACTCTGATACATGTTTGTGTATTCGTCTGGCCCTGGGAATGCAATGTTTGCTGCTTGGGCAGATGCGCTGCTTCCTTGATTCAAGGACCCCAAAACAATGGAGAAGGAATCTTGCTTAGGAAGGAATTACTAACTCTAGCTTACATGGTGTGTGCCTAGCTCTGATGCTCTAGTACATTCTCGTTTATTCTCTACGATGTGATGGTCTCATTTTTTGTGATCCAAACCCAAGTTCACCCCCATTGCACACCTTCAGATCCATCCAGCTCATTGTTTGTTCTTTTCATGGTGTAGAATGGAATCACCCCACTGCATGTGGCTTCCAAAAGGGGAAACACAAACATGGTGAAGCTCTTGTTGGATCGCGGAGGGCAGATCGATGCCAAAACCAGGGTGAGTCTTTCTGTTCCCTGAATATGATATTGTCCCTTCTGGGGAATGGACTGGGATTTTTTCCTTGCTTGCTTTTGGGGTTTGTTTGTTTCATGTCGACTGTTTTCTGTGTTACCAGACTAAAGAACAGCAGGTGTGGGTGACAGGAGGAGGCAGAAATACTGTGTCCTTTAGTCTCCTGTATAACCTGCCTACATCATACAAGAAAAAGCTGATGAAGCTGATGGTTTTTAGGGAATAAGCCTGTTGGTTGGTCCAACGTTACATGGCACAAGACCATGTGTGATGCATAGCAGTAAAAATGGAAGGTCTGGACTCAGCTAACCTTTTCAGTCCCTTGACTCTTAAATGTCTGTGCCAGTTACAGTACGCCCTGTGGAAACTGCAGTAGTGGGCTCAGACCATTTTTATTGGAGAGCTGATGCAGGGAAAAGTAACCGACTCAGTGCCAGCAGCACTTGCTTCTTCCCCAGACAAACCATGAGATACTAATTAGGTGACTCTCACTGGCTTCCTTCTCCCAGTTGTCCTATTGAAATGTCACATCATCACTCTGCCCTTTATTTATGGGTGATTTCACAATCATTCAGAGCAAAAGAAAAACTCATCATTTTATATGGGCAGGGTTAATGATTTCAAATGGGAATTTGGAGTCACCTGGTCATTTATTCAGAAAACATGGTCATTTATTCAGACTGAGCTGCACAGGGCTCATTCTTGGGAACTGCTGGTTTTTAAGCAGCTGCTCTGCAAAATTACACACCCAAGTGATCAAGAGTATTTTAGAACACAAAGTTTAGTGCTGAACATGAGAGTTATTGTTTAACAAGATGGGAAGGAAGAAGATACTGCGGTCAGCTACCCTTGGGGTTGATTCAACCTCTGCAGTTACTTGGATATTAATTACATCAGCCATTTATTGCTTCATAAGCTCTGAAGACAGTCGTGGTTATTGTGAACTCTATGTGTGATTGTGATTTTAGTTTCTGGTTATTTATGAAATGATGTCTTGCTGTTTTTATTATGTTTTAAAAACTACTGCTGATGGAGAAAGCTGCCTCTCGAGCAGGTGTGCAGCAAATCATCCCTTCTCACATTTTCCACAATAAACACCTCAAATCTCATGGAAAAGAGGCATGAAATGGTAATAATACACTGCAGTCAGGATATTCCACATGCTCCTAAGCATGTCATACAGAAATAGTCCATTTGGCCAATGGAATGACACCTATTTCCTGCTCAGTATTTAGATACTGTTCTAGACAAGTTGACACAGGTGATTGTAGGGGATGGTTTGCTTCTCAAGAGGTCAAGGTGTTTTCCCTTCCCTGCTTACCCACCAAGGTTGAGCGCAGTTGTGAATGAATCTGAGAGAACAGGATTTGCCCCAGGTGGGAGGGGCCAATTTTAGAGTCTTCTCGTTGTCTTGGCTCCCTGCCCTTTGTCAGCTGCTGCGTGGGCTCAAAGCGTCAGCACTAAGATATCCCTGAAAACCCATACAGGTATCCTAAGGCACGCATATCCCAGCTTGCACAGGATCCACACCTTCCTCTCACTGTCACCCTCTGCCTCCTCCTGGCTTGAGGGTGGCGGTTGGTGGCATGCACCTCATGGTGGGGAAGATTCCAGAGTTGTGGTTTTGCCGTCCATGTCTTTGTGCCAGCTGTTGACGTTGTCTCGGTGTCTCTCTCTTCTCCCTGTGCTCTGTCCACACACCTCCCGTGCCGGGCTCTGGCTGTGAGTCCGTAGGCTGTGGAGGAGGCAGGGGAGGTGTTGCATGTGCTCCGTCCATGGAAGGACAGACCCTGCCTGCCCTGCTGCGGTACTAACACACCTTGCCTTCCCATGCTGCCTTCCCTTTGCTTCCCAGCAACACCTGCCTTCTTCCAGTAGGTCACAGTCACTGCAAAACAGGGGAGTTAAATATACTAGGATGTTTCACCGCCAAGTTCTTGTGCTCCACACCACATCAGAATAAGCTCTTTAGTTAAAAAAGCCCTCACTGCTTTCATTCTGTTTATTTTTAGCTTGCTTTGTTACGTGACATCTGATGCTGCATAAATTAGGATGCAAACGCTTATTTTAGCGGATTGCAGATGAGCTTCAGTACTTCAGTTTTGCAAAGTTAATCTGTGAAAGCTTTCTATGTTTGAAAATGTTCCATTGGAATGATTCTTTAGGAGCCCGTGTTGTCTAAAAATATAAATTAAAATGTATATTCCGCAAAGGGAGCAAATGGTGCATGTGTCCTGCTGTTGCACAATTAATGTGGAATGTCGGAAGAAAGCCCTGCTTTCTGCAGGAATTAGTATTTTTATTTTCTATACACTTCAGAATGCATTTGCTGAAATTTTATGGCATTTCTCACAAGGTCGTAAAAGTGTGGAATTGCTGGTAAATCTCTTGACACAATTACATATTTTAAAATAATATTTTACTTATTTTTTTGGCAAGTTCTACCACTTTTTTCTACTAAGCAGTAAGTTTTTAAAATGTGAAATTTAATTTCTCTTTTATGCTGTATCTAAAGCAGAAATGGAAACTCCATGCTTAATTGTAATAATAGGATATTTTTACTAGTACTAGCTGTTAGAGATAGTATTACAATATTTTGTAATAGCAAAACATAATCTTTAACAATAGATGCTAGATGATCATATAATAATATTATTTTAGTGTATATTATTATATAATAGCTGGTATATGTTTTGCAACTTCCATTCACATACAAACCTTACCTTTGGTTTTGTTCACTAAGTAATTAATGTGTGAAATTTCCTATGCTAAAATATTTCATATTCAAAATTTTACTAAACCTATATTCTCTATGTGTTTACGTAAGTAAGCATTTCAATTACATATTTTATTTAAAATTTTAGTAATTGGACAAAATTCTGACCTGTGCAACTTCTGATGGTTAGTTAGAGTTAGGGGGTCAGAAAAATTGTGCAGAAACTTGTTCTCTGAAAGATGGTGGAAAGTTTAATTTCTGATTAATTCAATGTCAGGTGCTCAAGGGTAGCGTGGCAATTACCAGTTGAGGGAAGCAAAGCATTTACAGCCTTGCTTGAACACACTAAGGATTGTTACAGGGAGAATTATTGTCAGCATTTAAAAGCAATTTTAGTATGGCCAAAATGCATATATTTCTATTAAAAACAGGTCCTCGTATAATGGAACCATAAGAGTATGGACCTTCAGAATAAGGAAATGTTGCTGACTAGTAGAGGGTTTTAGGAATAGTCTTTCTGCATGCAGTTTTTGTATTATCTCTATTTTTATCCTCTCTCTCTATAAATTGTATGAGGAAAAAAAGAACAAGAATATGAGGCTTTTTAGGTTCTGCGTGCTTTTTTGCTTTTAAAATACAGTGTTATTCACAAGCTTTTATCACCTTCTTGGAACTTCCATTTTTGTGGGAGTGTGCGAACACCCTTCGAAGGGGGGAGGAACACCTTCACCTGTCCCAGCCGCTGAAGTTGTCACACATTTTGTGTTCTTTCTATTCCATCTTGCCAACATTGAACTTAGATTTTTCTTGCTCTGGGACTTTTCTTTAAACTCCTCTTGCAGGCTTTCACCCAGAATATTTACAGTTGAAAAAAATCCATGGAATGAAAGAGAGCATCTAGTCTTGGAAGGGAAAGCTTATTGTGTGGGAAAGTAAGCATGTGGTGTGCCTGGAGCGTGGCAGCTGGAGCTGGAGTGGGGACAGGCGTGGGAATGGTGGGATGAGGTCTCGTGCACCATTTGGGTTGGAGAAGGGCCACGGAAAGGAGGAGGCTCAGCTGGAGCTGAAAGAAGTGGCAAGTCAGTCATGGAGATGAACAATACCAACGGGAAACCAAAGGAAGGAAACGGTGGGCAGCGGAACTCAGATTGGTTTGGTTTGTTTTGGGCTGGGTTTTTTTTTTTGTGGGGAATGTGCTTCAGACACCCCTTAACACTCGTTCTGGAAACCTATTGAGATTTATGTGTAACAATATCTCCTTTTTTAGACCTGCATCCTGACAAAATAGGCTTGGCTCTGCAATTTCTACGTGGGAGTGGTAACCATTGTAGCAGGATCCTGGCCCTGCCTTGGCACCGTGCACTGTACAGTGTTTGCTCCTGCAGTAGTGCTGCTGTGACATTTTCTCCTCATCTTCCTACATGCACGGAGCACTAATAATTCATTGGCAGCTTTTGCGGCTCATAAAGCCATGTCAGATTATAAATATCTAATCACAATGCAGATATTTCCTATAAAAAATTCAGTGGCTTCATATAATGTTTACAGGGGAGTGTGAAGGGGTGTTGTATGGATTGTCTAAGCAAGGTATATAGTTAATGACTGTTATTTGGAGTTACTTATGTTGCTATCTTAATACTCAATCAAGTACATGGTATATTTTTTGCAGTATTTTTCAGTTTTGTACTGTGAATGGCAGACCTGGAGGAATACTTCATAGCATATTTAATTATGCCAAGAGCTTAGAGCAAGAGGGAGACTCGCCTCGTTCATTTTTAAAGAGATGAGGTTTAGTCATAATGAAAAATGAACAAATTAAAAGCCTTTTATTTGTTGAGAAAATTTAGATAATTTTGCATGTTTGACATACAGAACACTAAAATTTTACTTCACCCTTATAAAAATGAGAACATGCAGCTGCAGTTTAGAATAATTCTTTGATAATTTGGCCTTTGATGGTCATGTCTATCTGCAGTTTTTGGTCAAATGAGCACTGAATGTGGGCAACTGTCCTGTGAAGGTGCTGCCCACATCATTTCCCATTAAAAATCCCTCATAAGCACAGCTTCTTTTTGTCTCAGTGTCTCTGGTAAGCTGAAGGAAAGCATTTGTGAAATGACCCAGTAATTCTTCTTCCTAAGCCCTACAGTTAGGAGTCATGCACAGAATTCAGAATTATTTTTGCAGATTAAAAAATGACCAGTGATTGATTTTCAAGGAAAAAAAGGCACAAGTTTACCTTATATTTTGAGAACCATTTAAGAGGGAGTTAGGAGTGATGGAATTTCCTGGCTTCTGTGCACACACAGAGGGATTGTATTGTCATTTCTAAGGGTGACCCAGCTGTTGGTTACATCGCAGAGCATGAGTTAGGAGAGTACAACATGTGGGAACAGCAGAACACCGGGTATGGGATGCCACTGGGGAGACTAAAACATTTAACTCTTCGTTCCACAGAATCTGGGGTGAGGAGATAAATGTTGAACTTCTTTAAACATAAAACTGCTGAATTTCTTGTCTCCTGGCATGGCAGCCTTTGTTTTTATGGGATATCCATTATCTGTGCTTTAAAGTCTTTGTCCTTCTGCCCCAAGGCTGGATGTCCTTTCAAATGATGTGCCTGATATGTTGGTCACCAGATGTTCTTCGGTTAGCAAAGGAATGATTAAAAAAGTACTTAGGCAAACTTCTGCAGTCAATTTGAGAGCATTGAGGCTCATTGCAAAAAGCTAATGGAGCAAAAAAGGATTAAGGTGGCGAACCGGTGTGTCTCTTCATACTGGTTCATGTCATCTCGTCCTCATTGTTTTCTGTACTAGTTCTTCTACTACAACAGCTCCCTCTTTACAGTTTCCCTCATCTTTGAATAAAACCTATAATCAAAAGAATTTAAAGCACTAAATAGACAATAATTTTAAAATATATATGCTGTTTTCCTCAGAGCAGAAAGAGGAAAGGAAAGAGGGTTCTGTGGGATGTCCCCAAAGCATCTATGGCAGGATAGAATAGGATAGGTAGCAAATGTCTATCTCTGCTTTTAAAGGGAATTGTAGATAAGAACAAAGAAGAAATAAGGTTTTTAATTTTTTTAGGTTTTTTTTTTCTTTT
>VZRN01006772.1:299269-378226 GCA_013397935.1 Dasyornis broadbenti
GACTTTCTTGGGGAGTTGATGTGCTTCTTAGCTTGTATTTTTCTTCCTTTTCTCCCTCTCAGGATTTGTCCTGCTTTTTTTCAAGGCTTCACACAATTCTCCTTTTTTTCCTGTTTTATTAAATAGAGTAACATCAAAGCCACCATGCAGATAGCGAAAGTGAACCTCCCACACTGATTAAAAATGTAGAGCACGGGAGGCCAGAAACCGGAAAGAAATACCAAATAAATACCTTCCCTAGAAATGCACTTGGGATAAATTCTCACCTTAGTAATGCCAATGGGAGTTATCTGTAGGAACCCCTCTGGCCACAAGATGATAATGTATCTCAGTTGTTCATAAAAAGACTTGCTTTGGAGGACTTGAAGTTTCAGTTTATAAAAAAACAAGTAAGGTAGTTACACCCAATTCTTCACACTGACCCCTCCATCTGCTGGGTGCTGAAGGCTGCAAATTCTGGTTTTGGGTTTGATCTTTTAGTACAGAATGGTGTTCTGCAATGGAAAAAACAATTGTGGAGTTGGTAGTCTCACAGCAATTTTAGCAAAGAACTGTTAGCTCTCTGTTCACCCCTCCATCTCAGAAAAGTAAGATTTGGTTCTGTTTGTTTCTCTCTTTTTCTCTTGTTTTAAAATGTCCTTTCTCTTGATGCCTGTTTAAAAGCAAAAGAAAATTGTAGAGCAGATTTTCTAGTATGAACATTTCTTGTTGCATCCCTGCATCAAAAGCAATCCAAAGGACAAGTGTTGATTTATGGAGAGTCCTCAGCCCAGCAGGCATCACCCAGGGAGAGGCAATGCAGTCTCAAAGCCATGCAGAGGGTGGAGGGAGGAGCGGAGAGAGTGCATCCTTACATTATCCTCTTTGATAAGAGATTTCAGGACACAGCAGGCTTCTTCTCTCAAATTGTAACCTTAGAGTGTCATTTACTGGTGCAAGAAAGAACAGGGATGCAACATCACGTTGTGGAGCCAGCTTCAGTTAGGAGTCAAAAAAGGAGCTTTTTCATGCATGTGTGGGACTGCATTCCTGGAAGGCTGTTCCCCTGAGTGCCAGGATGGACAGCTGGGGATGTGCTCATTTGTCTTCTCTCCTTTTACTTTAAGGATGGACTCACCCCACTTCACTGTGCTGCAAGAAGTGGCCATGACCAGGTTGTGGAGCTGCTCCTGGAGCGAGGTGCCCCACTGCTCGCACGGACCAAGGTGTGTGTGTGCCCTGTTAGAGTATGGAACACCTCCATGTAACCTTCCACAGAACTTTCAGTGTCACTGAGAGGACAAGGAAGATGACAGGAATGTATCTGTCCTCCCAAAGGAGAAGCATTAATGGGTAGAACGATCCAAAATAAGGTTTTCTTACATAATGAGGCACTATCCTTTCCAAATATATGAAAAGTATACACTCTGTGATATCAGACTAAACACGTGATATGGAGTGCTACTGCCAGCACTTCACTTGTGTTGCTTCCTGAGACTGTAGGACACAGAGATGGGAAAGCTGGATCAGTCACTCCTGAGAGGTGATTCCTGGTACATGTCTTCTGATTCTTCATATAAGATAACAAGGACAGTTTCTTCAAATTGTTTTTATGGACTATTTCAGACTTGGAAAATTATTTCACTGTCTTGTTCCTCACAGCTGGGCAACACACATCCAAAATTCATGCATTTCCTACAAATTCTCTCTCTTTGGTGAAACTAATGAGAGGGAAGACACCTGTGTAATAGCAAAGCCCGCTGAGCAGCACCTCGCAACAACAAATGTCCTTCTTACATGTGCAATGTTCTAAGTGGGGGTTACTAGAAGTTGTTCTTCTGTTTTCTTTTGTCACAGAATGGACTCTCTCCACTCCACATGGCGGCCCAGGGGGACCATGTGGAATGTGTCAAGCACTTGCTGCAGCACAAGGCTCCCGTGGATGATGTGACGCTGGACTACCTGACCGCCCTGCACGTGGCCGCTCACTGCGGCCACTACCGTGTCACCAAACTCCTGCTGGACAAGAGAGCCAACCCTAATGCCCGTGCCCTGGTAAACCTGGCCCACCTGGGTCGTGTAACAAAGCTCTTACCGAGAAAAATAAGTGAGAACTGTCAGCAAACTTAGGCAGGAGCAGTAGCCACAGGGGTGTCACATCTGCCGGTTAGCAGTGCTGTCTGTGCCTTGTATCCTTAGGCCTGGTCATGGAACACATCCTGTGGCAAGTGGCTGTAGTGTCAGGTCTGGAAGGTCTGCAGAGTCTCTAAAATCAGAGCTGGTTCTAGCTGATGTTGATGTATGCATTGGTGTTTTACTGAATTAATGGTTCAGTTTTCCATAAGGGGTGATACAATACACAACTGATTTCTGAGCTTTCAACTGAATCAGCAAGTTAACTTGCACAGGGAAAATACTTTTAAAAGCTAGTATTTCTGCATTTATCAAATTATGACATTTTTCCTCTACTAGGTGCCATTTTTCTTTCTTTTCTAAAAGCAGTTCTTATGCTTACAGGACAGCAGGTATGATTCCTTTCACTCACTGATCAGACCATTGCCCTAACACAGAGAAAAACATCACATTTGACTCTGGAAACATTTCAAGCGTCCTTAATGTATCCAAAGCCAGACAAGTTCCAATTTTCTCTGCTATGAAGTGTTAGCTGGCTGGGAGTTCAAGTACCAGTATATTACACTGCGTCAGGGAAAGAAAGAGTCTGTGAACAATTGAGATGCTTCTGCATGGCTGGAGTTCTGCCATTGCCTGCTGTATTGGGGCCCTCCACAGAACTCCCGCTGCAGGGCACTCAGATGCCTTCCCCAGCTTCCTGCCCACAGTAGGACCCAGTGCTTTTCTGTGTAGGCTCTCCCTATCCTTTCCTTCCTTGGAACTGACACCATTTTTGTTGGCCATTGCATACCCATAAATCCCATAGCCCCTTCCGCTTCCTCCTCTTATGCTTTTTTTGCTTTGTCTTTCTCAGTGTCGTATTCACTTGGTTGATCTTTTTTGATGCTGTTTTCATCCTTTCTTGTTTTTCTTGCCAGTCTTCTGATTATCTCTAGCTGCACTTTTCTCAGCTACCCACACATACCCCCTACATCTTTCTTTCCTTCCATGACCAGAAATATATCTTCTGTTCCCCTCCCTCCCTGTGAAACATCTGAAACAAAAGGAGAACACCCTCAGGCTGCTGCCTCTCTGCTCTCTTCCCACCAAACTGGTTTTCTCTCCCTCCCCACTTCCCTCCCCCCCACCATTTCCTCTGTCTCCCATCAGGGACTTGTCGCCTCTGGCTTGTTGATAGTGTTTAATATATTAAATGAAGCTCATAATTTGTTAGTGATACATTTTTTTCTGCCTTCTCCTCTCCCCCATCAAACTGTTCCTGACTTAAATAGAAGTAGCAAAATTAAATCAACTGAGGCAGTAAAATTCAGTGAAAAATATGGTAACTTCTGAAACAGTAAAACTCCCTATGAAATATGTTGAGCGATGTTTTGTGGGAGGTAAAATATCAGATGATTTTGATTCCTTCTTTAGAAATTGGAGAAGCAGTAATAATATTCAGCAGAGTCCTGAGATAGAATAAATATTGCCAAAAATTCATTTTCAGCTACATTTAAAAAAATAACTGTTAACGTTTGCAAAATGCTTTGGGGATACAAGCACTATGTGAGTTCCTAGCATTTTCAGTTTGTATAAGCTTTAAAGCACCTTCAAATCAACTAGTAAATTAACTTTTCCCTTAATGGAATCAGCCTGTAGAATAATTGTCATGTGAGTATATCTTCCCAGGAGCTAAGATTTCACTGCTAGGTTCTGGTTAATGCTGGTTGGTTGTTTGGCAATACTGATCCTCTTCATTAGAAAACGTAGCAATTTTTCAACATTATCTAAAAAATGTTACTTATGCTTTTCACTAAAATGTTCACGTGCGGTGAGTAATGTGTTTGTTCAGCTTCAGGCACACACTTAACCTGCATTAACTGTGATTCAGATTATTATGGCTCCACGGCTCAAGGAGTGGTTCTTTATTTAAAGAACCTCACAGAATGCACACACACACACTCAAACATGGATACTGCATCTTAAGTTGATGTATAAATATAAAAACAAATACACACAGATGCTTAGATGACAAGTAAAAAGACAAATTAAGGTGGAATCTGGAAGAAGTACTCTGTTCCTCTCTCTCAGTTTAAGTGGCTTCAAACTGAAAGAGAGTAGATTTAGATTAGATAGTAGGGAGAAATTCTCGCCTGTGAGGGTGGTGAGGCCCTGGCACTGGTTGCCCAGAGAAGCTGTGGCTGCTCTCTCTCTGGAACTGTCCTAGGCCAGGTTGGATGGGGCTTGGAACAACCTGGCCTAGTGGAAGGTGTCCCTGCCCATGGCAGGCAGTGGAACAAGACGGGCCTTAAGGTTGCTTCCAACCCAAATCTTCTGTGATTCCATGATTCTCCTGGAGAGGTTATGAAATGCTTTATAAAGGCACTGATTCCAAAGTGATCACTGTAATTTCTTATATCTCCCTTGTGTTAGGCAAGCTTGGGAACACTGTAAGTGCTCCTTACAGACGTGTGCAGCCTCAGGAACACGCACACACACTTACAGTTGGAAGTCAGGATGGGCATGTCTGTGTTTGGGGTGTGGAGGTGGAGTTTCTCTCCATTGCCTGGGAGGAAAGCAGCAGCACTGCTTTGTTGTGCCACAGACAGTGGGCAATGTCTGTAATTCATAACCTCTTGTGCTTCCAGAACAGTTGCTTGTGGTAGTCTAACCCTTCTTGTGCTCCCAGCGTGCCAGCATGGAGCTGTGTGGGAAGTGTGGCTGCATGTTTCTAACCAACATCACTGTCTTTTGCACAGAATGGTTTTACTCCACTGCACATTGCCTGCAAGAAAAATCGCATCAAAGTCATGGAACTCCTGGTGAAATATGGGGCTTCAATCCAGGCTATAACAGAGGTAGCAAAATATTTCATGTCCTGAAGAAACATTCCTTCTCTCTCTCTCCTTTTTTGCTCCCTTTTTTTCTGTCTCTCCTGTCATGCCTCACTGTCACATATGTTTCATTTAAACAAAGAAGCCCATCCCTACAGCCGTGCAGAGGAGTAAAACTGCTCTTGCTTTGTTTCGCAGTCGGGCCTCACACCAATACACGTGGCTGCATTTATGGGCCACTTGAACATAGTCCTCCTTCTGCTGCAGAACGGAGCCTCTCCTGATGTCACTAACATTGTGAGTATGGCTTTCACTAGAACCATCTGGTCAGGACCTCCAAAAAGTCTCAGGCCTACCATGTAGCTCAACCAAAGGTCACATTTTAATGATATTTTATGACTTTATTGCATCTTAGGGCAAATTGCTGCAGCACTTTTAGTGAAGAAAGGAAAATGATGGCTGTATATGTCATTATAAGCCATCTCTGGTTTCATGTATTCCACAACAATGCTTGAGTAGGTCAGGTTTTCCTTAGAAATGGACAAAGCTCACCAAAAACATCCAAAATGGATTACAAGCCAAATACCGCAAAGTCTGTGTTTCCATCCTGAAGGATGACATTCACGTCCAAATGGCTCTAATTTCTGTCTGCGTAACTTCACTGGCTGCCATGAAATTGTGTCATTGCTGTCAGTGAAAGAGTATAAAATGCTTAAACCCCAGCAAATAAACAAAAAGCAAAGCTGGGAAACTCAAAATGTCCCTCTTAGACAGGAAGTTCCAGGGACTGGTGATTAAATCTGGAAAATGTGACCTTTGGGAGGTAACACAAAATGCAGAACCTGACTTACCATAGAAATCAGTGTTTGTATACCAACAGCCTAGTTACCAAGAGAAATAACAATAAAAAGAACATTATCGCTTTCTGAGATGTATTTCATAAGATATTTTAGTGTTTGAATTTGTCAGTATAAACAAATATTCAGCTTGGGACCACCTGTATTTTGAAAGCAGATTTTTGCAGTACATGAGCTTATAGGTAAGTGTTCCCAACAAAAAAAACAACAAAAATTTAGTAATCCAGGTACACTGGACTCATTCGTTTTTCTCAGTTAGAAAAACCTTACATGGAACCCAGTAAAATTGCTGAGCATGCAAAATTGTTTAGGTGAATCATTGAAACAGACTTTTCATACTTTTTAATAGAAGCCATCTTTATGTAAGAACTTTATTGATAATAAAAAACTAACACAAAATTCTTGTGGAAGCAATTAAAATATTGTGTTACGAGACATTTGTGTGCAAAGTTTAACACCTTACAATTTCTGCTACACAGGTGTCTTGGCTTTCACTTGGTAAGCTGAGGTTCCCCATTGAATTACTGTCTCCAAAACCTAAATCGCTTTGCTAATTCAAGCACAAAAGTGTCGTTGTAGAAATTTGATCTTTAGAGTGTTTTTCACATCTTAAACAGCTCATTCTACAGGTAATAAACTTTATATATAGATGAAATTATTAAGATTTATAGCTAAGGCTGTGGGGTTTTGTTTGTTGCACACTTGCTAATCACAGCTGGTAATATAATGTTAATTTTAAAATGACAAGATACATCAACTCCTGGTGAAGAGGGTTTGCTGTGATTAAAAGTTCCTGTTAGCAGGCAAGCTTAGGCTGCTTCTTTCCCTACTTTTCCCTACAAGGACAAGAGGACACAATTCCTGATTCTGATGTAAAAAGTCTTGACTAGAGTGTTCATTTTGGCAGTTGCAGTTTAATTGATAGTCAAGGGGATAAAGGCCTCACAACAGAATATTCTCCAGCTCTGGTGTAAGAAAATTGAACAATTAGCACAAAGAAATGAGGAGTCCTGCTGTGTTCTCATGACATAACAGATGAATAGAGCTCCTGGTTGTGCTACTGTCCCAGGACCTGATGTAGCAGATACTGGTGGGCTGCACAGGGACCATTTCAGTCCACTTTGAGACACTGCACTCAAAGAACAGAGCTCAATTAAACTAGGAATGCTGTCTTCAAGGAATCCTCATTCTCAGTGTTTCTTTGAAAACCTATGCATAAAATAAATGCTGTGAATATTCCTGATCTGAAATTCCATGTCACTCCAGTCAGCTTTCCAAAATTTCATATTCTTCAAATTCTGTGAGCTGCAAAAGCTTGAAACAAGATTGACTCCACAGCCTGGAGACAGATCCACACTGCTGAGCACAGATTTTACACATTTAATGTGCTGGCTGAGTTGTGCTCAGCCATTGCAAGGCCTCTTAATGCTGCCAGCTCCACACAGTGTGCAGGAAGGGACCATCTGGAAAAATATCCCCTTCCATCTTGAGGCTCCTGTGCCGTGCATTCCCTAGAGAGAGACAGGCTCAGTGTACGCTCCTCTCCTGTGTGGCACATGAGCTGATGCCCTGTTACGGAGAAAGCTGAGGGACACATGTGACCAGGGCAAGTCTAGATGATAGAATTTTCCCAGGACAGGATTTTCCTTCTGTCCCTTGGTGGTTGAGCTTATGTTTGTTTGGGATTGCCCAGTTTGTGAACCAAGGCACTCCCAGGCACAGTGAAATGCACTCACACCCCGACCTGGGGCTGAAGCCGGAGTCTCAGCTGGCAGAAGGATGGGTCTCAGCACAAGTTCTCATGGGTGGGACTGACACTGTCAGAGCTCTTCCTTCATGGAGGTTTAGGATACTGAAGTGCTTTTGCTTTCCTGCAGCGCGGAGAAACTGCATTGCACATGGCGGCACGTGCCGGGCAGGTGGAAGTGGTTCGCTGCCTCCTGAGGAATGGGGCCCTGGTTGATGCCCGAGCCAGGGTAGGTGTTCTGCTTACAATGTTTTTTGCTTCCTCTTAAAACCATGGCTGAAGCAGAGGAGTTAAAGCAATCACTCACCACCTCCCTCTCCTCCATTACTCTGTTTTTTCTGTTATCACTTCCTATGGTTCTGCAAGACAAATGCATAGGAAAGTCTGTGGGAACCAGCAAGGATGTTGTGTTTGGGGTGGTTCCACCCACGCTCATGACCCACTCGATTTGAGTTGTAGGAAGAACAGACCCCACTGCACATCGCCTCTCGCCTGGGCAAGACGGAGATCGTGCAGTTGCTGCTGCAGCACATGGCCCACCCTGACGCCGCCACCACCAACGGCTACACCCCGCTGCACATCTCGGCCCGCGAGGGGCAGCTCGATGTCGCGTCAGTGCTCCTCGAGGCAGGCGCCTCCCACTCCATGTCCACCAAGGTAAGGCAGAACGCTTCACATCCATAGGCCAGTATGGATGCACAGGAGGAAGTCTGTTCTGTGACAAGTGTGCTTTTGCTCTGAGAAATTGAAGTCGTTTGGGCCTTTTCTTGTGTTCTGATTTAATCAGCAACAATCCAGTAGACTGGAGTAATGTATCACAAGTTAATCAACTTATTTTGCTCTCATCTAAAATTGGGTTTGCTTCCTGCTGAAGCCAAATGCAGATATTGATAAATACACAGTTCCAGCAGGTTTAAAATGTCCTTGTTTCTCCCTTTCTCTCTGTCTAACAGGCAGGGCTTTTTGGGGCAAAATTCCCAAAAAAGAAAAGGGGATGTCAATGACACATTATTTATGAACAGGCCTCCTCTGATTCTTCAATAGCTAGTTCACTTAAATAGTAAAATAATTCTGCCCTGTGCTACTTGAAAGGAGCGTTCCTAAAACATACAAGTCACATTGAATGCTGAATCTATTTTGAGTGGCTCTTTAAATGAGGTGTCATGTGACACAACTGGCCATTTTGTCTGGGGTTATAAAAGAAATACTCTTCAGAATCACTAGTGGGTTTTCTAGCCAAAAGTGGTACCAATAGACTCCTAACAGCGAGATGAACATGTAAGAAAATAGCTGTGAAGAGAATTATATACCAAGATATCTTTTCTAAATTTAAAGCATTTGATAAGTGAGAATCATGTAATTCTCACTATTAATAAAAGTACCCTTGGTTTTACAGCTGGAGCTTAAAACATGTTTATGAGCAATGCAGTGTCTTCTAGGATTTAAAAGACTAAACCAGCAATTTTCAAATTATGATCCATGGATTACTGGGAGTGCTTGCTGTTCTCCTTTTATCCAGCTGTTAAATCACATTAGAATGGCTAAAAATACACTAAATACTTTCCTAATTTCCCATATTGCTTGATGGCAATTAGTATTGCAGGAACATTCTATAATTATGAATAGGAGAAGATGGGGCCCACTAGATAATATCTTTATAGACCTGTGATGCATGAACTGAAAATGTTTGAGATTACCCCATATAAACTCTTTTTGAGGTGGGATTAAAGGAACTAAATGATAATGATAATAAACATTAAACATCACTTACGTGCCAGGCAAATAGGTCATTGCAGCTTCCCAAAATTACTGCCAGGCAGCGGTGCAGGCTGCCACCTACTGTCATATACACATCAGCTTTCCTTACCAGTTTTTCAATTAAAACAGGCAAAGAGAAGGGCTTTTTTTAGCTTCAGTAGGACTTTGTGACTGTATGAATACACCAATCCAAGTACAAATAATTTTCCAACAAACCCTAATGGAGGAAGGGGTTTGGAGTTTTCCTTGATGAATTTAGTAGGTGTTTCATTGTTACTGGCAACGATTGATGCAGGAAATACTTCTAAAGCTGTCATCATGGAACAAAAACAGGTGCAGCTGGTTTGGAGTGTAAACTTGAAGAAGCACCTTCATTGCCCCCACACAGTGTGTGCTGCTAGTACAGTTTGTTTCAGATAAAATGTCTGGCAGTCTGACAGCACGTACGTAGGGAAGAATAATTGGAGGGAAAGTATTTTTTTGTGTTTCATGCTTCTCAAAGTGGTTTCGAGAGAAGCTGCTCTTTCTAGGTGCAGCGATCGATTCTGAGGTTGAAGAATAAGTGCTCAACTTGTAGTTCTTAAAAGAGGCATGTCAGCATGACCTTTAACACAAACATCTGTGTTTTATCTCCTGGATTTTTTCAGAAGGGATTCACACCTTTGCATGTGGCGGCCAAATATGGGAGCCTGGAAGTGGCAAAGCTCCTGCTGCAGCGTCGTGCCTGTCCCGATTCCGCTGGCAAGGTACTGCTGGGGAAGAAAAAGTCAGCACTATGTTGGATTCTTCCTTAAGGAAGAACTGTGTGAAATACGCACCCCAAGAAGGCTGCAGTTGCTTTTGCGTTGTGACTGTGGCTTTGTTGGGGTTGTGTCCCCGCAGGGCGATGGCTGAGTGCTGCTACCCAGCATGTTGGGTTTGGGTCCATGGCAGAAGGGTGCATTGGTGCTCTGAGGGCAGGTGTGTGTCTGCGGCTCAGGAAGCACCGGTTCCATCAAGCTGCCTAAATTCCCAATGGATAAACACAACAGCAAAGCTCAGGTTTCCCCTGGTGTAGTGTGATGGAAGCTTGCGGCTGCCACCCTGGTTCACCTGGTCTGCTGCTTCTCCCCACTAACAGCCGGCTGCCTGCCATGGCCTTGCTGTCCATCCCTACTGCCCTCCCGGTCCCCTCTGTCCCTTGCAGCCCCCTGGACCCTTCTATCCCGCTGCCCCGCGGTGTCCCGTTGCCGTTCCAGCCCCGCGCCCTCCTCCCGTAACGCGCTAACGCCGTAACCGCCCTTTCAGAACGGCCTCACCCCTCTGCACGTGGCGGCGCACTACGACAACCAGAAGGTGGCGCTGTTGCTGCTGGAGAAGGGCGCCTCGCCTCACGCCACCGCCAAGGTGAGCCCGCCCGCCCTGAGGGGCGCCTGAGGGGGCCGGGCCCGACACAGCCGTGGGCGCAGCCGCAGATCGCTACATTGTTGTGCAGCGTTAGCAATAGCCTTAGAAATGTATATTCTGACCAGGTAAACGGGAAATGAGCACAAGGGATATTCATTTCCGGTTTAGCAGCAGTGTTGTGGTATCACTGTGTGGGTGAGGGCAACCCTGAGGACACCGTGAGGGGGGCCTCTCACTGAGGGGAGACACTGAGGGGGCTCAGTCCCGCCAGAGTTATAGTCACAGCTGGAAGTCACTTCACTATTGTGTAATATTAGCAATGACTTTAGAAATTTCATTCTGGGGTTAGGAGTGGTGTTGTGGTATCACTGTGCAGGTGCGACGAGCTCTGAGGGGACGCTGAGGGGACCCAGCCCAGTCAGAGCTTTGGTCACTGCTGGAAGTCGCCTCACTGTTGTGCAATATTAGCAGTGACTTTAGAAATCTGTATTCTGACCATGCACACAAATAATTCATTCTGGGGTTAGGAGTGGTGTTGTGGTATCACTGTGTAAGGTAAAAGCTACTGTAATGGGGAAATGGTGACCAAATCAGTGCAATACCAGAGTGTCCTGCCCTGTTGTGAGGCTGCTGCTGTACAGACTTCCAGAAAATGGTCAGGGATTGTACTGGGACTGTGGTTTCCATGGCAGTGCCTGGAAAGCGGGATCGTTTGGGAGACCTCCCATTTGAAAAAAACAAGCAACCACAGACCAACCCATCCAAACACCTCCACAGGACCTGTGTGCTGGCACCAGGGATTTTCCCTTTCAATGTGTTATAAAGTAATTAGGAAGTTGTCTTGTTGCTAGAAAATGCAATTCTACTGTGCTTAAATGGTTAATTTGATCACAAAAACATTCCACCCCATTTCTGTTTCCAGCCTGTGACTGACACATGTATCAAAATTCCATATGCAAACACATCTCTACCCACATGCTCTGAAAAAGCGTAATGTGATGAAGGGTGTGCACCCATCACTCATCACGGAGAATGTCACTCATCAGTCAAAAGGGATTATTTGCAACACAGGTTATACAAAATGTAGGTGTCAAACTCGGGATAATTTGAAGGTATCAGTGGAACAGTCCTGCCCACCCTGGTGAGGGCTGGCTTTGTTCTGATTTAGGCGGTGAAAATAACAGATGGACAAAGCAACACAACAGCAGGGCCATGTGGGACATGTTTGACCTTGAAAATTTAATGAACTCTGATCTCTAATAGCAGGGGTAACACCAAATAATACTGTTTTATGGCACCTGACTTCTTAGGCTTGCATGGCTGTTGTGGTAACTTTATTTTCTTTTTGTTTTGTGGTTGGTGTTAGAATGGATACACCCCTCTGCATATCGCTGCCAAGAAAAACCAGATGCAGATAGCTACCACTCTGTTGAACTATGGGGCTGAGACCAACATTTTGACTAAGCAGGGAGTCACCCCACTCCATCTGGCCTCCCAGGAGGGTCACACTGACATGGTGACTTTGCTTTTGGAGAAAGGATCCAACATCCATGTGGCAACAAAGGTAACTCACAATTGGAGACCAAGTACTGTGAGTGGGAGTATCCAAAAAGATGGAGAGTTTGTGTCCATGGGTAGATTTAACAACATGTACCAGAAACCTGAGAGCTACAGTCTCAAATAATTCAGTGCTCTTCCCAGCGAAGGCTCGTTTCCTCGTATCCCTTTCCTTCAGCCTTTTCTCTAAGTGAAGAAATTTAGATTCTCTGACAAATATGAAAACAACAGTTTTACTGAAATAGACTAAGAAAAATTCTGTGGAAGGTGTTTCCAAATTTTTATTTAGTGATCGTGCATGACAGCTTTTTAACAGAAAACAGGATCATTAAAAAAACACCCCATTACTGTAAATCTTCATGGGTCACTGGGTTTATCCAGGGATATATGCAAATCTTATTTATGCAGGTGAACAGCTTGCAGTTTTTGCTTTTACAAGTCAGAATAGAAGGCTCAGGTCTCTTCTTACATGGAGTTAATATATTCTGTTAATAGAAACAAGGTGATTTTCATTTCCTATATAAAATTTGTTCAGTGCCTTTTTCATGGGAAAGCACTGTGCACGTGATCACAGTGAGCTGTCAGTTAAAGTCTGCATCCTTTTCCCTGGCATTTGAATGGGATCTATTTCTGGAGTCAACATCTTCATTCTGACTTGTGCCTGCAGTTGTCAAGGTTCCCCTTCCTGTCTGAGGAGTGGGAAGCACATTTTATTAATGGGCTTCTCAGCTTCCCAAATTACATTATCGTACAAAATCTGAGCATTGATGCCTCAAAGTTTTCCACTATGGTTATGGTGATGTAATCGGTTTGGAGCAGTTTGTCAGCTGGAACAGGAACGACATCAACCCTACTTTGTTTAAAAACACCGCCCATACTCAGAAGCTATAGTTAGGATCTGTTCATGTTTTAAAGATGAGGAAGTGGGAAAGTCTAGATTTCATTCCTCGTGTAAAGTAGGGTTTTATTCCTACTTCTGTCTTTTTGTTTACTTAATTGTTATATTCCATCTCCAGGCTGGACTGACATCCTTACACCTTGCAGCTCAAGAGGATAAAGTGAATGTAGCCGAAATACTCACCAAACACGGTGCAAACCAGGATGCTCAGACAAAGGTAAATCATGGAGTGGCTGCTGTCTCCAGCGTGCCAAAGGGTGCTGCCCTTGTCCCAGGAATGTTCCACTGAGCTTGCAGTTTTACTTCTTTGTTCTCCTCCTGTAGCTTGGTTATACACCTTTAATTGTGGCCTGTCACTATGGAAACATCAAAATGGTGAATTTTCTCCTCAAGCACGGAGCAAATGTCAATGCTAAAACAAAGGTAAAGAATTTTTCATTGCTTTGCTTTTGCTCTTTGTTCTGAACATGGTAACCCAGCACTCCTATATGCCACAGATGCCTTTTCACTTAGGATCTATAACCATGGCATGGGAGGTGTCAGCGTATGGTGGCTGTAATGGAATGCCCTCTCTGTGCTCCGTCTCAATGTATGCTGTTCAGGAGAGAAAAGCCAGCTAACTCTTTGGGTGTATGAGAAAATGACATAGAGGATCCACTTCATTGCTTTTTCTTTTTCTTATTACTCGCAAACCAGCAAGTGCAAGTTTGTTCCTGATCTGCTTTACACATGGTTTACACCAGTGTAATGGCACTGTGATGCCAAACTAGCAAATAACAATTCAGACACTTTGAGTGTGATGCCAGGTTCTCTCCGATATGCTGGGAGAAGAGTGGGAAGAATTACTGCTGTTCACCGTGTGGGTGGGATGACTCTGGTAGAGGAAGCAGCTGTGGTAGGGGAATGTGGTTTACTACAGGAGGGCTTGGGGTTTTCTGAGGGGATTCTGGCTACACTGGCATCTGACCAGTTACACTGAAGTAGGCCTGACTACCTATAGCCAAAGTCTGAACAAAGCCCACCTGACTTTAGCAGTTTGTCCTAGGGTAAACTGGTGGGCACACCAGCTGAATGGGATTCATTTTGTACCGAGAGTTGTATATCTTCTGAGAATACAAAGAGGGGTTCTGGTGGCAGCAACAGTGCGTTGCATCCCAGAAATCATCACATCACCCTTAGCAGAAAGAGAGGGCTAACTTTGGAGCTGCAGGGCTCCAGCTTGGTTAAAGCTGACTTCAGGCGATTGCGGGCTTCAGGCTGGATGTCTGGGGAGTGCCAGGAAGCAGCCCACTGATAGTATTTTCATAATCCCGTCAAAATCACTGGCTTATAATCTGCTGCTCCCTCTGGTCAGCTCCCCTGTCCCCAGCTGTGACCTGTGGGATGATTCATTTCTCAAAGCAGCATTATTTTGTCACTGTGGTCACAGCTCAATATGGTAAGAAACAAACAAATAAATGAACGAAGGATTCTGGCCCGTCCCTCATGGGATCACCCAAAATCAATGGGCAAAACTCAGGGATTCCGAAAGAACAGACAACACTACTAGAAAAACAGCTGATGAGAATTAATAAAGCAGACACTAGCAGGATCCAAGCTATAGCTGCCAAGACACTCGGCCGAAGTATTTGGAGGCTAACTCAAGGGAGAGACGTAGCTATGTCTTTAGTATTAGCTCTCTCTTTGTGTTTAAAGGGCCAGTGGGACAGATTATGATTCCATTCACCCAGGTAATTCACTTATTTAGAATAGTTTCATTACAATCAGCAAGTTTGTGTGAGGCAGCAGTTCTCCAAAATCTCACACCTAGGGACCACTAAAAATACTGGCAATTTGTCAACTGGTGTTGTGGACTCACTTAAAAGAATAAATCGTGGATTCAGGAGAGGCATATTAAAGAACGAGTAACCCCTGTTGTAGCTTGGGCTTTAGCTAGAGAAAGCCTGCACGATGCTTTGTGCAAGGAACAAATAACGTGTCTGGATTCTGTTATTGAAGGACTGCACTAATACTTAAGTAAAGATAGTGAATGTTTTTTGCACTAGAACCTACAGTAAATCCTCCTTCAATTTCTTAGGAGTCCGTGCACTCATTCTGTCAATATAAGAACTGTAACAGTTCTGAACTATTGCTGTCTAATTAGCAGTGCAAAGCATTACTGGCATCTATTTGTTTGCAGCAGAGATAACTGTCAGAGCACGTTTTCAGAGCCTGCCCCAGGCTTTATGTAAGTGTACGGTGAGATCACCTCGGGGTTTTCATCCGGTTTCTTCGCTGCCTGCTTTCAAAGCCAATTGCCAATGATTTTGTAAATCAGTTGCCTGACTGCACTTACACAATACCATCTCAGATCAGCCAGCTTAAGTACACTTGGGTTATGTTTCTGTATTGTGAGAACAAATCACTGGAGCAGATGACTATATTGAGTTAAACATGTTTAGTAATGCAGACGCTGTGTACGTGTTTCAAAGTGTAATTACAGCTTGGTCCAGCCTTTTGGAGGCAAAGTGAAGCTGAAATTGATTGACATTTGTAATAGGTATATGTTATATGTTGTTAGCCTTTTAAAAAGCAAATAGGCTCTAATCACTGCTGTTAAAAATGACGTGCTTTTTAATTGGCTCAGATATTTTAAAAGCAAACCTTGGCACCTCTGTTGAAAACTGGGATGTGAGAGGACGAGGAATGTTCCCTGCCTCAGCTATGATTCTATGCCCTTAGCATGCCCCTTTGAATTTGCTGTTCTTCATTGTTCCTCCCTCTGATGTAGGAAATGGGGGAGAAATGTCTTTTCATAGATTTCTTATATTGTGAGAGAAATATGATTTTTGAATAAGAATATTATCTTCCTTTATATTTTCATTAATCTGGGAAAGGAGAATTATTATTACTGAAGGTTTATTGGTTTGGGGTCAATTGATGTCGTAATTTATGTTTGAAATGTCTCAAAAGGAGGAGAAGGAAGCAAACTGAAGTGTCTAATCTAATGAGTGGTTGTTGTTCTTTGTTTGCTTTTGCTGTCACCGCCGTGGATAACAGAATGGGTACACCCCTCTTCACCAGGCTGCTCAGCAAGGCCACACTCACATCATCAACGTCCTGCTGCAGCACGGGGCCAAGCCCAACGCCATCACCACTGTAAGTCTGTGATGTGCCCCTGGCAACTTGTTTCCCTGGACAGTTCTTTGCTTACCTTCCTTAGGGCTTGAGAGCAAGCCGTTGTTCTGGTGAAAGTATTCCTCATCCAGCTGGTTGTCATATGTGGAAATGTCATTTCCTCTGCTTTCCTTATCCTCTTGAGGTAGTTCACATCTGACCTAACTGTGCACTAAGCTAAATGTGAGGTGGAGAAGCAGATTCCGAGCTGCAGGATCAGGCTGGCCACAGCTGGCTGTGCCGGGCTCATTCAGTTTCCCTCTGCCTCAACACTTCTGTCTGGAAATCGATATCTCCAGAAGGACTTATCTGTAAAAATCGAGGGCGGTTCAGAATCTGTTTTGGTTTTTTTTTTAAAATTTAGACCCAAATTTCTGTCCCTCTTTCCACTGGATCAGTTTCAGGTTCTTACTGAGTTCACTGAAGTTAATACCTCCTCAAAGACAGTCAATAGCTCCTGGCAAAGCTCCTTCTCTGCAGTCAGCCAGGAATGTGACTGTCCTATTTCACGTTTATGTTGTTATTAGTCACCTCTAATTGGGTAATCATTACAGTACTGCTAGAGTGTCCAAAACTCCTGTCATTCCCCAGAGTGGATCAGTTTTCCATGTGCATTTAGTGTGCGTGCTTAAATCAGCACTGGGCCCGTGTTTGGTCCTGGAGCATGGAATACTCTTGTGTGAAAGTTATCCAAAATACCCGTTTGTGCACTCTATCATTGAGTGAGAGACCACTGTAGTCAGCTTCTGGGGCTATTTGGCCTGTTCAACTGAGGGTCTCTTGACTTGATTTCAGTCTTCACATGGGGCTGTCATGCCAAAGTCTAACCCAAGTCCAAGCAGTCTTAGGGGGCGTGTGTGTCTGCTACACAGTTTGCTTGCTTCCCCAAATACTAGATCTGTCCTTGTCCACACAGAGCAACCTCTGGCTTGAGATAAGAGGATTGCAGCCTGAGACATCTGGCAGGGAGACACGGGTGTGGTGTATGAGCAGCTAATGTGCAAGCGACAGTAACAGTCAAATTATTTGTGCTGTGGAGATGCTAATCTGTTCATTTTGTGCTGCTAATCCACAAACCCTGTATTGCTTCAGGGTTGCTGAGCCAGACTAGTACAGAAGAGTTTAAATTATAGATAACTAAAGCCATTGCTAAAGAAGAGAGAGCCCTCCGGCTGTTAACGCTGCACATGGTACAGTGGGGTCACAAGAGAAATCATTTCAGTGCAAAGAGTGGTACAGTGACATTCCATGATTCCTCAGGAGGCCAGCATGTTGTCCCTTGGTTCAGTGCAAAATAGCTTGGAACAATTCTGTGTAGAGCTCTTTACCAAGAACCACAGAACACATCCCTTCCTTCCCTCCCCAAGCTGAGTGACATGGGGTCCGTGGACTGCCGGTGTTCCAGGAGATGAAATGGGGATAAATAGGCCTAAACTCTTGCTAAATTATTTTAATGTCCGTTTGATGAATGTCATGTCTCTGTATTATCAACATTCAGACTGAAGATAGATGTATTTAAATGGAAACGTATTCCTCACCTCCAAGCCTCTTGTGCTTTGTATTTGTTAAATCATTAGCTTTTGTGAACTGTTAATGGAGATACATTTTTGTTGTATAAAGGAATAGGAGTGTATGTGGACACCACGGCTGTAATTTTGTATTCCCCAGGTAAGGAATTGTACCTGATAAAGGTGTAACAGTTTCAACTTGGAGTGCAACTGTAACAGGTTAAACACTTTTTATTTTTTGGAAGAGTATTTCTGCAAAATAAGCCCCAAACTTCTGCAGGCAAGGCACGCTGTATAGTGAAATCTGAGCCCTGAGGGGTTAAACCATACAGTGCTGTAGTATTTGGAATCGCTGGCAGATGTAAGTGTGTTGTGTTACCATGGCAATTGGGGCTATAGTCTTAAAGAAGTTACAAAGACAGAGTCAGATGTAACGGTAAAAAAGCCGTGATTTTCCTAGGCTGTGCCTTGTTTTGGATGGAAATGCTGGCTCATGCAGCGTGGAGAGTGATCTCATTGGTTCACATCACAATCCTCCCTCTCAGCGCGCTCTCCCCCTCTCTCTTCCCTTCAGAATGGTAACACAGCCTTAGCCATCGCCAGGCGCCTGGGATACATCTCCGTGGTCGATACGCTGAAGGTTGTAACGGAGGAGATCACCACCACCACAACTGTGAGTTGCACATGCATTCAAATGTCGCTCTTCTTTCCTCAGAGTGTTGTCTTTCTGCTCTTCCCTCAGGCTCTCCATTTATCTCTTTCCTTTTCTGTTTTATTTGGGGGTTTAGCTCCCCCCTCACCCCCCTTTCCTGTTGCATTTTTGCTCCAGTGCTTTCAGTGTATCTAAGCATGTGGAAATATGTGCAAGGCAACAGGCTCCCCTGAGCTAGGGAACAGACTCTGAGTGCACACCAATGGAAAACAACAATTCAGAGTAAAACTTGTTTCTACATCTGGGTCTAAGCTGCGAAGCCAAACTTTCCAGAAGTTTGTGCTTTGTTGTTTAGATCCTGTTTCTCTGTTTCTCTTTTTCACTTCTCCTTTCCCATCTGGCCTTACGTCTCCACACTTTTGATAGCTCCCGAGACTCAATCCTTGCAGCACCTCTACGTCTGGACTGTACCAGCCGTGGCCTGGAGCCAAGCCTAGTGATGCTCACTGGATGGCTGTGAATCACATCCATCATCTTCTTACTCAAGTCACTTCCAGTTCAAACAGATCCTGTTTTTCCAAAATGCAGACGAATCTTTCGTTACGGGCTCAGTCCTCTCAGTGCTCCACACTCTTGGAGTCTGTGTTTTGATGTCAGGGCTCATGAATGGTGTGTGCTGGACATCAGCAAGGTGATACTGCAGCTTTAAGCCAGGAAAAGCTGATCTATTTGGACACCCTGGGAGGGGAAGGTTTTCCCTTCTTGCCCTTTTACCTCCCATCTACAAATGTCATAGCAGGTAGGAAGGGAGAACATTAGAACAAGTGCATTATTTAAGAAACTAGATATAATTTAAATCTCACTTACTGCATTTATCTTGAAACACTGCTGTAAGGTTATGCTTTTTCACATTAATTTTTTTTTTTAATGCAAGATTAGCAGTGTAGAAACCCCATCAGCTCTAGATGACGTTCAGGAGCTCAGAGCGGTAAAAATCCACAGATCACTAAGAAGATTCCAGTGCTCAGTCATGGAGGGGGTTAGAAGGAGAGAAAGTCCAAAATCTCTTGTAAAGAAGTGGGACGGTAATTTTGTTGCATGCTGACAGCAAATCCCTCCTGATATAAACCGAGAAAGATGCAATAAAGGTAACATGGCATAAGGTTACAAATAGAATAAGTCATAGTTTATTAATGACTTGCAAAGATCAGGATGAGTCAGGTTTGGACAAGGAATTCCAGTGTAATTCCAGAAGTCTCTTAATATAAGATTGTATGTGTCTGTTGTTATTACTTCACATATGTATCTAATCAGGGATTTAGGAAAATAAAGCCTAGAGAAAATTTTTTCCAAAACTTTAGCTCTTATGTTTTTGAGCTTCAGAGGACACCTTGGTCACGTCTTCGGTGCCTGTGTCCTGGTACATGTTTTTCATTTATTGTTTGATAAAAATAGTAACTTCCTTTCTCATTTACACTCTGTTTCACTGTGCAGCCGTGGGGCTATAGTCTTAAAGAAGTTACAAAGACAGAGTCAGATGTAATGGTAAAAAGGCCGTGATTTTCCTAGGCAGTGCCTAGGAAACATGTAAGTGTTAGATCTTTGAAATAATAGGGATTACACTATGAAAAGACACCTGTGAGTTATTTACTTTGGGTACATATTTCTTCAAACATTGAGGGTTAATGGATTTTTCTACCGGATACCGGATACCTGGGGTTTAGGACTGAATCAAATACTGAAACTTACTTGCAGAGTTGATCTTTAGTGCTTGCACCTAAGAGAAATCTGAAATCTTAATGTGTATGCATACTTTAAAAGTCAGGTGGGAGCCCTTGACAAATTCAGCAGATTCTCCAGCTATGAAATCATTTAACCCTTGTGCCTTAGGGATGTATGGAATGGTGGTGTTCGTGGTGGGGGATGTTGATTAAACATAATTTAGAACAAGTCCTGAAAAAGAGGGATTAAGTAGCAGGCACTCCCTTGCAGTCAGGTTCTCCAGATGGTGAGGTTGGTATTGCCAAACCTGAGCGCAGCGCTGAGCCCTGAAAGAAGGTGCTGTCACCATAGCTACCTCATTCTCTGAGGCTGGGCTGAGCCCGGCACCGAGGACGTTACACAGCCTGATGCTTGATTGATATTCAAGTCACTGGCACTTGAGATGAGGAAAAGATCTCCAGTGCCAAAGCCTTTCTTTGCTCTAACTTGGAACAAATCTTCCTCTTACTTGCATTAGTGCTGTTATTAGTGAAGCCACACGAATATAAAGCAATACAGAGAATAAAGTGCACTTTTTTAACTGAAAGATTAGAGAGCAATAGGAAATAAATCAGAATAAACTGGACCTTCAGAGGTTTGCTATGCTATTAAGTTTGGGGCCATTTATACAAACAAGCATAGTCTTCCTGTGGGCAAATGAATATATGAGGAGCTTTCAGGTTGTTTACAGTATGCTGCTGTAAGTCATTGCTGAAAGGGCGTATGGGTTTATATACCTGAATTATGTATCTGAATTAATCTATGCCAGCCAATGAAAATCTGCTCTTTGAATGAAAGGCTCAAATACAGAAGCCTGAAGTAAACTCCATAATGGAATTCTCAGTGGCACTAAACAGGAGGGACTTTGAGAAATACACACTGAGCAATTTTCCACATGGGCCATTTGTGGGGCTAGATATGGATTTTCAGGCTTGAGAGTGTTTGATGTGCCTATCAGTTAAAAAAAATTCTAATGTCATATTAGAAGTTCCTTTAAAAACATTAATTCCCAGCAGAAGTTGTTTGGATTAGAATCAATGTAGAATTAATGATTAAGCAGAATTAAGAATTAAGTAGAATTAATGATTCTTGCTGAGTTCAGTGTTCCAAAGATGGCATTGCACATTTTTTGTTCTTCTGAAATGCGTGTATGATCACACACTCTTTTAAGTCTCTTTTCCAAGCTTTGTTTCAGTTGTTAAATTATGTATTAATGTTTTTTTCTTACTGATGAGAAAGTCAGGAAGTCAATAAAGTATCCTTGTTTCCCTGTAAATAGATAGTAATGTCTGTGAGCCTTAGTCAGAGGCCAGACCATTTTTATGTGGGGGCCTGTAAAAACCTAAGTAACAAATAGATGGATATAATGGTCAGTAAACCTTGGTTACGCAGGCGATAGAAAGGTGAACAGGGATCCTCTCTACCTGCAGCTTGCGCTTTACCTTAGCTGATTGTTTAGCTTGTTTGATAACTGTTGTTGAAGAAACAAAGTCAGTACTACCTGAATGACAGCACCTGCACATCTGTCATCGCTGGCCTTGTCACCCCGCTGCTGCCTGACATTTCTGTCCCAGGAAAGCCATGGGAATATGGGGGGAAAGTCGAGCATGGTGGTGGAGGCATTTAGTGAATATAAAGTAATTTGCAGCCCCGAACATGTGTTTTGCTGCAACAGAAGTAATTAGTTGTTTTTACTCATGGGGAAGAGTGAATTTAGGAGCCTAATTGGGATTGCCAGTTGAGGCAAAGGGCATTGTTCCTTCCCTGTACCTCAGGAGGGTGAACTGGAACTGCTGTCACAGTTAAATAGATTTCAGAAATGTAAAGCAGACTTTTAAAACAAATTTCCAAAGTAATTACACGGTTGGTAAAGTAATTATTTATGAAAGTGCAGTATTTTACAATAAGCAAGAATGCTGGCTTTGTCAGTTTGTTAGAATTAGAGAAGTACATAACAGGATCAGGAAATAACAAGTAAGTTTTGTGCAACAAAAGCTGCTATTGACTTCACTGCTGGATATCAGCAGGCATTTTCCCAAAAGAATATTGCATAAGGGACTTGGGGTTTGGCTGATTTAATTATCCCTCACATGAAATGCTTTCACTCCTTTGCATGTAACGTTCATTTGGGCACGATAGACGGTATCTGCAACAGGGAGTGAGCACTGCCTCAGAGGGAGTTTCACCGAGGAGACACGTGGCACTCCTCTCCATGCCAGAGAGGCACCTCTGCTCCCACACATCCTAAAGGGCCATGTGCTGGCTGCCCTCCACAGCTCCCCAGCTCAGCTGCAGAGCTGGGTGGAGCCAGGGAAATTGGTACTTTTTGACTGTGACTAAGGCACTTCTGATCACTGCTCTTTTTAAGCCCTTGGCATTTTGTCCCCTGTATCATAACGCGCTGAAGAGTTCCCTGTGGGCAACTGTTTCACATCTCGCACTTCCTACAGTTTCTCTCATTATGCTCTTCATCTCCTTCTCTAGTCTGAATCTGGGTGCTAAAGGGATGTCTTCATTCTTGATTCAGCACCCCTGGAGATCTTGTTTCCTCCCAGAAGCCATTTATGAAGACAAAATTATATTTTAAAAAAAAACTTGCAGTGTTTTCCTGCTCTGTGCTCTCATGTTTAACCAGTATCCTCCTACTACTCCTCAGTCCATACTTTCCTTGATGACCAATATTTTAAGCTTTTAGGTGCACAAAACATTTCAGAATCTTCAAACAACTTTTTTCCTCTGATGTGTACGTGCTTTGGGGTAATATACATGATTTATGGAAAGGATATCATTAATATGCACTGTAGTCACCTTTTTTTGGAGAGGGGGGAGAAATGTTTGAAGTGATCTGTGTAAATCCGTCACATCTTTTTTTAGTTAAGGAATTTCACATCATTTATAACTTCATTTCCAAATGCTTTACAATTTAATAATTTCCATATGCCACATACAACTTTCTGAAGCTCTTCTGTAGACATTACCTAATTTACTTTAAAATCGTCTTGGAAACATTGAGCTGAATTGTTCTACATGCACCATTTTATAAATAAATTCTCTTCCTCTGACCAGCTCAATATCTAAAGTGTTTGTACTTTCTGCCAGAAGAAATGTTGCCTTATAAAGAACTTAGAATATTAGCGTCTGGAATAAAGATGAAAAAGAAAGGGGAAGGGGAAACACGTTGTGGAATGCCTCAGAACATCCCACTGCTATCTCTGTTGAAAATACCCTACTGTAAACCTTGCTGCTCTGTTTGGTGTTTAATTTGAGGACTGATGATTGTCTTTGCAGACTGTAACAGAGAAGCACAAGCTAAATGTACCTGAGACAATGACTGAGGTCCTGGATGTGTCAGATGAAGAAGGTGAGTGAATTTGCTAAATTCCTCTTCTGTATTGCCTCTGTAACCTCTTATATAGGCTCAGGAAGCTGCTTGATACTCTGGCATCTTAATTTTGCAGTGCTTGAAACGAAGTCCTTTTCTTAATGATGTAATCATTATGGTATTTGAATGAAGATGCCAAAATTTTAACAAAGGAAAATCTTGGACCCCTATATCTTTTCCAGAAAAGGTTTATCTGAACCAAGTTGGCAAATGAGAATGTTTCCCAAATGCAGGTTTTAAAATTTCAGTGTAGAGCTGTCCCAATGTTGGCTTTGACCCTCCCATAAAGATGAATATGAGCAGTAATTTTTTTGGATCTGTATAGATAAAAATATCTAGGAATTTTGCCTAATTGGAAACATTTGTGTAAGAAGATGCATAAGGTGGAGGGTGAGGAGAGCATTCTCTTGAGGGAGCTTTTGGCACAGGGCGCTCAGGAATACACTTGGCATGATACAAGGTAAGAACACGCTAATAAGTTTGGCACTTTGGTTTTAGAGGCCATTGCATGTATGGACAGCAAAGGTGTGTTGTACCACTTAGCCACATCCCAAGAAAATGTCTGTGAACTGCTGGAAGGAGTGATCAAGTATCACACTTTTATACAGCTCAGAACTACAGAAATGGCCTAAACCCATCCCTTTCTAAGCGGTCACAAGTGACTTCTTAGGAATTTCAGTCACAACAGTATCTAATAAATATAAACAAATTTGGAAGGATTTTCTGTGTTCTTTTTTACATTTGGTAGTTAATTAATATTACAGTATCTTATGTGTGCCATTTTATGGTGGTTGTTATTATTTCATGCAAATAATTTGTAGAGTGAGTAATTTCCAGAAAGTCCTGGGGATTTAGGAACACAGGTTACAGGGTTGGTATTTTTCTTTTACAAAAGAGCACAAATGCGCTTGTGGTTCTAAATGGCGCATGAAGTTAATGGCATTCATTAATTACAACTGCTTGTATTGCTTTTAGGAATGGGATTTATGCTGATAAATGACTTACACTCCTGAGAAAATACGCTGCTTAAGCTCCAGATGCAACTTTTTGCTATAAAATGCAAAAGCAAACAAATGTGATTCAAAACCAATTATTTTCTGCTGCATCATGACCAGTGAAATTATTTTACTACTTTGTCTCTGATTGGGAAACATTCAACTGCTTGTGTAATTATGATGTTGAATTGCCTTTAAATTGCTTATAGCCTTAAGTTCACCTTGCTGAGTTTTCTCCAAGTCTTTTGGTCTACCCTTGAATCATCTTCAAATCCACAAAGTCTAGTCTGTCTTTCTCCTTCTACAGGATTAATCCAGGGCGTTGCTTTTTCTCAAACCAATTTGTGTTTTGTACAGCCTTTAAACACTCTGATGATGAACCCTTCAGTGATGGGGAAGCATATAGTGGCACGGGTGATATTAGCAGGAGCTCGTGGAGTAAGACCTACAGACTTCTTCTTTTTGTTTAACTCAGACTGTTTGGTTTATTTTTTGTGTGGAAACGACACAAGTTTGCTTAATCTGGGTGGCTAACACTGCTCCTCTCCATTACTTCTGATGTGTGGCTGAGTGTGTGTTTCCTGAAAGGTGGGAGGAAGAAGGGAAGCCAGAAAATCTGAGATTTATTACCTATATCTTGAATATGTTGGCAGAACTTGAAGGGCTGTCCCGCATGACTAATGCTCTCCAGTGCTCTGAATTAACATTCACTGCAAGAGCTCCTAACGTGGATGGTGCTTGTCACAGCAACTTAAAATAGCTGGGGACAGGAAGGCTGCAAAACTTTTTTAATTGAGTGGATGAACCTTTTAGTGGTGGTGTAGTTTTATAAGAGGCTAGCAGCAAGGTTTCTGTGATGCTGTGTTCTTTGAAGTGACACAGTATGTTCTGAAATAAATCAACGTGCTGATGCAAACCTACCAGCTATATTTATATAATTATCGAGTTGAACGCAAGAGTACTTGAGCAAAGAAGTATTTCAGGTCCTGTTGTGGAGCGTGTTCATCACTGGTGATAAGTAACTTTGCATTTTGCTTGGAAAATAGTTATATTGCATAATTGAATTCTGTCATGTTGTTAGTAGAGTATTCATATTCCTAAAACCAATAAAAGTTAACATCCAGTTTTAGCAGTATAAAATAAAAGACAAATATCTGTCAAATAGCTTAGCTCGTTATGGAAGGTCCTACTTGTGTCACCTATTTTAAAATATCTTAAATGGACCGAGAGTCTCACTAATTCTTCTTCAGTTTTCATGCAGCATTTTTGTGTTTATCCGCTGACTTGTTATTCAGAATTCTTTACCTTTTATGGTACCTGCAAAACCAAATCTTTCTTTTGAGCATAATCACATTATAGTTGATGTTTAAAATGGCATTTGGTCGCCATTGCTGGGGATTGCACTACAGACTCCTGTAGGCAGAGCTGTTAAGTGATGTGGTTTGTGCAACATGGTACCCAAGCCAGCAGAAATGCTTGGTGTGGATAAAGCTGTGCTAAAAACCCTGCACATTTTTATCAGTGTACCTGCCTTGGCTGTATTGCTGCAAAGTTCAGTTTCTTTAAAGCTGTCACCACAAAAGAAACGTTTTGCATCTGAGGGATCCCTAGAGCAGTAAATGGAAATTACTGCAAAGCATCTTGTGAAATGTATTTTAGTGATGTCTACAGAATTAGTGAACTTAAGCCCAGGCAGATATTTTTATTAGGGCTGAGTCAGCGTAGACACGCAGGAAAATCTTGAAAAGGCAGGAGCCTTGTTTCTTTCTTATTCTCCCATATGTTAATATGCTCCTCTGTACTCATTCCATGCCTTATTTTTGTGGCAGAAGAGCTGCACAGACCAACAGCGGTTTATCTTTGAGACTCCCACGAGACATAGTGCAGGAAGTGTAGTGTTGTATAGAGGGGATACAACCAGTAAAACAGAATGGTCAGGGACTCTCATTTGTTCCTTTTTGAGCCTCCTCATTGCCAGTTAGTTTTCAAAAGTTGTAGTTTTGCTGTCTGACACCAAGTTCTTGCTGCTGCAGAAGTTGTCAGGTTCTGACCATGCTTCCCCACATCCTCCATTCTGGCAGCACAAACGTTTCACCATGTGGTGACCCAGCCCAGAGAACTGATCTGTCTGAAAATTAATCTCTTTGTTTGTCCTGGCGAGTTATTTTCCAGCCAGACAGCTTTTGCAAGCAGAAGGGAATAGAAAAGCTGAAGTAGAAACTGAGACACCACTGTCAGGAGCAGCATGGTCTGAGGTGGCAACCAGGAAAGTGAGCTCCCACCAAACTGTGATTAGTGCTGACACTGCAATTGCAGAGAAGGGAGTTCATGGGCAAGGTGTCCTATCTGTGAGCTACTGCCTTGTTTCACGACGTCCACCAAGTGATCTTGGATTCCAGGAAGCAGTTCACAGCTCATCCTCTATCTGGCTGCATCAGATTTCTGACTAGAAAGAAAAAGCCCCACAGTGCTTAAATACAACAGTGAATTTCCTGAGTGCCCCCACACATGGCCTCTGAGTAGCTAATGGTGCTGCATGTATGTGAGAAATGAGCAGCTGAGTCTGGGCAGAATCCACTGCTGTTGTACATGCATGCAATTCTTCTGAAGAAGCACATGAATTAGTGGGAAAACTTAATTTCCCTTGTTTCCTTAATTAAACCTGAAAGTTAAAGTTGCAGCCAGGAATTGTTCTTAGTTAGACTTAAGTTGCTGTTGCTGTACATTAAAACACAGTAAATTTGGAATAGCACCACTGAATTAATTCACCCTCTAATTAAAGCACCTTATAACCAGTAGTATAAAATGTAGCCAAAGGATGCTGATTTATAGAAGTAAAGCTTCCATGGCTTAGGGTCATAGGGGTAGTTTGATCTCTTATTCTTTCTTACCTAGATCCAATGTAACAACTTCCTAAATACCACAGTAGGCGTCTGTCAAATACTGGAATTCGTTTTGCAACAGATTAATTTGCAAGAAAACAAAATCAAGCTGTCTCCCTCTCCCCACAGATCCTTGAGAGCAGAAGTACACTTGTAATTTAGATTTGCTTCACCCTCTGTCATTCTGCATGTGCTGCGCTGAGCTCCCAATAGCTGATACGATGATTCATTTTAAGTCCATGAATTGTATCAATATCTGAAATCACACGTGGAACCACACATGAAACCCCACTTTCCTGGCTGGCTAAAAATAAAGAAGGTTAAAGTGTTAGCCAAACTGTAATCCAGGAGAGCTTCTAGTGTGGCCCGTTAAATAGATGATAGACTTTAGAGGAGTGAAGGTGTCCAAAGAAAGTGTCAGAGAAACTCTGCAGTTATGGAATATATATTCCGTATAAATTGTTCTTGCCATAGCTATCCTTTCTCCATCTGTTACGTTTAAGGAGCAGCTCTTCCACGGTGAGCTGTAGATTTGTCTGCATGCTGCAGAGAAAACAGTAATTTTGGCAAACTCACGTAACTGTATCTGGCTTTAAAAACATCTATTAAAAGAAATTTCTGGCAGTTTGACACAGCTCCCTTTTAAAAATGATTTTATTTTAAAATTTTGTCTGTATTTTCTTTATGTTTTGTGAGAAACAATTCCAGAGCAACTGTCGTACAGCAGTTATATTTTGCAATCTTGCAAATTCGTAGATGGCCAGTGCAAACCATGGAGCATCAACGTCAAGCGTTGTATTTGTCACAAAGTGGTTAGTAAGTGGTGGAAATGTTCCTGGCATTAATTTGATGGGGAATGTGATGGCAGACATATTTTCTGGCATGATTAAAAAGGGCAGTTCCTGTATCGCCACAAAGCGACCATCTGGTAAGATCTGCTGTGTCAAGAAGCTCTTGGTCAGCTAAACATGCAATCATTTACACTTAAATACCTATTTTTTTCTTCATATGCTAGGAGGCACTGCGTGTTTTGGGCATTCATCTCAGAAAGGCACAGGAGGTTGGTGGGGAGTTCCCTCAGGCCTCGCCTGCTATTGCGAGGTATCTCTGCGTGGTCTGGTTACTGTTTGCAGATGTTCCAGTCACATCAAACACTGCCACTTAGCCCTGCTATTGACAGCTCTCAGATGAGCGGCCAAAACTGAAATCAGAGGCGATGTTGCATTTGGGGTTTTTTTTTAAGGTTGTGGGTGTGATGAAAGTGGTGAAGATTTTGCCTTTGTTTCTATTGTAGCTGGAATGTCTGGCATGATTATAATTATCTAGTTTATTTGAAATATAACTTGAAATTCCTTTCACTGTTTGATTAACAGCATTGCCTTAATATCTTCCAAGTTTTCACTAAGCCCTGTGCTTTTTAATGTAACATTCCCAGGAAACAGGAGGCATCATCTGTCAGAAGACAGGAAACATGAAATGATTAAATGCATTTTATTGTTTTCTGTGAAACTGTGCCCAGTTTCTCCCTCTTAATGTGGGCAGATGGAATTTTCAAGAGTTTTGTTGTTATACTGAAAAGATTCAAGACTCACTGTTAGATATAATATTTATGTATGCATAAAAATCTTAAAGCCCCCAAAGTTTACTTAGTTTTAGATGACAAATAATAAATTGTTTATTTCTTAGCTGAAACATCAAGCTAGAAAAAATAGCTTGATTTGTTTTGTGAAAACAGCTATCAAGATGAGCTTCAGTTTGCCCACACAGCCTAGAAAATGAGAAGGGTTGAAGCTCTTGGTGGCCTGGGGTCATGTTGTGTGGCCCTGTGGGTCACACCAAGCCTCTGGCAGGCTCATCCGGCAGTAATTTACAAGTGGGAAAATGACTGAAATAACCAGGCAGAGACTGTGGAGAGGAAGTGTCTTGCAAGTGGGAATGAAAAGAAACATCTCCACGTTGCTTGGCAATGGAATCTGGTTTGTTAGTCTGCTGGGGAAAAGCAAACTGTGACTTCATATAGACAGAATTTCCTGGGGAAAAGAATTTTGGACTTAAGAATGAAAAAAAAATTAAACCCTATTATTCAGAGTATATGCATAAGGGTTACTGTGTCAGATAACCAGTGATCATTTAGGCTGGCATTCATTTTGAATTAAGATCATTCCCATCTATGCAAGTGAGCTTATTTCCAGTTTCTGGGTGTTGCCATATTCTAGAAATAAGAACTTTGTTGCTGATCACAGACAGTTGTTGGAATATGAGTGACAGAGCCTCATATGATGTGGAGGTTGGATAGTGGAGAGTTTTAATTAACCTTTGCAACTATAAGACATAAGGCCACAGAAAACGTTTTCATCTGAAAACACGTAGATTACACTTAAATAAGTGATGATATTTAACCATAAACTGTCAGGCAGGGATATGGCATAGCTGTGTCCAGAGAGCTGAAATGGATTGAGGAACAGAGAGACCACACTTGAGAGCATAGCAATGTGCCTCTTGCCAGTGTGTGCAACAGCAAACTATGTATGAAATCTAACTGACTAATCACCTTGATTTCAATTCTGTTTTTTAAAGTATCTTGCTTGATGTGCCATTTTCATTAAATACATAAATTGCTTGTGGTTTGCAGTGTTTCCTGAGTGGAAAATGCCTTCCTGTTTATTGTGCCACCCGGCTGTTAGATCCTGACATGCCAATAGAATCAAACTCGTGTGTGTGCTTATCTGTGTCCCTTGTGTGATTGCATTACAGGTGATGACACAATGACAGGAGATGGAGGGGAGTACCTTAGGCCAGAAGACCTCCGGGAACTGGGAGATGACTCCTTGCCCAGCAGCCAGTTCTTAGATGGAATGAACTACCTGAGGTACAGCTTGGAAGGAGGACGCTCGGACAGGTATTTGCTCAGATACATAGCTTTCCTCATGATAATTCTGCACTCGTTTTGCTGTAAGTGTTTGAAATCCCTTTTCAGGGTCTCTCTGCTTGGGGTGCATTGTCAGCATTTGTTTACTCAGTGTGTCAGCGAGGCAGTCACCACTTTGCAGGAGGAAGGTGTGGTCATCCTCATCTGCTGCAGTCAGGAGTCAGGGGATGGGTGGGACAGGGCTTTGAGCATCAGGTGGGATGACTTTTTGGAGTGGTTTGCTGGCTCGAGATAGCAGGAGAGGAGCAATGGATGTGGTCATTCTGCACTGGACTGGCAGTGAGTATATTGTCAGCAAGGTCCTCCACTCTTTCTGATTCCTCATGGTCCAATTAGCAGGGAAGAGAATAATTGTCCTTCTACTGACACAGCTGTAATAATAAAATAGAAACGTTAGTGTGTTCAGTCCAGACAACATACTGATTTGCTTATATCTAACAAGTTGAACTTAAATCCAGACAAAAAATATGGAGCTCTCTTCCCAAAGGGGAGAGTTAGTGAGCATAAGTGTAGGCTCAAGCTGGCAGAGTACCCACCACGGTTGTAGTTCCGAATAGCCACCCAGGCATGCCTGGGTATGAAATGTCTGGTGTAAATCAGCAGTGTTTCCAGACTCACTGCCTTTAGAACTGGGGTACACTGAAGGGAATAAAAGAAAAAAGTTGAAATCTTGGCAACAGAATTTTGAAGCTACCTCGTTTTCCAATCTTGGTCATTATTCTGGCAGCTTTTCCAAAGCTCAGTGGCATCCGTAGGATCCGTTCTGTTTGCTTGAGTAGGCTGTGAATTGCTGCTGGAACAAAAGATGTCAGGAAACAGTTTGGTTTGCCTCACAGCATGTGTAAATCCCATCATTCAGGTCCTACAAGCCTGGAGTCTCTGTTGGTTTCAGAGAGTTCCAGTGAGTCCACTGAAAACAAAGTGACTGTGTGGCTTTTTAACTCTCAGAGGAAGTTTATGAACTACATCAGAATGCCTAAATCAAAGCTTTTTGTTCTTTCAATGGTAACAAAGTTCGGGAGTTTTTTAGATTTCGAAATGTTGTATACAAATGACTGTGTAGGCAAGAGCTAAGCCAGTTAAAGTTAAGCTCTCATTTAGAATATTGAAGCTTTTAAATATTTTCAGCAGATTTCAGTAGATGCTCGCTGACGTGTCATTGATATGGTTTATTTTGTGTTGTATGAAAATTATTTCAAATCCTGTATCAAGCAAGATTATATTGAAATGAAGCAAAATTCTAGAGGGAGAAAGAATGAAAGAAGGACATCTTTCTAACTCCATGGTCTCATCTTCTGTCACCTTCAGATTACTGATTTTAAGATTTTTCACAGAGACTTCTTCAGTTGTTTTACATTTCCTTCAATGTGATTTTCATTGCGTTAGAATGACTTTGTTTTTTCAGGAAATTCAGTAAAGCAGAATAACATTAGCACTCTGGACTCATGTAATCTTATGCATTAATCAATTTGATTTAAAAACATGTATTTTTCATTTGTAACCATCTTCCCTATTTATTTTATTTCTCTCTCCCCTTCATTTTTCTTTTCCATATGCTTTCATTAGCATCATGCCCAGGTAGGTATTACATAGCATGAACACCTGTTGTCTCTATCTCCTCATATGGCACCTGTCTCTGTTCATCCACCTTGGAGGCCAGCTGTATGCAGAGAGTTGATTTGGAGAACTAAAGGAATGATGCTGCTGTTAAGAAACATCTTCAGGGTTGATTTATACAGTTTTCGGTGACCAGGGGTCTTTTCTCAGCTTCTGAAAGAATGTATATAAATATACACTTAGATGTAAACAGGAAAGATGCTCAAGTGGCCTAGAGCTTGTTAGGTCTCTGTCTAGGCTGAGAAGTGATTGTGCACTGCAAGGCTCTCAGCCAAGCAGATTAGAAACTTGGCATGGGGATGGTGCTCCTGTTTTCTGGATACCACCAGGGCCTTATTCAGGGCTTAGAGGTGCCTGTGCACACGGGCAAGATCCACTCTTACTTTCAGAAGCTATGCAGCATTCCTGGGTTCTGCAGTTCTGTCTCTGGGGCTGAGGGCTGTTGGCCCCACAGCCCTTCAGGCTTCAGATTTATCAACCACACTGGAGAAGAATTTGTATTTAGATGTTGGTCTTGTGTCTGATTTAGGTAGGCTTTTTGTGTTTAGTAGGATTCCTGAATACTTATGGCAATTATAAACAGCAAATTCTGTGCTCAGTCCATAAGTGGGTTGTCGTTTCAATCAGTACCTTTATTACTAAGTCTAAGCAGCACAGGCCTTTTAACTCGTGGTTTGCTCTTCACTGAGCTGGTCCAGTGCACAGACACGGGCAGTGCCATCTGAGCACTACTTTTGAAATCGAGTGTAGCAGGAAATTTGAACCTGTAATCATCTGCAGACCTCAGTCACGAGTGTGCCTACCCTGTCTGCAGATAAAGCCCGCTCTCCTGATGTGTTTATCAGAGCTTACGTACAGGTACTGCATAGTGAATAGCCCTGGGCTACTCGTAGTGAGGATGGACAGAATCACCACAGGGATAACCAGCCAAGTGGAGTTCAGGCTTGCCTTCATTCAGTGTCTATCCAGGATGTAGTGTTAGCTGAGTAGCAGAACCTACAGCTTGGATGGTGGCTCTCTCATGAGCATTGCATGGCTCAGCAAAGCGGTTCTGGAAATGTCAAATATGGAAATGAACACAGGATAATGATGGCAAATGGGGTCTGCTACTGAGGCTCATTCCTCAACCAAAGAAAAAAGGTTCATTTTTGGTTTGTTTTTTTCTCAAGGCTTTCCGAAGGCCGATGGTTGTGTAATGCCTATCTTTGCTTCCAGTTTTGTACAATCCACCTGGGATGCTGAACAGGCCATTGGTATAAGCCAATGATTAACAGCACTGATAATTCTTCAATGTCATATATTTCTAATAAAAATAAGATAGTCATTTGCTTCTATAAATGGATCCAAAAAACACTGAGTGAATGTAGCTATTGTTAAAAAAGGCTGTGGTCTGAATCAAATGGTATTTGATATGCACTTAAAGCATTTGAAACTCACGTCCGTAACGAATGCATGACTTCTCTTGCTAACTGCTGAAAATGAATTATCCCTTAAAACTCTGTGTATCGGGATAAACGGCCTATTGTTCTGATCCAGCATGTTAGTCATGATGAGTGCTACTCATGGATGTGTAAGCCAGCAACACAACACTGCTTCCTTCAGTTGTAGGTATGATATTCCTCAAGGTCTAGATCAACATCACAGAGTACACGCACAACATCTGAAGGTGGATGATCTGTTTTTAAAAATCAGTGTTGTCGTACTGCAGCTAGTGAATATTGAAAGGACAAAACTCATGCTATTTGGTAGCAGAAACCCCATTTACCTCAATATGTCCTTCTGTGGCGTCTTATTTGTCTTTTTGTTTTTGCTTTTTGCTGGTGGATACTGCAGTTACATTCTGAGCCAGTGCTTGGAAGCAGCTTATTTACTGCCTTGCACCTCTCATTGCTACAGCAACCAGTGCTCTGTAGAGCTGTGTGTACTTACAGTGAGATCACTGCTCCCATTGGGGCTGTCTCCCTGCAGATGCTGTTGGCTTTCAGAGGAGGATTCTGTTTTACACAAGAGCTTGCGGCTGGCCACACTTCACCTTGCTGTGTGTACCTTCCAGGGGACAGCGTCAGGCTTTTACTGATCTACACTTTAGGGGGACAGAGTAGGTCCTAGCTAAGCTTCACGAGGGTCATTCCAGCTTTTCATCAGGTGGTGGCATTCTGGTTTTCCATAGGGATTTGCTTGTGTGGTGCAGCAGAGAACTTCTCCAAAGAGCCTTACTTAACAGAAATGAATGCTCTTTGATTTAAGGAAACCATCATGCCACAAGGCCAAATCTAAAGTATTTATGAGTACAAAATAAACTGTCATCTAGATTAATCTCTAGGTTCTGCATTTGGAGATAAACAGGTCAGTGCAAGGGCTTTGTGGCCTGTTGTCAGACATGTGGCACTACACAGGCATGAAAAGCTATGTTTCCCTGACTGTGCTCTGCTCCCCCTGGAAGCTGCATGGTGTTGCTAATAGCACGCTTTTCTCATTCTCCCACTCGATCTGTCATGAACCTTTGCAACATCCTGTGTGCTGCTGATGCATTGCTCTGGCACCCTACCAACCTCCCAGCCTGCGGTCCTTCAGTTCCGACAGGTCCCACACGCTGAGCCACGCCTCCTACCTGCGTGACAGCGCCATGATTGATGACACCGTCGTCATCCCCAGCCAGCAGGTGAGCAAACCTCTCAAACCCCCTTCTTGGCTGCTTAGGTCAGGAAATTGGGAAAGGTTGCACTGGAAATTGTTCTGTTCAATCATATTTAATGGCATATTGTGCTGTGCAGTATTGAGCTCTATTCAAAAATAAATGGATAAGCTGTGTGAATATAGCAAGAGACTGTGTTCTTAATGTTCTCCATTTTAACTGATTTTTGAATGTTGCTAACAGCCATCATATAAATATTCAAAGGATGTAATGAACTCCTAGCTATTGTCCTAAAAGATACTCTCCTGAAGCATGTTTGTAGATAAAAAAAAATGGGATCTAGGAAATGCCTTCATGATAAATCACAGCATTCATTTCACTGAGATTGCTAACGTAGGATTACTTTAAGCAAATACAAAATGCTACAATTAGGAGTTTCTAATAACTGAATGCTATTAGTACTCCTTTGTTTAAGAAAACGTTTAAGTGTTTTAGACACTATAATGTAAAATACATGGTATTTTTTTTGTCCGTTAATTGATTTCATTGTAGTAAAAAGAGGTTTTTTTGTGCTTCCCAAGGTAACATCTCTGGCCAAAGAAGCTGAAAGGAATTCATATCGCCTAAGCTGGGGCCCTGACAACTTGGACAATGTGGCTCTTTCTTCCAGCCCTATTCACTCAGGGTGAGTGTATCAATTAGCATTACACTAAAAAAAGCGAGAAACAGAGTACCTGCAGTGACAGCAGCCTCAACTAATGCTCAACTAGGAGCTGTATTTTAATTCATTGCCTCTTGAAGCTGGCAATAAATTGTTATAATCTCTTAAGCTCTGACAGTCAAGCAAGCCTGAGTACCAAGACTATTCGCTGAAACCACTGGAAGTCACTGAGCCCTCAATCAAGTTCAAGGGCAATGAATGTGATAAATAACACATACACACAGGCAGTTGTGTGCGTTTTATGGCAAAATAAGTACAGTGCCTTTTAGTGTTAATAATCTGAGCCCAAGAGCTTAATCACTCCAGATGGTGAGTACTTGCCATGCTGATGGAGGAGCTGAGGTGAGACCAACTCCAGTGTTTGCCCTCCAAATTATGTGAATAGACAAGCAACCTAAACATCGTGTGCTTTGCACGTATCTGGCCACTCTCTTCATGTGTTCTCACAACTGACTCTTTGTAAGCATTTGCTTTTAGGCTCACCGTCATGGCATAAAGCAGGTCAAAATGCAGGCCCAGCCAAGTTTGTATTTACAAACCTTATCCTGGCTGGTCTTAAAATCTGTGACTGCATTTGTTTTAAATGCTCTTACTTAGTGCATTTTAAGTCATTTTAGTCTTCACACTGAATTCTGCACTTGTGTCCTGCCATCAGATTGGATGGGCAATGTGCAGATGAATTTAGAAGAAATTGGAATAATTAAAAAGCATTTAATCTCTGTGGGCTGTGTACACAGCATGACAGGACAGCGCAAGGAGAAGGATTATTGTTGTTAATCTCAGATGAGTTTGCCACTATCTTACAGACTGTATTTTCAAAAAACAGCACTGGAGTCCCATTCGGAATGACAGGCAGTCCTGACCTAGAGCAGGAGCAATATTGCCAAATTGATTCACATGGCAGATGAGAAGTTTGTTTGTTAGCTGACCTTAGGATATTTGGTTGTGACCAGCACTGTTTGGATTTGCTTCTCATTAGCTCTAAAACCAACAAATTAAATGAAAACACTTGTTATGTAAAGTATGTATGTGTTTCTATATATGCTGGTATGAAAGCTTTAAAATTGCTTTGGTGCTTTATTCTAACCCTAAATAGTTTACAGACTTTTCCCAAAGGATGCATTAGTTTTCCCTTTCAGAAAGGTAGGTCTTGCCTGTGTTTGCAGAGGATGAACTAAATACTTTCTAGAAGAGTGGCATTTATTTCTTGGATGTGCAATCATTTAATGGTTTTCTTTTAAGAGATATGAGTGATACTCCAGTATTTTGGGATGACCAGGGTGCCAGTGGGTAGGATAAGATGCATGATTTCAATAGGAGCAACACTCTCTGCAGCCTTATATGAAATAGTGACTTAACATAAATTATGTTCTTCTTTCTCTACATACACACTGACTTGCCACTAAATATTGTAATAAAGAAAGTTATAATAACAATTCCTCAGTCTTTGAAAGAGACCTTGCAACATTTCATTTTTATCTTGTTTCGATTGGTCTGAGTCATTAACCTATAAGAAACCGTTGGGGTGCATCTCTTCTCTTAGGAAAATATATTGACTACTGGAGTTCAGTTGTAGAAGTTCATGATTGTTGCACTCACTCTGCTGGAACACCAAATGTATTTGTGATTTATAGCCCTGTCATCACTCACACTCCCCTCCACATGCAGATACACTCTGTTTGTGGGTTCTTATGGAGCAGCGGCACGGCTGACATTTAGGGGCACGCAGTGAAGTAGTATTTAACTGTCATGAAAGAAAAGTCTTAGAATTTTCAAAGAAATCCTAGATAAACATTGTCTGTGGTCCTGTGCAAGGGTGTGGCCTTGGTTTTGCCCAAGACACTGAAAATGTATTAAATTCAGATTGTGTTTTCGTGAAATAACTCATCAGCAAAGTATTGGACAGTAATTCATTTCTCCCAGATGTAGTAAGTTTATATTCTGTACAATCTGAGCAAAGACATGACACTCTTCTCTCCCTGCAGCACTTAAATGGTGAACCCTGAGTTGCTGTAAGGTTGTTACTGATGTCTCAACTCTTCCCAGGGGAGAGTTTCTGTGGATCACAATGTAGCACCCCCAAGCAAAAGGATAAATTCGTAGAGATCTGTTCTCTCGGTGTGGAATTTCACAGGCACATATTTCAGCCTTTGCATAACTAACCAAAACGTCTTCCATGTCTGAAATTTCAGACGGGAAAATGTTTTAACCATCCATTTAAAATTTAAATGTAACTGTTCCTTCAATATGTTGATAATTTCATCAGGAAGGAAGGAAAAGGAAGTTCTTTGGTCAGAGTCCTTGGTAACCATTTTGAAACTCCAAAAATATTTCTGTCTCAAGAGGTAATGCTCTTGTGGATCTCAAAATCTCAAAGGTCTCCTGGTCATTTTACACAGCTGACGGTTTCCAAATAGTTTCCTAGTCTGGCTGAAGAAAAAAGTTCCTGCACTTAAACTCCCTTTCAGCATATCAGATTTGCTTCTCCCGATAAAACTACTTGATCTTACATATTGAGCAAAGCTAAGGATCTCTGAGTATGCCAAAAAGTTTGGGTGCTAAATATCCAGTAAGAGACAGTTTTATGACTTTGCTGGTAATATTGGGGGATATAATTTATAATTTTCTGCTGGAATGTGAGAGACAGAGCTACTGCCTACATAAATGCAAGTGTGTTTCACAGTTTTAGTCTCATACCACACAATATCCCATTGTGGAAGAACATGTGTATTTTTATTAAGCTGGAAGGCGAAAAATCACTGAAGTGAAAGATTTGCAGCGTTTAGACGTTGCTTGGCAGTACCATATTTTTATCTCCCATAATAATATGCATGAATGGTGAGATAAGGGTGGCTGTAAGATTTTTAAAGTATTTATGGTGCGCAAAACTATGCTATTTTCGTATCTGTGTTCTGGTGATACAGTGAAATTAGTTGTATAGATTATATTTCTAAGAATTTTCCTGACAGCTGTGTAGAGGCACAGTAGATAAGAGAACAAACCTGACATGTTGTCAGGATCATGGCACTGTGAGTGCGTGCTTTGATAGTAACTTGATTTTGTGTTCCGGAGCAAATACACAGCAGCTCTGCAGGTTTTCCAGCTCTGACTCACAGTAAAACTCCTGTTTGATGAAAGATCCTGATTTATTTTATACAATTTGCTAAAGAAGTCCCTATTTGACTAATGGATGGTTAGAGTGTATCATTACTTTTATCTTGAAATAAACACTTGGGATATCATTAGTGCGTTTATCTTGCTGGAAGTTGTTGTTTCCATCAATGAAAAGATGAGGGATTGGGCAGCTCGTACTGTGACAAATAATGTGAATTATCATTCTTAGCTGCATGTCTGCAAAAAAGGAGGCTGGATCCTTGCTAACAAGGTAAACAAAACATATTTCAAGTGTTATATTTTGAATCCATAATACCTTTTTTCCCCAATGTGCGATTGATTTCCTGGAAATCATTATGGAAACAGGACCTGGCAGCGACCAGCTGATAGTCATTTCTTAAATCTGAAAGTCTAAATTATTTCAAATGATGCTGTAGCTTTATGACCTTTGTTCAGAAAGTTACAATGAGGAAAAACAGTGAGTGTGTTTCATTAATAGCACAATGTGTTAATGGAAGGAAATGGCAATGGAGATCCATATAATAAAAAGGGACATTGGAAAGCCAATTGTCCATGTGACCCTAAGTGTTTACTAAGAGCCTAAACAGGTCAAAATGAGAGTTTGAAATTTTTTGATTTTGTAGAACAAAAGGAGGACAAGAAACATGTTGAAATGGAAGGAAGTGGAGGACAATGTATTGATAGAGGATTTTAAGAAAAACATGATTTATTGTGTTATCAGGAACGCTGGCTGGAATTACCTCAGGGTCCTTACCCTTCGATATCCCATGGTCCACACTTTAGATGTGGATACCTTCACCAAGCAACATTTCCCCTAATCTGCTTCTGAAAGTTTTACTTGGAATCCAACTGTACATTTTAGGTGTCTGGCTTCCAGCGTGAGAATGTCCTTAGAGAAACCAGATCCCTCCAGTTTTACTGCTGTACTGGTAGTGACCCCTTGGAACCAGGGGTGTTTATGTAGGCTTATTTTCCATACTCACTTCTACCTTCCCCCCTGTGATGAATATGCATATATATGTATATGTTCATGTGTTTGGTTTAGGAATCTGTTTCATTTTTCCTGGATTTCAGTATTTCATTTAACTCATTCTTTTTTTTTCCCCTTTCTTTTCCTTTTTGATGTTAAACCATCTATTCTATTGCAGATGCTCTTCTCCATGTCTTGATCTTGACAACAGCAGGTGAACTTCTGCATAATTTCTTTCTTTAATACATTGCACATCTCACCCACCCTATTTCTGCTCCCCTCTTACCTCACTTCAGGATGCTTTAGTGTTTTGATAGTGCACATTAGCCAAGAGAAAAAATAAATCTAACCAGCAGTAATAGTTACCTATGGCTCTACTTCTCTTCCTATACAGTGTCTGCTTTCTCCCATCTGCTTTGTCATCTATAACAAAAGAATTCTGGACACTTAATAAGCCCACTGCAAAAAATCTTAACAAAGCTCCTTAGACAATCCTAGATTGTTTTAACCATTGATTTATTTAACAATACCTTTTCTTTGTTGGTGGCATGGTTTAATATTAATATTTAAAGAAGGAACCGCCCCCTCCCCCCAGATAATTCAACAGAAACCACTCTAATTATTATATTACTAAGTGGTCCTTTTATCTCCCTTGTCTGGATAAAGAATATTGCAGAGCCATTCTCTAAGCCACATTTTTCAAATTGTGCCTCCGTATTGGAACTAGTAGAGTAGCGGCCCAGACTTAGTATATTTTATTTTTCATGCCATACATACTTTTTGTGTGACAGTTAATCAGTGCTTGAACTGCTGGCACATTGCATCCTGCACAGCTGAACCTTCCCAAAGGAGGGAATTATCTTCCCTTGGCAAACTGAGTGTTAATTGGCACAATACCACTTCACCTCCTTCAGCCTAACCCCAGAAGGGTGAAAGTTGCCCCAAATATTAAGCTCTGCAAAATTATAAAATGGCTAATTAAACCCCCAAACTACAAACCCGTATTTTTAGGCCATGTCACTGAATTTCTCAGCAGCTGACTAAGGCAGTGAAGAGAGTGTTATCAGAGGTTAATGTTCTAGCAGTTTCTTATGTTAGGATCATGTTTTTTGTCCTCCTGGAATGTATATTTTGCCTTGTTTCTGGATGGCGTACTTGCAGCCTGCTGGAAAGCACTCTGAGGTAGTTGAATGACTTTGCTGTTGACTTCAGTGGGAGCTGGATCAAGGCCTTTTTTCTGAGTTTCAGCCTCTCACTGGTTTCCTTCTCCCGCTGAACACTTTCCGATGGCTGAAGCACCCTGATTGTTTGTTTCTGCTTCTTCACACTGCGACTAACACTGAATGCTGCTATCTCCTTGTTTCCCAGTTTCTTTGATAAATTAAGATCATGTGTGCTGGAAAGTTCTTAACTGTGTCTACACTGGGTGTGCTCTGGTTGGAGCTTTGTTCCCTGCTACCTGACGAGCGCATGTGTGCCTGCCCAGCTGCTCAGGAAGAGAGTTGTACCTGAGCCGAACGTATGGACGTGGTGGTGGAGACTTTGCCTCTTTTGGTTCCGTGTGTTCCAAGAATTGCTGCCTGTCTTAGAAAGCCCCCTCACCTGCTGGGTTTGCATGGCTCTCCCATGACTCTGCAGAACGAGTGCCCCCATGCTTGCGGTCTTGGCCACCTGAAACTCCCTCTGCAAAGCTCTTGACACAACAGGGACTCCTCACAATGCACACAACAGGTGGTTCCTTCACCACTCCAGCACTGTCACATCCAGTTTCCAGTGTCTATGTTCATCCTGCTGTTATCTTTCACATGAGGATAGATACAGAGTAAACCCAAGGTATTTCTATATGAATAAAATCAACAAAGGGAATAACTCGGGCTCAGATCTAAAATACAAATATTTCATGAAAATAATCCCTGACTTTTTGCCCCTTCTATCCAATGCATATATTTTGTCTGTGTTTTGGTCAAGTGGAAACCCTGAGAGCTTTTTGCTCTGCTCTCTGTAGAAGGCATGGAAACAGCCTGAAGGATTGAGGGGCCTTTTGTGTATGTACTCAACCATAAGGCCACTACAGCCAGTATTGTTTGATATGCCTTTCGTATGGCAAGCATGTAGCTCTTAACTGCTCTAAAAGGGAAGAGAATGAAATAGCCTCTCTCATTTATGAGTAAGTATTACTAAATTGAGAAAGAATGGATGATGCTTGAGCTGACTGCTGTGTGTTTAACAGAAGCATGTATAGACTCCCTTGCAGTCTGTAACTGATTCCTATAAAGGAATTGCTTTTGTACTTTATTTTTGCTTTTGAAAAATAATCCTGATTTCCCTTTCATGCTCTTTGAAATGGTTTCCCCAAACCTGATTTGTTTCACTAGTTTGGCTGTTATACTGTACTACCAACTCGCCAAAGCTCAGGAAATCTCAGTATTGATCCAATTTGCAAGACTGCTAGAGTCACATGTTTGTGTCGTGCTTCATTTCTAACAGAACCTTTAAAACTGGAAACGAAACTTACTCAAAGGCTGCCTTAATACTGAGAAAGATACAACTTTAACGTGCTATCTGCTTTGACTTTGAACCATCACTTAATGGAAATTTAAGTTCAAGTTCCTTTAATCCCTTTTATTAACCGGGTTTTTTCGTTCTTTTTTTTTCCCCTCTCAAACTTCTCCACCATTTGTGTTTCTCTGTAATGATCCCTCTCCCCTTCATTCTCTGTACGTCAATGGCGGATAGTGCCTGTAGTAGTGCTCCATGCAGCTGGAACATGGAGTAAGCTCCGAGTTTGCTGCTTAGCTTCAGGGAGTGTATAGGCTGTTAGGGTTATTGGTATGCTAGTGTTTTGCACTATGTCCTTTTTGACTGTGGGAATTTAGCATGGTAAGGTATCGCTTCCCACAGCGATGGCTTCATTTGCCATTTATCCCTGCTAGTGTTGTTTGTTGAGTGCAATCTCCTCCTGTCTCAGTCTTGTCACTTAACAACACTTGGTAACAGAGGTGGAAGACGGAAAATAACATGCGTGTGTGTAGGCAACAAAATAATTAGCTTGAATTGTACATTTACTTTATATTAGTCATACAAATTTTTCACTTTCCTAAATGCACATTTCAGAAAGCGTGTTTTATGTCATGCATTAGTTTTGTATGAATTATTTGTATATTGATAGACACACTCCTTCAAGAGGGGAAAGCTTTTCTGGTCCTGGAACAGCAACGGCATCATCCACACGCCCTATTATATAGCAAATAGGCAGACAATAGGAGGCTGCTGATGCTTTCTTATGAATTGCTTCATTCTCTTGCATAGCCAAAGTTATGTGAAATGTGCTGATTCAAAAAAGAAGAAAAGGATGAAAAGAAATTGGATTAAATAAGTGGATGAAAAAAATGAATGTAGCAAAAAGGTGGGAAATAAACAGGATGGTATGGTGGAAAAGGAAGTATTTCTACACTCTGTGTCTGCAAACCCTGTGTCAGTGTTCTGTCCTTCCAGGATTATGGTACAGGTCTAGAGCTCAGAAATATTCCCCTTTTGTTTCTTTCCTTTGCACTATATTCATGCTAGTTCTCCAAAATCTCCTTTTCAGCAATTCCGTAGCAATTCTACGGCTGGGTTTGGGAAGTGGCTCCTCCATAGTTAACGTGATAATTGGCACTAATCTTTCTGTGCTGTCTGAATAACTACTGTAGATCTTCTTTATGACAGAAACAGCTCTTTTTACAGTAAATAATAATAATATCCTACTGTTTTTATCATAAGCATTGTTATCTTTGTGTCCACCTCCCAATGAGACTTATCTTTGCCTGTTTTTCCACTCTTTGGAGCCATGGTTGCTTCCAGTGAGAGATGACTGAAGTGGCATGGACTTTGGGATAGATTTTCTGACCCACCAGGCCCATTCAGTAAACTCAAACTAAAAGAAGGAGTTGCAACCATATTTAAAGAACCCATCCTTGTTGTCCGAAGGGAGCTTGTTTGGTCTGGATCCTCAACTTTGATGTGCCTGTGTTCTTCCCAGCAGTGAACCATGGGTTTGGCATCGCCCACAGGGAGATAAGCTGAGGAGAACATAGGGGATAGCAGGTGACCCAGCACTAATATTTTAGTGATGGACGACAAAGGAGGGTGACCCTGTTGTAAAAGAATACAGTCCTGAGTATTATGTCAATAATGAAAATAACTGAATCCTAAATACTGTGTTCATGACAGCTTGCACAATGACAAATGTGAATGCTGCTTTTTAATTCAGTCAGAGCTCTCTTAAGTTTCTGGTAGTTGTGGGAGAGTGTGTTTCTCTTAGCAGTAGCTATAAAATGAGAAACTCTTCTTCCAGCATTGTCACTGACTGCCTCAAACACACCCATCATACTGGAGACTTGGACATCTCCCACACATCACCCAGAACCACTTGGTAACACTCCTTCATGCACTTCAAGGGCAATTGCAGCGCAAGCCGAGAGCATTAGTGCAACAATTGAGCATTTAGTGTCTCTTAAGCTCTTCTTTCATCTGTGCTCTAACATGTGCAAAGAATGTATTTTGTGAAGGAAGCTCCCATTTTTCTCAGCTAATCCCCAGATAATGGAAGCTGTAAAATGTTTTCATTTTCTTTTTTTCCCCCTTGTTAAAACCACAGAAACACCAACCTCTAAGGAATGAGCTAATGGTTGTACTACCCAGAGTTTTCCCCTAAGCAAAGCCTAGAGGTATCTGAATGGCAGTAGACTAGGAGCCTGCATGTGTGAGACAGACTGGCATCCGTGGTGCATGGTGTGCTTCCGACTGGCGCTTGTGGCTCCTTCCCATCGTCCATCTCTGACCTGCACGGTGTGTCGAGTGTTGTGTTTTTACAGCATGTGGAATTCTTGTAGCTGTGTGGACAATGAATGGATGCAATGTTTGTTGCACAGAACGGTCAAGGGGGCAGTGGAAAAATCCCTGTGTTTGTAACTCCTGTTATAAGGGCTTTTCTCTATTGCAGGTCCTTCAGTAGCATTTCTGCGACTCCCCATGTGCTGGTTCTATTTTAGTGGCTAGAAGTAGGCCTGACACCGTTCTGTCTCATCTACTTTTATTTTCACTTCCAGCAACCTGACATTCCCATCCCACTTCAGGCATGATCTTGTAATAAAACAGTAAAAAAAAAAAAATTGGAAGTAGCTCTTCACCTTTCCCAAGAATGTCCCTAAGTTTGTCAAAATCTACCTGTTGGTTATGTGTGGAAATACAAAAAATTCAGCACAAGAGCAATTCCAAACAAAATGAAATGTTTTTCTCCCTTTTAAAGAAAAAGAAATCAATAATTTACCTTGTGCTAGAAGCAGGCTCCCTGTAGATGGCTTTTTACATCTCTGAGTTTTCCAGTGGGACATTGTGTTGCTGTGCAAGGTAACACAGGAAACCAAAAATCCGTAAATAAACGTCTCATATAGTGACTCTAGCTCTTCTCATCTGACCAAACCCCAAAATTTGTCTTCCAACCATAATGATATGCTGGGGTTTTTTGTATAAGTAGGTGCTAACCTCACTGATGGAGTATTAATTGTATTCATGCACTCCAGAATGAAATTTGATTTTCTTTTTTAATATGCAGACCCATCCTTTTAAGAAATTATACTTTATCAAATAACTAGAAAATTATATTGAGAACCTAAAAAACCCAACAAACCAACAAAAAAGAACCCCAAGCCATCAGATTAGAATTGGTGTTATATTTTTGGATCATAAATAATTTTCTTCAATAAGATGTATTTGCTTGTGAAGTATTTAAAGAGTGCCAACTTTAAATACAGCTGCTTGCAGGTACAGAGTAGGGATATTTGCACTTTGCAATAGGTACATGTGTTCACATTTATCAGTGTCTGCTGGTATTTTACCAACAGCAGCCCTGTGATGTAAGACTTCCTGTGAAGAACTCTTAGGTAGTAGTTGCCAGTTTAATTAATAATGAACTCAGCATGATTTGGTGCTTCACATGGGAGAAAGGCTTTTTCTCATTGTACCTCTTGAGCAAGAGCTCTATTTACCTACGTCCTTTGTCACATATGTGGAATCTAACCGAGGGAATTGGTGATGTGTTCTGTGTCTCATTGTTTCCCTGCTTTTCCAGCTTCCTGGTGAGTTTCATGGTGGATGCTCGCGGGGGCGCCATGCGGGGCTGCCGGCACAACGGGCTGCGCATCATCATCCCCCCGCGGAAGTGCACGGCCCCGACCCGCGTGACGTGCCGGCTGGTGAAGCGCCACAGGCTGGCCACCATGCCGCCCATGGTGGAGGGAGAGGGGCTGGCCAGCCGCCTCATCGAAGTGGGACCCTCTGGGGCGCAGTTCCTTGGGTAAGGGGGGCCGCGGGGCCCAAAGGAAAACTTTCAGCTTCTTTTTGTGTTTGCGTTGCACTGAAATGGTTCCTTTTCAAACTTGAACTGAAAAAGATCTCTGTGATGTGTGGTAATAAACAGAGCAGGTGTGAAACACAGAGCAGCTGTCAGTGAACAATTCGCAAAGCTTTTACACCTTCTGCTTTCAAAATGGGTATTTGAACCACCAGCTCTGTGGTTAATGTGCTTCCTTGGATATAATTATTGCTCAGTGGTAGGATATTATAGAGGGAAAAGGCTTTTGCAGCCAGAAAAGGCAGTTCATACTATATTTAAAAAAATAATAGTACTGCACTGGTGTAAACCCCAAATGTAAAGCCTGCTGCATACACAACAAAAGGTACAGGAGCTTGTTTTAGAGTCTTGTGTTGTGGTATCGGTAATTTGGACTCTCAGGGAAGCACAGTGCCATTCATTTTTCTGGGATTGAAATTGCTAAATTAAGCAATAGGACAGCTCTGGAATTTTTGGCCATTTCTTTCGTCCTATGCTGCAAAGCCCATAGAAAGATCAGATTTGTATCTCCTGCTGAGCTCATTGTAGCAATTTTCAGCTGAAAGCAGCAGGTATTTGCACTTTTGAAAATTCGTTATACCAACTGTTCTCTCTGTCTACTGTGACATCCAAAAGTGGATGATTGAAGGAACCCCTTCTAATGCTGTAAATAACTTCATTCAGAAACTGTTTAAAAAGTGACTGTAAACAGCAATAGTTTAAATCCATTTGGAAACAACTCAGTTGCTTTAAAATCCTGTTGTAACAGGCAGTCATCAGAGCCACCATCTTTGTTAGTGCTACCACTTATTCTTTTCTCATCTTGGTCACTTCTAAAAGGAAGGAGAAAGAAATCTGAAGAGTGGAAGAAATACTGTGCTGTCACATTCAGTCTTCCCATTATCTTTGTCACACACAAATGGGTTTTAAGTATGTCTCCCATTCTTTTTTAATGGTTTTCCTATCTGATGAGAGTGTGTCCCCTCCAAGACAAGCATATAGTGTAGTTTATTCCTTCTCAGATCTTTATGCCCTTCCTGCAAGCATTTTCCAAGGTGTTGTGCTTGCAGTGAGATCACAAAATCACTGTAGTGCTTGCAGAGGTGCATTCTAAGGTCCAGATCCTGCTCCCATTGAGTACACGGCCAAAACCCTCGTAAGAACGAAAAGATCCTAAATTAACAAAACTGCTTTTCTGATTTGGGTCACCAAATTGTCGTGGCTAGGACGGAACCTTATTCAGTGTACAGCCTAATTCCACTCTGTGGACCTGACAGTGGCACTGGCGTTCTGGCACAAAAAATACATAAAGTTTATTTATGTTCTTTCTTTCACTGCTGCTTTGGATGTACTCAGTAAACTTCATCTGCCTACGGCTCCTCCCCCACTTAATGAGGGAGAAAGCTTGGTCAGCCGAATCCTTCAGCTGGGGCCTCCTGGGACCAAATTCCTTGGGTAGGAGAGACTTGAAACAAATTGATGGATGCTGACCTCCCCATTCTTCTCCTCCTTCTGCAATATGATTTTTTTATGTCATTATGCCCATGATATTGTCCCTTTCTATCATTTGAAATTTTGTACACTTAACCCTTAGTGGACCATTTTCCAACCTTTGTAGTTTGTGGTTTTGTTTTGGTGGTATGTTTGTATCTTTTTCTTCAAGTGCTGTGGCCTTCATTTTTGTTTTGGCATGAAATCTTCCTAGTTCTGTGCTTGATGTCTGTAGCAAAGCAACCTGGATTGGGACCACAAAAAAAAAGAATCTACTGTAAATTTTAAACTGTTTTTTTTGTATCAAGGACTGATCAATCAGTAAGTTATATGTTGGATACCACCAGTGTGATAGAACACGTGGCATTTACTACGTACATGGTAACCTGTGTGAGTCCTCTAATTAGAGAAGTGTACCTACAAATATATTTATATCTTCTCTCTTATTTCTAAGAGTATGTATGTATATGTATATCTCAATACAGATATATTATATGTACACATATGTGTTGTGTATGTGTGTGTGTATATACATATATATATATGGGCACATACGCTGATGCAGATGTTGACTTGCAAGGCAACAAGGCAAATTCTTATCTCTTATACTGCAATAGAAACCCAGACAATCTCCTCAGACTTCCTGTATCTCTCCCAGGGTGTAAATCAGGAATAAATTCATTGGAATATATAGAATTACAAAGAAGTGAAATTGGTCCAGGACACAATTGCCTCCAGATTGCAATGAAATTATTCTGATTTGCACTAGTATAAGTGAGATCAGAATTTGTCCCACTATTCCTATACATTACAGTAGATTCTCTTTGAAATGAAGTTGCACAGGTTAACCCAGACAGTAGTGACAACTAAAACAAGCATGAGTTTTTGATGGATTTGCAAAAACAATCACCAAATTTCCAGATAAGCACTGTTATCTTATGAAATCTCATTCACACTGTGGAAAGAGGTGAATGCACTTTTTCATCTGTCCTTCAGCACTTACTGGGTCCCTGTAAAAATCTAGTCTGTGTTAGTGGCCTACTAGTTTAGGATTATGCCAAAGTATTCCAGCCACTTAGGTAGAATTCCAGGTCACTTTGTGGCAGACTGAATAGAGTTGCTGTTAATCCTGTTTCTTCCTCTCTCCTGTGTGCATTTAATGCGCTGTGTTGCTGTGCCAGGCCCGTGATTGTGGAGATTCCCCATTTTGCTGCCCTGCGTGGGAGGGAGAGAGAGCTGGTGATCCTCCGCAGCGAGAACGGGGACAGCTGGAAGGAGCATTTCTGTGAATACACTGAGGATGAATTGAATGAAATCCTGAATGGGATGGATGAAGGTATCCAGTGGGACTTTGTTTCTTAACCCTGCTCCTGTGTTACTTCTGTACCTGGGGAGAGCAGCTTTTACCACGGCGCTCGCTTCCCTTTCAAGGGCTGCTGAAGTAGTGGGGCAGGACGGGTTCCTTTGTGAAGCTGAGAATAGACTCCGGACTAGTGTTTTCTCCTGCTCCTTTTCGTAGTGTTAAACAAAAAGCTTCCATAGCAAACATCTTTCCAAAACAAGGCAATTACCATTCCAATCCTTTCAAAGCAGCTCCATGTGTGGGAAGAAATGTCAGTCATGGGTACTCTTGCTTTCTGAGAGAACAGAATGGTCTCAGGCTGCCTGGGAGCTGCAGAATTTGTTATTAATTTTGGAGGTTTTTTACAAAAAACCTCACAAACCCCGAAGTAAACAAGCCAACTCACAGAATTAAAGCTGAACTCATATTTTGGTACTGTTTTGTTTTGAAGTTTCATTTCATTGATGTTAGTGCAGGATGCTGTAAATATGTGAGGTAGAAAGGGGCTTGGACCAATCTCTTTGCTTGTTTGGCTGCTGATTTTGGAGATGTTGTCAGTGTTTGCTGCCTTAAGCTGCCTTCACTTCACAGCTCAGTCTGTCTGTCCTTTCTTGATTGCTCCGGTTTAGTCCAACACGGGGGTGTGTTTCCTTTTTACCTTAATTTCTAGACAAAATACCTTGTGTAAGTTGCACCAAACTGTGAAAAGCTTGAGTGCAGTTTGAAGGTCACTGTATTGTTCCTACAAGACCCTTGCCTTCTGATCATCTCCCATTTTGCCCTCAGTACTTGACACTCCAGAGGAGCTTGAGAAGAAACGGATCTGCCGCATCATCACCCGGGATTTCCCTCAGTACTTCGCAGTGGTGTCCCGGATCAAACAGGACAGCAACCTCATTGGCCCAGAGGGAGGGGTGCTGAGCAGCACCGTGGTCCCACAAGTGCAGGCAGTCTTCCCAGAAGGGGCTCTCACCAAGCGAATTCGCGTTGGCCTCCAGGTGCAGTGAAGCATTCACGAAGCTTAACTTGTTGGGATTTTTTTGGTGAAAAATCACCGTGCTTGAATGGAGAACCAGCATATTCAACTTATCATGTTATATGTTGTCTGCTGTGTTTTTAGTTAAAATAATAAAAGAAAAACAATCCATGCAAAAGTCAAAGCAAGTGGTAAAAGCTTTGGGTTTTCCATTAAATTCAGTCTTTTGTGTTAACTGTCTATGTAATTTTGGGAAGAGATTTTGGTGATGATGATGATATTGGTGTAGGTCATAGAGTTTCCTAAATACTTTGTATGAAAGGCATCAGAGAAGTACAGAGTGCTTCAATAATTAAATGTGCTGCAATTATTAAATGTACAAATTTTCAGTGTGAAGGAACCATCTTAACAATTCACTCCTCAGAGAGAGGGAAGTCTTTCCCCTGTCTCCATCCTGTCCTCCTGCTGCATGCATCCCTAACTTACCTTGTCCAGGAGATGGTGCTTTCGTTGAAATCCCCTCAATTAGCTGAATAGCTCACTAAAACAGCTCGGAGCCTGTTCTCAGGGGGAAAAGGAACCAGGTTATCATTTGCAACTGGTTAAGTGAATTTAAATTAATGCTGTAGAAATCTGCCAAGCGCCAAGAAAGGGGATAGGAAGAGGAGGCAGGCATGGGAAAGTTAAAAAAGTGAGGTCTCCCCTTCTTGCTGTCAGTCTGCAGATTTTCATGGGAAATGGTGCCATTTAGTCTAGAAAGTTAAGGTGTTTGTGGACAATATACAGGCCCAGTACTTTATACATCATCAAAACCGTTTTGAAGTAACTGCTCTGTTATTTTCTGTTGCTTTGGAAAGGCTCAACCTATGCACACTGAACTTACAAAAAAGATTTTGGGCAACAAGGCTACCTTCAGCCCCATAGTCACACTGGAGCCCAGGAGAAGGAAATTCCACAAGCCCATCACGATGACGATTCCCGTGCCCAAGGCCTCCAGCGATGGGCTCATGAATGGCTATGGAGGCGACACGCCCACTCTAAGGTTACTATGCAGCATCACAGGTAGGCTGCCAGTGCCAGAACTCTCCATGTGCATCCTGAAACTGTTGGTCTCTGGGGGCTGGAAATGCTGGACTGATTACACACAGGGGAAGCCGGGTGGAAACCTCGCTTGGGGCAAGAAGCTGTGAAAATAAACTACTTTCCAAACAATTACTTTGTACCAGAAATTACATTTGTTGTTTGCGCTAACAAGAGATGCGTGATATAATCATAGACTTCGGGTTTGGTGAGTTTTTTGCATTTTCCTTACAGTTTCTTTCTTGGGAGCCAACATACATCTGTCTGGCAGAGGAAGTGTAGTGCAGACTTAATGTTGCAGGATGCTTAGGAGGAAAATACAGGAGTTAAACATTTCACTTGCCATGACTCCAAAGTGATTAGCTTCTCCTTCAGAGGCAGAAATAAGCTGCAAGCATTTAATTTAATTAATTAATTTAATCCTGTGCTACAGGGCTCATCACGTAAAAATCATTTGGGCACTTGGTTTTCTCAGGGTAAACTCATCCGGTCATACTAGCATTAGTGGAATAATGTGGAGCCAAGGAGAAGGCATGTCTGGGATTATTACTAATTTCACAGCAACTAAAAACCATAAAATATTTCTTAGAAGCAAAAAAAGTTGCAGACTTGCTTGGTTTTAATTTTATCTTTAAATCTCTGTCATTTCAGGAGGAACCACCCCTGCCCAGTGGGAAGATATCACCGGGACAACACCACTGACGTTTGTTAATGAATGTGTTTCCTTCACGACGAATGTGTCTGCCAGGTACCTACACAACCAAACAGGATTTTTACAGGGATACTCTCAAATGCGTGGCTTTGTTCCACAAATATTTCTGTTAAACTGTTTTAGTTTGGAGAGTAGAATGAACGGAGATATTTATTATTGTGCAAATTTCCATGGAAACAGAAATCCCTTATTTGGGTGCCTCATAATAGATCTTATAAAAAAGTATTCCTTCCAGAGTAGCCAGAACCAGTCAGGCAGAAAGGGCCTGTAGGTGTACCAAATGGGGGTCTAGAAGCATCTCTTCCATACATCTGCTCTGGTGATGAGATTTAACTGCTTTTTTACTGAAAACAGGTTTTTATTAAAAAACCCAAATAATATGTATGTATGTATGTATGTATGTATTTTGGTTTGACGTCCATGATGTGTATCACCGCAATGCCCAAAAATCTCCTCCACTGTAACAGGAGATGCAGTTCATCACCTGGAAAGTATTCCATCTGGGGTCTGTAGTCCAGCAAACAGTTAAAGAAATCATGGATAACTTCCCCATGACATTCAACACAAACATTCAGTGTCTGGGGCAGTTATTACAGCTAGATTAGGTTTGTTATTTAATGAAATAGGGTGTGCAGTGTTAAAATGAGATCAGCTCTTGCAGTCCAACCTTCAATTTAACATTAGGTGAAATAAAGTATTATTTTTTTATTCTTTCTCAATTCAGAAAGGACTGTTTTCCCATTAAGCTGGCCGCTTTGCTGATGCACATTTCTGTTTGGTGTAGCTCAACATTCCTCTGTAACAGCAGTGACCACGAGAGGGGGATCTTACTATGCATTCAGCTCAGTGCTGCTGCTGCAGCACTCTGTGCAAAGGCAGAAATTAAAGGCTAATTTAAGAACCACGTGTGGAAACAAGATGCAGAGTTTGAGAGGTCCAACTCCCTAAAACTGAATTCCTCCTGAAGGGCAACACATGATAGCCAGAATGAGGGTGACAGCTTGTGGTCCTACAATCCGTATTTGCAGTGGATCTTTCCTAATCCTGATGATGACATGAAAATTGATTACTATTGTTAATGTTCTGTAGTGTAGGCAGGGTCCCATGTAGAGATTTTAATGGGTTCTACTTATTGTTTTTAATCTAAATGAATGTTCTACTATCTACGTTGCCCCAAACAGGATTTTAAATGGTGGTAAAGTTATAAAATGTTTTTTTTTTAATCCATTTGCAATCAGAGAATGAATTACCTTTTTTGCCAAAGGACAAGCTAGCCTTAATTTCTTGACTTGTGCCCTGGCCTAAAAGTGCCTTTGCCCTTGTGCCTTGCCAAGGGATTCTTGAGCTTGGGAAAGTGATCTCTCTGTCGTGTGAATTACACTGCAGACTTTGAGGCACAGTGTTTGTTTTCCATTTCCTGAGCTGCAGCTTTAAAAAGATTTAATATCTGTTGGGGCTTTTTAGCCCCTGGTGTTTGACAGCAAATCACTGAGGCATCTGGTGGTTTCTCAGAGGATGTAGCCTCTCCAGTTGGAGTCCAGCACAGCATAATTCTCCCACGCAGGAAAAGGAAAGGATCAGTGTGCAGAGCCTTTCTGTAGCACAGATGCTTTCCCTCTTTCAAATGTCAGCAGCCTGGGGTTTTGACCAGTGCGTTTGTTAAGCGTTCTACAGATCAGCACAGCGTGAAATTTGCTGTCATTCAGCTGCAGATGAGTAAGTGCAGAGCAGTCACACTCCAAAGGTGTGCTTTGGGCTTAAAATGCCATGTAATCCACAGTGAGGAATAACCCCCCCTAGAGATCACAGCAGCTTTTGAGCTGCCTCTGACCTCTCCCGACTTCCGCCTTCATCTGCCGGCTGGGTAACTCGAGCTTTCCACCCACACAGTGGATTTTATTGAGAAGAAATGGCATCAGCTCTGCAGAGAAACTCAAGTGGTAGCTGGGAAAGAAGCCAGTACGTGTTACTCCTTGGAAAATGCTTGGTGACTAAATTCACGTAGGAATAATTTCTGATTTTGCATGCAGCTTTTGCATGGTGGACAAAGTCATTTATGTTCACCTGAAGACCTCAGGTTTTGCCATTGTATGGAAGGAACTGACTCTGATTTCCTTTAAGTGGGATGGGAGACAAAAACTAAGAGTGACAATTCTTTTTGTACTCTACTCTGACTTGTTATCTCCAATTGCTGTGGTTACCGAGTAATGCTGCCAGGATGGGGAAACATAATTTCTTTTCTTAAATCCTTCTCTGCCGATGGCACAACTCTTCATTTTTTTTTACAGATTTTGGTTGATAGACTGTCGACAGACACAAGAATCTGTCACTTTTGCTTCCCAAGTATACAGAGAGATTATCTGTGTCCCTTACATGGCCAAATTTGTGGTGTTTGCCAAATCTCATGATCCCATTGAAGCACGGTTAAGATGTTTCTGCATGACAGATGACAAGGTGGATAAAACTCTGGAGCAACAAGAAAACTTTGCTGAAGTTGCCAGAAGCAGGGACGTAGAGGTACCGTACAAGACTTAGAGTTTTCTCCATTTTCTAATGTCTGCTTTTAAAATAGTATTTTCTGCCTTCTGTCTGCCACAAGGACTGAAAAATAATCTGCCAACAACCACTGTCACAGGGCAGTATCAGCAACCACAATAAGATGGAAACCTGTACTTTTGTCAGGTGTAAGGAAAAAGTAGTGCAGAAACCCTGTTCCCAGAGGGTAGCTGCCAAACTCAGTCCACAGGATTACAAGAGAGAGGGTATGAGCTAAAAACAAAGGCTAAATCCCAACTTTCAGTAACCCTGTAAATACACATCACTAACCAGAAAGGCAGCAGACAGTGGTCAGTTTGTCAGTACATTCACCTACCAAGAAGTTAAAGTAGCAGCTTTGATTAATATTCTGCTTAAAAAAAATAAAATTGCATTAAATATGTTGTTGAGCAGGCAAAAGCTTTCCTGTGTGGAATTCAGCAAACTGCCTGCTAAATGCAGTTTTTCTGGCTCTGTCAGCTTCCTCAGAAAGGATGACAAATTGAAGGTGCTTTAACTTAACACGGCACATTCTGCTTAGTTCAGTCTCTTTTTCATGAGAATCCCACCTTTAAAAAAATTGCCCTCACCATTCCTGAAGCTCTGACAGGCATCTCTTGTGCAGAGCAGCAAGATAAAATATGGGCTTATCAAACTGCATGACAAGGCTGAATTTCTGGAAAGTAAGGATGAGCCATGAATGGATTGGCTCTTTGAATGGAGCATCTCCCAAACTGCTGATCTGGTATTCAAACACGTGGAGGGACCATAACAACAGCAATCTGAAGATATAAGCAGTGCCATTATGTAGAGGTGTCAGAGGGGTATTTACCTGAGGCCCGCCTTTCATAAGCTCCTAGGCCTCTACAGATCCAGCTGAAATAAACAGAATCAGTAGGTACACACTTCGAATTCTGGTGGCTAAAGAAATTATTTCTATGACTGTGGTGATGAGGCCAGGTTACCAAAGTATGCTAAAATTGGAGTCAATCAAAAATCCAAGTTAAAATTTAGATTTAAGAGTTTGCCCAGATTTATAACACTGAGTCGTGTCTTGTCTCTTAAAGCACTGCACTGTTGTTACTAAATTAACAATCTGTTCTCTTCGGAATTTATGAATCTGAAATGCTTCTACACATTCTAGGTCACTGTACATAACAAATCTTGTAAATGCTGACAAGTCCTAACAATTCCAGAAATCAATTGGAAGTATTGTAGAATTTTCCTTAAGAAGAAATCCTAATCACCTCTCCAGGATTAATTGATGGTTTACTTTTGTTGTCCTTTCCGACAGGTATTAGAAGGAAAACCCATCTACGTTGACTGCTTTGGCAATTTGGTGCCCCTCACAAAGAGCGGGCAACACCATATATTCAGTTTCTTTGCCTTCAAAGAAAATAGACTTCCTCTCTTTGTTAAGGTAATTGTTGATGGCTCCGTTTTGGATATTGCAAGTTATCACTTCACCATATTTTTTGTGAACAAAGGAAAACCGAAGTAATTAATTTATATAAATTCCCAACTGTAACCTGATTTTATCCCTGTACTGTTCCATTTAAAATCTTTTTTATGAGTTGGAAAATAAATCCAAAGTAAAGCCCCTCCATTCCTCCAAAATTAAGTAATGCTTTAGCCCACTGTGGTCAGAAGGGCTGCTGTCACTGAGCCACCATCACCAGCTCTTCTGAGAGGGAGATTAGAGAGCACTGGAAACCTCTCCCCACAGATTTTTCCTTCCATCTGGACGTTTTGACAACAGTGGAGAAATCTATTACCATTATATAAATAAACGTCTTACAGAAATGATTTCTGAGTGGAAACTTCCAGGAAGTAGAGAAAATCAACCCACTCCCTCATTGTATTGTATTTACTGTGTACTGCTAGACAAATTGTAAACTTTCTCCCTCCTTTCCAGCGGTATTTTGTAAGCTTGTTTTAATTTACAACTTGATCTATGCCATCACCTACCTTTGGCTTTGCAAATTCCCCGCCCTGCTGAATTTTCCACCATAAACTGAATAGACAAATACATCCATATGTACATTTACAAAGAGCAGGGGAAAAAAAGTGAAGCAGTGTTATTTTTGCCTACGTGGACCTTTTCCCCCCTTCTGGTCTCTCCTGCTGAATAGTCTTGAGAGGCACAAGTAGCTCATGCAGCAGAATAGCAGGTTCAATGTGTGTATTTTTGCTGTGCCAGGTCCGAGATAGCACTCAAGAACCCTGTGGACGATTATCATTCATGAAGGAGCCAAAATCTACCAGAGGCCTCGTTCATCAAGCCATATGTAATTTAAACATCACTTTACCCATTTACACAAAGGTACTGTGAAATTATACCCAGCTGTAGGCATCAGCATTAAAACACCAACAAGAAATGGGGAGGAGGGCAAAACGGGGTTAAAGCTTTGTGGGCAGGGATTTGAAAGAGGAAAGAATTCCACCCAAGGGCTTTCGGTGTCTTGGGTTTGGTACTCCTAATGCCAGTGTTTGAAGATGTCATCAGGTATTTCCTGAGGACTCAGGAGAGATGAGTGGGAGCGCCCTCCGATGTTAAACACTTGTTTCCTTAGCAAGTGTCAGTTTATGTTTATTCTCTGAAAACACAGGGGGGTTTTTTCTGTCCTGGTCAGATTAGAAGCTGCACGCCTTTTAGGGTTGTATTTGCCCAAAATGGTGTTCATTTTCTTCTCAGCATTTTTAAAATATAATAGATTTTTATTATGGCATTTTAGTATAATTTCAAAACAGAACATCTCAACGTATTTTAACTTTAAATGGTAATAGTTCTTGAATATTTTAAGTGTTTATTTGTGCTAATTTATGGCTGAAAAAGCATGTATATATTTAAAGTTTTGGTACAAATAAGGATCACTAGAAGTCTAACTTTTCTGTTTGTATTTTGCTTGGTTCTGTAGCCTTTTGTGTGTAAATTGACAGTTTTGTTTTGCTGCTTTTGGACATAAGAAATCAACTGCAGAAACGTGCTGTGTTTTCTTCTTTTCTGTTAAATGTTGTCAGAAGTTACTTTTTCCTACTCTCTAAAAAAGTATTGCCTTTTGCCTGCTCTGTTTCCCCCTTCTCTTTTTGCATGGCTCTTTGGGACCAAAAGGAATCAGATTCAGATCCTGAACCAGAAGAGGTAATGTTGCTAAATCAGCATGTTTTTGCCTACACACACTACTCAAACACAACTAACAGACACAACTCAGAAGATTGATCCTTAGCTCAGTGCTACAAACACAGCGAAGAGGGCCTTACACAGACTCACTTTGGGAACAGACAGTGTTTAACTTCCCCTGTGTTAAAATTACCAATCTTCTCCATCTATAACATCCAATAGAGTGGATGTTACAGGTTTCTGAGCTGGATGACTGACATCCAGTACAGAATCACAGTTAACCCAGAAGTCACAAGTAAAAGGTTTAGAATTTTCATCTTTAGCATAAACTAAATTGCATCAGCTCCCCCCTGAGTTCCCAGCCCCATGCTGGCACTTACAGATGTTGTTGAAGCTCAGACCCCTATGTGAATGAGTAACATTAGAAAAGCATCCCCACATTTTGATGATGTTCAGCTGTTGGAAACACTGTGAGAATAGCCAGCTCCCCAAAGAGGATGGACATCTTTTCCATGCACTGCGCAACAGATTCAGCAGTTCTGTGGCACGGGTTGCAGTTTCCTATTATCATTACAAAAATATTTGCCACTCCTATGGTAAATATGACTTCTATTTTTGTATAGGAAACTAAAGCACAAAAGGACAAGCTCATTGATTGCTATAAGCATCTGAAACTATTTTTTGTTGACTTCATTAATTTTTATGTTAATAATATTAATTCGTATGCTGACATAAATCTGGACTGATCTGGAAGAACTTAAAGTGAGGGAAGCTGGAATATCCTAGGGATGCAGGGTTACCACGTAGGGCAATCTGTGCATCAGAGGAACGCAGGCTATTATGGATCTGTTACACACACTGCTGAGTGTGAAATTTAATTATGTGAGCCTAAAGGATTGCCAGGCATGTACGAACATACCCGTGTGGCCAGGGATTTCCTTCTGTTCATGGAAAGGCAAGGATTTCCTAACATCTTGACGGAGACAGTGTATTGCGTTTATCTTTAAGAAAAATAATTTGAGCTATTTAAACCTTTTCAGCACTCACTAAAACCTTGGGGGCTTTACCATACACAGTACATACACAGCAGTACTGCACAGTTGATTTGCATTCTTCACAGTTATCTTACCCCTACCACAAGTTTGTATAGGAAATTAAAGGTTTAATGCTACTTCTAACTTTGCATATTTTTCCACAGCCAAGTTTAAGCAGCGTGTGCTGGTGTGGACAAATGCTAGCAGAACTGAAACAAACTGAAATTACAAGACAACCACAAAAACTTGCTTCTTGAATTTTCACAGTCTGACGTTGTGTTTTGTTTAATTCTTTTTTGGCAAGGACTGTGTTTTCTTTTGAGTAACATTAAAATCGTATGGCTTTTTTGATCTGTGCCCAAATAACTCTTTGAAAGGTCGAAAAGGTGGCCTGTGAGGGCCATTACAGCTTCCATTTAGAGGTATCAATAGCTATTAGTGGCATCCAGCCCCAGGTCATGCCTTGGGAAGTTCTGCCATCATTTGTGCGCCTGTGTTTTAATTGAGCACAGAGGCAAAAATGCAATCCATGCTCTCAGAATGAGCGTGTCCAAGCAAACAGAATGCATAAAACATCCTGCTTACCTTCCAGATGGACCATATGCCTTCAGATAACCGTAGTGGAGTAGTTTGCTTTAGAGAGGAAGAAATAAATTAAGAGCAATGCAACAGAATATCCAGTAATGCAAAAGTTTAGGTCCTTCACACTTGCTAAGAGCATTTAAAGAAAATACACTGCAACATTTTGCGTCTACCGTTGACCATAACTGTAGCAAAGTAACCATTTTTCTGATAGCAGAGACCCTAAATGAATTAAGCCATGCTTTTACTGTTATTGTAAATGCGTTCTTGGTTCCATTTAAGTCCACGTGTCTCCATTCAACCAGCACTTCACTTGCGGCTTCTGTATAGCAATTATATTTGAACTTTTAAATCTCCTGCTTTTTTCTCTTCCAGGTTGATATGACTTCAGAAAAAAGTAAGATTTTCTCTTTTTTCTCGAAAATGTTATAATGCAGTTTGTATGAGAGATGGTTAAGAGTAAAGATAAGCATGAAAGAGAGCTAAGTTTTAACTGCTATTGCTAATAACACCAATACTTTAAAAACATAATAGAAAACAATTTAATATCAAAGCAGCTATCAAAATTAAATACATTTTAACATGTAAGTTAACAAGTAATACAGTTTAAAACCGTTCATCTAAGCATTTACTTTCCTTTGACATCCCTAGTGATCCTGCTATTGCTATTTTGCTTGTATGAATGCTCATCCCTCCATTTTTTTTGTTTTCTCCGTTTGTTGACGCGCATTCTTGCCTCGTATTTGAGACAGATGACAGTATCACTTTTAGTGGAAACCTAATGAGGACTCCAATCTATTTCATTTATGTCATGGAATACAACCATGCCAAAAAGTGATACTGTCCAAAGGAATCAGGCTGTTTAACCTTCCCTCCCTTGCCCTGCCCTTTACTGTGGTGAAATATGGCTGGAAATCTGACATGAAAGCTTGGCACAGCACAAACACCTGCTGTACACGCACAATCAGGCCATGACCATGAGAGATCGAGGGCAAGGGCTTCACAAACGTCTCCTTTACAGGACAGGCAAATCAAACAAATCTCTGCACTCACTGAAGTGTCTCTAATGAGAGCTACTTCCAAATGCAGCCATTTCTTGGATCTGTTCAGGAAAAGAATCTGTCTTGTTTCCAGTTTGGAGTGCAGTGTCATGCCTTGTTTGCAGCTAAAGTGCAGTGTCTTGCATCATCGTCCCGCTGCTTCCTCACTGCCAAGTCCCCAGGCCCAGAAAACCCCACTGAGCGTTCCTGCTCCAGCCACACACTGTCTGAATAGCATTTCCAATTGATTTCCCGCTGGAGTTGCTTTGCTTCAGGCTAATTAACTCGGTTATTGGCCAGTGAAAGAGTCATACATTTGATATTTATGAAAGTACGTATTACAAATCTACAAAATTACTGGCTGGCATTTCAGTGTGCACCAGGCAGTTCATTCTAAAGCAGCAGCACCGAAAGACCACATTTTCAGCGCCAAAATACCCCGCAGCAATCTGGCTCTAATTAATGTACAGCACAAATATTTAGCATTCATCACACCCAGGAGAACAGCATAGCAAAATGGGTATTTTTTACAGATAAAGACAGCCAATTATGTGTTGCTTAGGTTCTCCTTATTTGCATTAGTGCTTTGACTTTCACTGGGGTGCCGAAATGTGCAGTTCCATGTGATGTGCTATCTTTAAAGGGAAAATGCCCATTAGTAGTTCCTAAGCATTGTGTTCTGTTTGTAAGTTGCTTCAGTTCTCCACTGTTTTGTTCTGTTCAAGATCCATTTTCTGCTAGTCCTTGCTGAAATGAAATATTACCAGCAGGCAGTTATGGCATATTGGGAATTATCTGCAGCCACCTTCCTGTATATTGATTGCCAGATTAGACAAATATTTCACCACAGTATGTTTTACAATATTTTCATGTACCTTTAGTTTATATGATTGATTTTTAGAGCTCTTGTTTTTAACCGAAGCTACATACCCAGCAGCATTTGCAACACCTTTGCTTTGCATGGAAATAACTTGCCTTACATGAATTGTACGTATGTGTCTAGTGTGACTGTCTGTGATTTTGGGTTGCCATACATTACATTTTTTAAAACTCTGAAATCACTTCTAAGTTGATTCACAGTTTTTTCTTATTATCTCTCCTTTTCTTCTCTGTCTTCTCTTTCCTCAGTCAGTTCATTAGTTGTCAATGAGGATGTTCCAAGGAAAGGACCATGCCTCTTAAAACAAAAGCCTGTTTGTTTCATTGTGTAGGTGTGAAATCCCCTTAGATGAAATGCCGGTTTGCAGCTGATTCAGATCGCTACGTATTCGATCGCATTTTAGATTACTGCAGAATTCCTTTTCACTTTTTATTTTGGTCATTAAGAAAAACAAAACTGTTAACCCAATGTTATTCTGACAGTTTGCTAACACTGGCTTTCTCTTAGAGGAAATCGACTTTCAATCAGTTCTAATGCTTTCCCCCTTTTTTCTTGTTTTTCTTTTTATTTGAACATTGATCTGTAACATCTGAACAATCTTGAGATGCCTCTCTTTGTGTAACTTCACTGTGTTTCTTCTGGTTTTGATTTGAAATTTTGTTGTTGTTGTTTTGGGTTTTCTTTCAGTGGTGTCCTGATTTGGTTTCTTCCAGCTTTGATACTGTATGTGTGGTTGTGCTCTAGTGATAAAGTGAAGCAAGTTATTTCCTGCCATTTTCCTTTTCAGTTGTTTTTTTTTTTTTTCCCCCCGTTAGCTTTGCTTTGCTCTTGTACCCTCAGATCTTGTGGAACCACCATTCCTGGCCCATTTTGTTGACCTTCCTACCACTACAGCCAAAGACTGTCATTTTCAGTCCTGATTGCATTTTCCAATCTCTATTTTTGATTTCCATTTTACTTTCAATGTTTTTCATTCGCATCAAAGATGACGAGACAGAATCTACAGAAACATCTGTCCTGAAAAGCCATCTGGTTAATGAAGTCCCTGTACTAGCCAGTCCAGACCTGTTGTCTGAAGTTTCTGAGATGAAACAAGATCTGATCAAAATGACTGCCATCCTGACAACTGACCCTTCTGATAAATCAGGCTCCATTAAAGTGAAAGATCTTGAAAAGTCCGCTGAAGAAGAGCCAGGAGAACCTTTTGAAATAGTTGAAAGAGTGAAAGAGGACTTAGAAAAAGTAAATGAAATTCTGAGAGGTGGATCTTATACCAGAGAAGAATGTGTTTTGCAGAAATCCCTTTCCAAACAAGAACCCTTAGAAGAAGAATGGATCATTGTCAGTGATGAAGAAATTGAAGAGGCCAGAAGAAATGCTCCATCAGAAGTCACAGAGCCGACCCGCGTGGAAGTCAGGGTAGACAAAGGGGCAACAAAAAAGGGGGAGCCGGGCATAACAGGAATGGCAGAGGATTTAAAAACACACGTAAAGCCACAGGCCTTACAAGAGCAGGCAGTAGGAGAGAAGAGGGAAGCTGTAGTAGTAAGCAGGGATTCTGAAAAAAAAGGAAAAGAATCTCCGAAAACTGGGAAACCAAGCTCACAGGAGCAACAGAAGGCAGCGTCAGAAGTTAAAAAGCCCCTTCGGGCAAAATTAAGAGAAAAGCCAAAGCCAAAGGAAGGCAAGGCGCACAGCAGCGGAGAGAAACTGAGACTGCCTAAGCTCACTGCGGATGAGGCACCGGCTGGGGAGCCTGGCCTAAAGGTGACAGCTGCTCCAGAAGCTAAAGCCGTGTCCCCTGTTATTGAGGAAACTCCCATTGGCTCGATCAAAGATAAAGTGAAAGCTCTTCAAAAACGAGTGGAAGATGAGCAAAAAGTACGGTCTAAACTGCCCGTCAGAGTTCCAGCGAAAGAAAGCCCTGCCGAAAAGGCGCCTAAAAAGCCAGCACAAGTCAAAAAGCCAGTAGCACAAAAAGGCCAGCCGCCTGTCTCACCTTCTTCTAAGACAGAGAGACTCGAAGAGACCATGTCCGTTCGGGAGCTGATGAAAGCCTTCCAGTCGGGGCAAGATCCGTCCAAGAACATTTCCGGACTGTTTGAGCACAAATCTGTCAAGCAGAAGCCACAGGCCCCTGAGAAGGAAACACCCCGCAGGAAAACAATTCCTTCACAGAGTGAAACGAGGCGAGTGTCAAACCTCAAGACAGACAAACAGAAGGACAAACCAAGCGTGGTGTCAAAAGCAGAGAAAGAGCCACAATCAAAGAAAGGAAAAACGCAAACTTCTACCGTGGAAACTGCCAAGAAAACGGGTGGTAAAGACCAAGTAAAAGAGCAGAGCAGCAAAAAGCCAACTGAACCTCTCCCTCCAGTAATAGTTGGTGAAAGTGCCAAAGAAACAGCAGCTGGGAAGGGCAGGACTTCTGACGATCAAGGAGATCCTGACTTCCAGATCAGCCCTGACAGGAAAACCTCAACAGACTTTTCTGACGTCATTAAAGAAGAACTGGAGGATAACGACAAATACCAACAGTTCCGACACCTCTCGGTGACAGAGGAGGGAGAGCTTAACTTGGAGCAAGTACTGACCAGTCCTTTCGGTGCTGCTTTTCCCACAGAATACGGGAAAGATGGATTCCTTCCTGCTCTTTCTCTGCAAAGTGCTGGTCTTGATGGCAGCTCAGAGAGCCTTAAACATGAAGGTGTGGCTGACTCTCCAGGCAGCCTACTTGACGGAACCCCTCAGATCAGCTCCGAGGAAAGTTACAAGCATGAGGGTCTGGCAGAGACTCCCGAAACGAGCCCAGAAAGCCTTTCATTCTCACCAAAGAAAACTGATGGGCAAATTGAAGACGCTAAAGGAGCAGCTAGAGTACACACAACAGCAGAAACGTGTTCTCCGAAGGAACTCTCCTCAAAGGAAGATGAAAAAGGTATTACTGAGAGACAGCTAGATGCTGTTGCCGAGGCTAGTGAGTCTCGTTCTGACCGTGTATCAGAAGAGCGTGTACCTCCAGCCTCTGAAGAAGAGGCTGATAAACTTAAAGAAAGTAGCTCAGCTTCCATTATGAAAGATATTAGCAGGGATAAAGAATCCAGAACCACTGCACATTTCACTAAGTCTTCTGAAACACATGACACTGCTTTAGAGAAAGAAAAAGATGTAGCCTGTGAACGCCGTCTTACGGTTAGAAGTCCCCAGAAATTGGAACTCTCACTTGCTAGCCATGATAGTGAAGGCTTTAGCCCAGTTGCAGATGACTCTTTGACTATAAGTCATAAAGACTCCCTGGAAGCAAGCCCAGTGCTAGAAGATAACTCATCACACAAAACGCCTGACTCTTTGGAGCCCAGTCCTATGAAAGAGTCCCCCTGCCGTGATTCCCTTGAAAGCAGCCCCGTAGAACCAGCAGTGAAGGCTTGTATTTTGGGGCAGGGTCCTCTTCAGTCTGTTCTTAGCAAAGCAGAAGCCTGCCCAGAGCTGGCATCAGTGCGTTCCAGGATTCTCCGTGACCCTGAGGGAAGTGCCGATGATGACAGTCTAGAGCAAACATCCCTCATGGAGAGTTCGGGGAAAAGCCCGGTTTCACCCGAAACTCCAAGTTCAGAAGAAATTAGCTATGAAATCACACCTAAAATGGCAGACATACCGAAGTCAGCCACGATCCCTGAAGTCAACGAAGAACCAGAGGACGATTCGGAAAGTGAACCAAAGAAGAGATTCACCCCCGAAGAAGAGATGTTTAAAATGGTGACCAAAATCAAAATGTTTGATGAATTGGAACAAGAAGCAAAACAGAAGAGAGATTATAAAAAGAGTCGTAAGCAAGATGAATCTTCTGTGGTTGCCAATTCAGAAGCCTCATGTGAGGCTGAAGCACTGGAGCCAATGGTTGCAGTAGAAAAAGACATACCCACAGTGGTGACTCCTGCAGCTGAATCTAGAAAAAGTTCTTCCTCTTCCGAAAGCGAGCCAGAATTGACTCGGCTCAAAAAAGAAGCTGACTCAGGCCTCTTAATGGAGCCTGTAATCCGAGTGCAGCCACCCTCACCTTTACCATCCAGTATTGACTCCAGCTCTAGCCCTGACGAGGCAGGTTTCCAGCCCATTGATTCCCAGCCGCGCTCTGTCGGGATAGGTGAGGTTAAAGCAGAAGGCAAAGGTGACAAAGAGGAGCCACTTATCCTTGGGCGCAGCTGTAAGGCTTCCACGGGCACTTGTCGTTCCGATGGTTGCGCTGAATCAGAATGTTGTGACAATACAGGTGACTGTGAGACAGTCAGTCCCGATGCCCCGGTCACACGATCTGGGCTTACTTCTTGTCACTCTGTTGGTGACAGTTCTCAAAAAGAGGTTCCCAGTGAGTCTTCAGAAACAACTGAGCAGTGCAATGCTGCTGAGAAAGATGTCAAACCTGCGGCATCGTTACCACGCGGAGATCTCATTTCTACGGGAGCTGTGTCGGAGAAGGCAGGTGGTCTTTGTCGTGGACACGGTACCACTGAGTGCTCTGTTCCACACGACGGCAAACTGGCCCAAGGTGATAACGCTGACCCTTCTGCTTCGGCAAGGGATTCGGGAGAAGCAGATACAGGCTGTGAAACATCTCACAGAGCTGGTCATGCTGAGGAGACCTTAGCAGAGTATTCATCCCTAACCACTGACACAGTGGAACTCGACAGCTGTGTGGCAGATGCCGCTAATGGTAGTGCTCCGTATGTAGTGAGCCCTTACGAAAACGTGTCTGCTGGACATTTCTTTATTGACTCTGAAAGTGAGGTAGGATCTGGTAAAAGTCTGCTATCTAGGGAAACCTATTCTATTGCAGAAGGGAAAGATCAGACTGCTGAAGCTTTACTTAGCAGAGACACGGGCAGTGAATATTTCTCTTCAGAGGAAGTGTACATGGAAATAGAGCCCAAACCAGAGGATGGATTTCAGACAACGTCACAAGGGTCTCAAGCCTCAGGTTTGACAAAATTATCTGAATCTGCCCTTGAGGATATGAGAGATGAAACAGAGAAATTGATGGGTCAGGTCGTCATCACTAGAACCGACGTGGATTCTGACATGTGGAGTGAAATACGTGAAGACGATGAAGCTTTTGAAGCTCGGGTGAAAGAAGAGGAACAAAAGATATTTGGGTTGATGGTAGACAGGCGATCCCAAGGCACAACGCCTGACACGACACCAGCTAGGACACCCACCGAGGAAGGGACACCACTCAGTGAACAAAATCCGTTTCTTTTTCAGGAAGGCAAGCTGTTCGAAATGACTAGAAGTGGAGCCATTGACATGACCAAAAGGAACTACCCAGATGAAAGCTTTCACTTCTTCCAGGTAGGGCAGGAGCCTCAGGAAGAAGTTTCTTTAGGTGAAGAAGTGAAAGAAGCAGCAGAGGTGGAGCCTTCAAAGGCGAAGGGCTCACCAGACCCATTTGCACCTTCAGAGGAGTCTGAGGAGTCAGATATACCAGAACAAGATGCATTGAAATATTCACCCCCATCACCCGAGTCTAGTGATAGATGTGAAGAAATGACGGGTGAAGGTGCCAGCACAGGCACTGCAAAAGCAGATCTTAAATCCAGAATTCCAATTAAAATGGGTATTTCAGCTTCTTCAAAATCACCAAAGAAAGAAACTGCTGCCTCTGAAGCTGAGCCCCTCTCCAGAACGGAGACCGACACGGTCGATAGCAGTCAGGTGCCTTGCCCCATCTCTCGCGAGCAGTGTGCGGTAGAAGATGAATTAGATTTTTCCAAAGTCACTCGATCAGTTAGTTCTGAACAGGGTGAGGAGTCCCCAGACTCTTCCCCGGAGGAACAGAGATCTGTGATTGAAATCCCCACTGCTCTAATGGAGAGTGTGCCTTCTTGTGAAAGCAAATCCAAAATCCCTGTAAGAACAGCTGCTGCTGCATCGCAATCCTCGCAACAATCAGAGAACGAGAGCCTTTCCCCGGATGACTCCCTAGACAGTTCGCAGTGTGAAGGAAAAGATGACCAAGCAAAACCAAAGTCTAAAATTCCTGTGAAAACCGCTTTCCAAAAAGCCGAACCACAACACTCATACGCGGACACGTCCGTCCGCAAGCCAGAGTCCCCCAAAGTGCTCGATGTGACGAGCGCGGTACCTGCGAAACCGGACAGCCGGAGTAAATCGGAATCTGACGCCTGTAGTCCTGTGGAGCCAAAGAACAAACGTTCCATCAAAGCTAGGAGTTATGCTGAGGCAGAGGCAGAGGCCAGGGAGAGGGAGAGCGAGATGAAGTTTGAGCTAGACTCAGATGAGGCAACAACAGCAAGATCGAAGGTATTTTCTTCACGGTTGCCAGTTAAAAGCAGAAGCACTACAGGCTCCCGCGGTGCTTTTAGTCCCACAAAAGAAAGTAAGGACCATTTTTTTGATCTTTACAAAAACTCCATAGAGTTTTTTGAAGAAATTAGTGACGAAGCTTCTAAATTAGTGGAAAGACTCACGCAGTCAGAGAGAGAACAAGAATTAGTTTCAGATGATGAAAGCAGTAGCGCCCTAGAAGTTTCAGTTATTGAAAATGTGCCATCCAGTGAGACTCAGCAGTCAGTTCCTGAAGACATCTTTGACATCAGACCCATTTGGGATGAGTCTGTAGAGACTCAGATTGAACGTATCCCTGATGAAAATGTCCATGACCGTGCTGAAGGTATTTGCCAACGACTGGGATTCCCTGTGCGACGCATGTCATGAATTAAACTCTTTTGTTTTTTGTTTTCTTTGGTGTGTGCGTGTGTGTGCGTTTGTGTGCGGGTGTAATGCGTGTGGCATTTTCTTTTCGGCTTTTGGTGGTTAGTTGTACTTTATTTTCCTTTGTGAGCTGTGTTTGGTTTCTTTTGTTTTGTGTCTGTGTTCTTGTCTGTGAAACGATCTCAAGATTGCAAACCATAAATGCTTATGGGAAGTGTTACCTTAATAAGCAAACACACTTCTAAAAATGTGTATTGTTTTATCATTAAACTGATTGCTTAGGTCATGCACGTTTTGGCTTTTGACTTTCCCTGGCCCTGTTACTAACTATCAACTTCTACTAATAATAAAATGTTTGGGCATCGATTGCAAGTGAGACAGGCAACTTTATAGACTTTTGAGTTGTTGCACAGAGAGATCTACAGAAGTTTGAAAGAATGAAGCTTTTTGTGTTCCTTTTTTTTTTTTTTGATGGTCTGTGTCTGAAGAAAACTCTGAATCACCAGTTACTTTAGTACAAGTTTTCTGGTGCTTGGTTTTCCTCTCACCTACTTGTGTGCTAGTCCTGAGTAGCCCTAATGGAAATCAGGAGCTGCAATGACACGTGCATGTCATGGACCCTAAGCAATTTCCTGATTCGGAGGTGTCGCAATCCATGCGTGCATTCAGGGAAAATCAAAACTCAAATTCTGCCATCCTCAAATCAGCTCTGGGGATGGGAGGAGCAGTCAGTCTCACCATTAGTGAAATGAATGAGGACTGACAAATCTGATTTTTCCTTGCCTTTGTTGTAAGTATTTTGTCTCACTCCCCATCCAAAGGGTCAAAGACCCTGAAAGTAACAGTATCTCAAATACAGACCATATCTGAAGTGCTGTATGGAGTGTTGGAACAAAACTTAGCCTATGACAGAAAGAATATGATCAGAAGCCCCGGTCCCCGATGAATTCTTCAAGCCTGGCATTTACTAAGGAGGCATGGAAAACTATGGCTCTTGTCTTAGTCAAAGTCTTCAACTGAATGTTAGAATGAACTTTTAGAATAAAATGCTTGGACAAAATAGACATGGTAGGTGTTTCAGTCCTAGATTACATTTTCACATCAAAGCCTGATTTTCAAAAACTAGATAGTCCTGTGCTTTTTGGAAAACCAAGATTTTGGTTTTATATTTTAACCTAGGGATTTAGAGGCCTCACTTGAGTTACTCAGCCTGTCCACATTTAGACACAGCAGTTAGGAAAATTCAGCGCTTTCTCTTCTTGGGCTATCTCTCCTATGGAAATGGTTTTTAAATTGCAAAAGGCAACTTGCAGCTCTCTTTGACCTTTAGATCAACAGGATGATCAGGAAAGGACAGAGGAAAGACTGGCCCACATCGCAGATCATCTTGGATTCAGCTGGACAGGTAAAACGCACGTGGTCTGCTCCAGAGAGAAAGGAGGGGACCGTCCACGCTCTTTTCATATTTATTTTGGATGGTTTCCTGATTATCTAAAGATATTTTATAAAAATGTTTCAGAAGCTTACTGCCTTTGGGCTACTAAGATTCCTAAATGAGATAACAAGGAACCTGTTATAAACAATCATTTAAATACTGTGGATTTAGTAGACCTGAGGCAGTGAACAGCAGTGGAGACAAGTGAAAGTAACATGGAACGAGATGCAAATGTCACTGACGATCAGCTTACAGACTCTTACAAAGAGAAAGAGCTGTGCAGAAATCTTCATGCTGTGTCAAACTGCGCAGTCTGACACAAAAACAGCTGCAAAAATGTGTCTCTCACTAGAACAGTATCACATTCTTGAAAATAAGCCAGCCTCTAGGAGTTAAAGAAGAGCTGCATGCCAGGGAAAACATTTTAACTCCTCGGTAATGAAGATCATGCTCTTTACTGTACTTATGTTACATCTTCCTTTCCCGTTCTCTGCTTCAATCCAGGGTAACTGAGACCGTGTGCCACTCATCCCAACATGGGTTATCTTGAAATCAGTAGGACTTGGGCTGTGCAAAGTAACAGATAAGGAATATGCTGAAAATTTAATAGAAGTGCATAGACAGCCATGAAAACAAAACTAAAAAAAAATGGATTTGCCAGGGGAGTAGTAATAGACCTCTTTACAGAGATGCATTTCTTTTTCAGAGCTAGCAAGAGAGCTGGACTTCACAGAGGAGCAAATTCACCAGATCCGAATTGAAAATCCCAATTCGCTTCAAGATCAGAGCCATGCACTCCTCAAATACTGGCTTGAAAGGGATGGGAAACACGCCACAGGTTTGTCCTCAGTTGTTGTGTGTCACTGTCTCCCATCTGTTAGTTGAGGTGATAGGTGTGTGTTGTAATCACAAAGAAAATTTGAGGAAAATTGAGGCTACAGAAAGGATGACCATGGATTGGACTCGATGTTGTTTCTTGTCTTGTCTGTATTACACAGCAACTCAACAAATTTGTTAAAAGGAAAAAAAAGCAAAGAGCTAATTTTTATAGGCAGCCATTTGGTTCTTTTTAGATTTTACGTAGCACTGCTTCTAAATGTGTCTGTAATTCCTATGTGATATTGGTCAGTATCCTGTATATGCCCTTCCTATGGAAAAGAGAAGGGAGAGAGCGTGTGTAGCTCTTAACTCAGCTGCACGGTGTCATTGCAATGCCACAGATACAAATCTGACCCAATGCCTCACGAAAATCAACCGGATGGATATCGTTCACCTGATGGAGACCAGCGGCATAGACTCTGTGCAGGGCCACGGCACCCGTACCTACACGGACACGGAGCAGTCCATAGCACTGGACCATAGCGAAGGTAAGTGGCTCCTGATCCAAAGTGCCCGGGGTGCACTTCTGCTCTCAAGAGTTTGACCAGGGTCCTCTGTTATCTCTCGTGACTGAGCACTGCAATGCTATTTTGAAAGCACAGGCAGTGTGGGTGAATGCAAGTTTGGCATCACACAGGTCATGTTTCACCAGGTAGAAGATCCGCACTTTAGCTGATTCTTCAAAATCAAATAATGTGGCCAGAAACATTTGCCCACTTTACCTTGTTTTTTTGGCTTTTTTTTCTTACACAAGTGACAAAAAACGCCTTGGATTTGAGTATCCAGGATATTGTAATTGTGTTAGGATGCTAATGCATTTCTTAAGTTTGAAAGTTCACTGGATTAGAGGACGTGGTTGTAAATTGAAGAAACACCTCCATATTATTTAGCATAAAATTCTCTTTGCCAGAAGTGATAGTTTTGTGTGCCTAACTCAATATTGAAGCGTATTAGACAGTTGCAAAGGTCCTGTCTTGAAGAGAATGTTGAAATAGAAGGCTGTTTGCTATAGTTGGCATTCTTGTATCACAGCTAAGTAGTTTAAGAACGTTCACCTCTCTGTCCAGCTAAAATTCAGTACAAGCTTTTCTTTTTCTCCCCAAGTTAGTCTTCAGAGTTCACTAAGTTTCCAGTGAATATGGCACATAAATGAGCTATTTCTTGCACCTAGTCCTCTATGAAATTTTTTGTCCATTTTTCTATACTTCACTTCTCTGGAAGCAGATTAATAACGGATATGATGGGGCAAGTCACTAAAATCTATCCTAATCTGCTTGAAAAAAACCTTTTGAGAATTTTCATTCACTCTTTGAGGGTTTCAAGCATCATTACTTGAGTTAAATTTCTGGGTAAATGTTATTTTGCATGTTCTTCTCCAAATCTGGCCATAGCAGTGAGCAGTGTACATATGCTTGGGGTTCCTTTGGCTCCTCAGCAATGCCATGTCCCCTCCCACTCGAGGTGTTTAAGAATTTCAGAGAACTTGTTGCGCCCAGGAATTTTAAATGCGCATGGGAAGCACTTCCTGCGTTCTGCTAAGACTCGCAATGATATTTCTCATCTCTGTGTTTTTGCAAGGGTTTTCTGCACTGCAAGAAGAAGTGTGCAGCTCGAGACACAAGCAAGAATCCCAGAGAATACCTAAGGACAGTGAGCCAACCGAGCACCCGCCTCTGGTCTCCGAGGAAGACGTGTCTGTCAGTTATTCCCCGTTCCAGGACAGTACTCCCAGGAGCGAGGCAGAAGTGTCCATGGCTGAGCTTCTGAGGCAAGCACACAAGGAACAAGAAGCTGAATTCTCAGGGAAACCCCAAGACGTGCCAGGGAAACCATCTGCTTCACAACAGGAATATTTGTAAGTGTCAAAAGACCAGGATGAAACCATAGGGAACAGATTCTCTTTTCTCTGTGTAATAAGGGGATGTTACAGTTTTCTTTGAAACTTACGAACACACTAAAATTTTCCTCCAATTGTGGTTTTCACTTTTTAATCCATGTGGAGGAAGCCTTAAGGCTTGGGAGAGAAAGTCAGTTTGTCACTGTGAACACAAAGCAATAATTGTGTCAAGTACGTGTGAAAGAAAAGAGGGTTAATAGAGAAGTGGAGGGGGGTTTATATCTATTTTTCATGTTTTGGATGGTAAGTGACGACATCTTAATGAAAGTAATCCTAAAGGACCCTTCCTTCAACTTCAGGGTGGCTTTTTCAATGGAGGCAAAAAATTTTCAATTTAAGCATTACTTACAAAGCTCATAACTACCTGTTAAGAACTGGGGTTTAAAAAGTGAATTTCAAATGGCCAAAGGAATAGAAACAGGGTTTTACAGAGACAAGACACAAGTACTTACAGGGATAACACATGATATGTACAGATCTAGAAGACCTGTGCAGGAAAACCTTGAATTCTGACATGGGGCTGTCAGAGGGGTTGGTGTCATTTGAAAAGGAAGTCGAAATAGATCATGCTTATTTCTCCACAGCTTCCCTGATTATGTGCCCATGTTTGAGACCTCTCTGCAAGGCAGAGTCAGGTATTAATATAGGCAGTAAGGTATCAAGAGTCCCTATCTAAAGAAGAGACTTTCCTGAAGGCGATTAGCTTTGATATGGAGATGCAGCTGTCAGCAGTCAGAGGGCAGCTCAGTCCAGCAAATGGACTTTGGGGGAGTCTTTTGCTCAGGATATGCCAGGAGAGAGTGTGGGAGACAGAAAATACCATCTGAGAAAGCTTCTGTTGCAGTGTTAGGCAAAAATACCAAAGCTTCCTAAGGATTTCCTTTAGGAAATGAATGAGGATCACAGAATACTCGTGAGACAATATTGTCAATGCTACAGGAGAGCAGTGGCGACGGGGGTGTGTCAGTACACTGCTGGTGTAGGTTAAACTAGGCAGAAAATAGGGCTAGATTTAAACAGCTTGTAAGGAACGTGCTCTAAGAGGAATTATACAATATTGAATGTACATATGCTTGGATTAGATGTATTTCCTTCATATATTTGTTACATAGCAATACATGTAATAATAGGTTTAAGTAACTTGGGGCAGAGGTGCATCCATCTATAGTGATCCAGGCTTTTCACCTAAAAAAGTAAATGGTGATATATAGAGACGTGAGGGCACACGTCACAGTGAAGCTCTCTGAAATACTTTACAAACACCAAGTTTTGCAGAATTGCGTGAGAGGTTTGGATATGCATTTGGAGATTTGCTTGGGAAGAGGAGTGGGATTCCCAGCCACACTACTCTGTAGTTACTGTCAAGGAGTATCAGTTATTTCTAGACTTTCCCAGACAACAGACAACATAACAATATTAAGTCAGTGCTTAATGTTCCATTGATGGAAATTGGGAAGCACTGCGCGGTGGTAACTTCCTTGGACTGTAATTTACAGCATCACAACTCCAGGAACGGAGCAGTCCATGGTAGCTGGAAAAGCAACGAGCGGAAAATCTGCGCACTCAACCACGGCAAAGGGAGAGACACAGAAATCGGCCCTGCAGCCTCCGTCCCCTGCACCGAGAGGGGACTCCCCCATTGTCCAAGAGCCCGAGGACACCCAGCTCCACCAGGAACACCTCTCTCCAAGGAGATCTAGTCTCGTCATAGAGGAGTCAACTGAGGAGCAGACGGAGAAGTCTGGAAGGGACTATGAAGAGCAATCTTTAGAAAAGGTAAATGAGAACTTTGCCTTGAAATAATGGACACAAAAGCCCAAGTTTTATGTCTCACTTATTTCTTAAGATGAGAATATTTGTAATTAATTTGTGTCTGGCACCGAGTTTCTTCTCCTTCCCTCTGTGGTTAGAAGGGTCGGGTAAAGGCTTTTCTATTGAGGTTTTCAAAGTTGTAGCAAACCCCAGATCCTCAAGTCTAGACTGTAATTCTGCTTCTGCTCTACCCAGCTGTCCTGTGACAGCTACGTTTGTGCTTGAGAGTGAGTGTCAGTAACAGGGGCAGAAACAAACCGTGTACAAGGGAAAGCTGAAACAGATGCAATGCAGACCAAGTAATATCATTACAGCTCATAAAGAAAGGCAGCAGTCGCCTAGAGCAGCATGAAAGATCTGTAAAGTCAGTGAGATGGAGAAGAAGCAGCGGCTCTGCGTTGCAGACTACTAAGGAGGCACTGGAAGACTGGTGTTTATGTAGCATGCAGGCAGTAAAGAGAGGGAGACAGGAGAGGGACGAGAACACGAAAAACTGTACAAGGCAGGTCTTGGGTTGTGTGAGACAAAGGGACCTGATTGCAGTGTTCGGAGAGGGGAAGGACATCAAGTGGCAAGCAAGGAAAGCAACCATATGGCTTTCAGTGGAGAATTAAAATGTCTTGGCAGATACAGGTTTAAGAATAAACAGCTTGCTTTGCCTGTTCTAAGCGGAAGAAAAGGAGAAGGCAACCTTCAGCAGAAAATTAGTTTTTTATAAGTCAAGTTAGAGTAGAGAAGGTGCGGTTTTACTGAGGCAGAAATTATTTCACCTTCACATTCATTGGAAACGAGCCCTTCTGGTTTTGCTACTATGTGGCCAAAGGTATCCCCTCTAGAATGAAGGGTTCTGGGGCTCTGCCTCTGGGATCTCAGGAAAAGGTGGAATTTAAAATATGTCAGATGATTGGAAGAGTATCTCCAGCAGGACTCAGTACAAGGGCTGCTGGAGGGAAGGCTGCCCTTGATAACCAGCTTTTTTCCTCCAGTTCTTTTACTGAAGTGAAACAACAACAGCAACAACTGGTATCACCAAAGAGAACCACCATCATCCCTTACTTCTTTTCCCCGTTATGGTCTTCACTATTGCAATTTCCCAACTGATTCTTTTCATCCTCTCTTAGGCTTCTGACGTGTTTGTTTAAATGTTTAATCCTCCCCTATGCAGGAGAGACAACTTCAACATTTGTTACTAATTTTTCCTGATCTTTCCAGTGCTGAGGCTACTGCTGCACTGTTCTCTAATTCAAACTGTTCAGTTCCTCTGTCTGTACACTGCACTCTGTACTTCCCCCTGTGGAGGATTAAAAGGTTTTGATATATTTTTCTGAGTAATGAACACAGAAAGCATATGCAAAATGTAGGAATTGCAGAGCGGCGTGAGAAGACAGAAGCTGTAGGTACTGCTAGTAGCACATTCAGAGCCCTGCTTCCATGCTTCCCCTAGGAGTTAGCAGAGGAGTTAGGTGGGCTGGAGCTCAGCTCAGACGAGGACGAGATGGTCACTACCAGGGTCATTCGGCGCCGGGTGATTATTCAGGTACTGAGTGTTGAACGACTGCACGAGCCTGTGCTGCCTTAGGCCCTGAGCTGGTGTTGCACCTCAAGCTGGGATGCTCCCAAATAATGCATCTCCATGGGGATAGCCATTCCAGTATTTTAGGATTACAGTAACACTGCTAACCCAACTCTAAATTCCACCAGATGCCTTGATAGGAGGAGGAGGCTGAGGGCTTGTCAGCCCCATATTCAACAAGGTCAGCTAACATATCTTTGCCTGTGTGCTGTGGCATAACTTCCCTTTGCATGCTTTTCTAAGGATTTATTTGCAGAACAGGTTTTTTCTAACATTGCTGGGTTTTTTTCCCCATTCTGTAACCAATTAACCGGTTTTGAAATTGCTTATTTCGAGACCCATATGAAAGCCTCGCTTCACACAACTTTATTCTTTGTCATACAGGCTGATAGTATGCCTGAAATGCCACCAGAAACAGTCACAGAAGAGCAGTACACAGATGAACATGGCCACAGAGTGGTAAAGAAGGTATTGTCAGTTCTGCTGTAAAAGGAAGGAAAAACCATCCACAGAAATGCCAGACTTTGTTCTATGAAGGGGCATGATTTGGAGATTAGAGAGTGGAAGGACAGGATTTCTGCTCATGAGAGATACCAGAGTCTGACGAATTATTTAGATTCTCAAAATCATTCTGTGTTACAGTGTACAACCTAACAGGATTTATTTATTTTTTTATTTTGTTAACTTCCATTTAAAGCCAATGAAAATTCTGCATAGATCCACATTTTTTAGAAGAAAGTTGTTTATTTCTTTTTGAAAAACCCCTCCAAAACCCACTCCACCACAGTATTATCTGAGACCTTTGTTTGCTTGTCTTAATGAAAGTAATGGAAGGTTGGGTCTGTTAAGAGTCAGGTAAACACAGACTTTAGATCTTCAGATTCAGATCCTGTTTAGAAATGCAAATTCTGCACAGCATGGGAGTGAAAGAGGATCTTCTGTGCTCCTTTCTTTATCTGCCAACTCGGTTCTCATTGATTAGGTCTAGGACTTGGCTGAGCTGGGCTGGTGGCAAGCTCCATCTTCTGTCTGCTGAGAAGACATCACTCCCCCTCAGCTGGATAGGATGTCTCTGGAACCTGTTTTGAATTCCTGTTAGAGCCAACCACTCCAGCCAAATATTCCTCGGTCTTGTTACGCAGGAGCGAATGTGACTATTCTTATGCATAGGTCTGTGCCTTGAACATGCAAAGTTTTGGGTCACCCTCAGAAGGGTTCACACCCATCCTCCGGAGACATTTCACATCTTGAACCCTGTAATTCTGCCCTTGCTTTGGCCTGCCAGTTCCTTGAGAGCTTAAGCACCAGATGAGTCTCCTCAGTAGGTGCTGAAGAATAAAGCACCGAACCATCTACACTGGTTTTTTCATGTAGGAAAAAATGCCCTTTGAGTAGAAAATACTAGATATAGAGCAAGAAGGAATATTGTACTGCTAATTCTTTGGGGACTAAACTCCATTCCTTCAGGTGACTCGGAAGATCATCCGGCGATACGTTGCTCCAGATGGCATGGAAAGAGAGGAAATGGTAATGCAGGGAACACCGCAAGCCCCCGTCACTGTGGAAGAGGGAGATGCTTATTCCAAAGTGCTGAAGCGGGTTGTGCTGAGGAGTGACAGTGAGCACTCTGAGGTAGAGCGTGCTTTCCCTGCCGCGGCACAGAGCAGCAGCCCCACCAGGGCTCCCAGGCAGTGCATCTTAGCGTGCTTATTCTACTACTCACTCATAGCACCCTACAGTAGCAGAATGGTTACCTTACTGCTCTGTTCTTGCTTTGATGAGGCTAGAAACACTTATGACTTTGACAAAAATGGTTTTAGAGCCAGGTAATTAAAAATTAAAAAAACCTGAACAGGTGAGTGTTTTCCTGCCATCCTTCGCTGTGTGGCCCTACAGACATTTGGATAAGCCTAAGTTGTGACAGAGGGTTACAAGCTGTGGGAATAGGCTGTGCTTTCAGCAGTCCTGAGCCAAAAGCAAGGTGTAACAAGTGCTTATAAGAATTGTGAAAAACATCACTGATACCTTTTCTTGCTGAAATTACTCATCAGAATTAATTCTTTAGGAGTAAAGTAACAAGAAAGAAGAGAGGGGTTTTTTTGTTGTTGTTGTGAGGGATTTTTATTTTTTGAAGTTTTTTATTTGTTTGTTTTAGGGGGTTTCTTGTGTTTGGTTTTTTTGTTGGGTGTTTTTTGGGCAAGCTGACGCTAATACAGCTACACTTTGCCATGTAGAGCCCATAGACACAAAAGTCATTTTGCCAGTGCATATCACGAAGTGAGGAATTTGTCTTGTGCCTTCTAACCCTCCAGGTGACCCTGTCTGAACCTGCCGTTCTGTCTAGTGCCTCCAAATTCCAGTCTGAACCAGTGGAGGGCCGGAAAGTCAGCAAAGTCATAAAGACCACCGTAGTGCATGGAGAGAGGACAGAGAAACACTTGGGGGATGCCAGCCTGGCTTCTGATCTTCCGTCAGCCAAAGAAGACTTCGAAGAGGTAAAAATAACTTTTATATATGAGCATTACAGCAAGCGTCCCCACCACGCCAGGGACAAAGTCCGTTCTCGTGAAAGGTTTTATTGGTGGTGCACCAGAGTCAACTGCTGAGTCTGAGGCTGAGTATAAGTCTGTTGTTATACTCAGCCATGGAACAAAAAGATTCATATATGATGTGTAGGGAAAGCTGACATTGCAGAATTAGCTAAGAAACTTGTTAAGACTAAAGAAAATCATCACGTAGCCTTTGGGTGAAGTTCTTAGCGGTCTTGGGTGTGACTGCAGTTAGAGTTACCCGTGTGTTACCCATCATGGGGCTGATTTTAAAAATGGCTACACTTAAGCCCACACCCTGGGAAATGGATTTGTTTCTCCTCCGAAGGACAAAACAGATATTAAGCTGATGAGCACTTCTCTGGTGTTCTGTTTTTTCTGATCACTGTAGACATTTCAATAAGAGACAAGTGATATTGTATGAAGACAGTTTTTTATTTTCCACAAGCTGTCTGGTAGAGGTTCAAAGAGGGAGCCTGGGAAGTAACACTTACTTCCTAGCTAGCACCTCAGTAAATCCCGAAGTGTGGATGGCCAGGAGGAGCCAGTACTGAGACATGCTTTGGTACAATTATTACTGAAATGAAACTGGCTCATATAAGAAACTGTATCTGATGTGTATCTAGGAGGGAGGGACGTTTTAAGGGATGCAGCTGCTTCTTTGAGGTGCCTGTTCAGCATTTTCTCTGCATTGGGCTATGCAAATAGGCAGGACTCAAACAGGAAGAGCTCTGGGTGTGTTGTAATTTGAAGTTTATGTTTTTATTGGAGGCTTTGAGCTATACAGGTGACCACATGACAGTCCAAGTCCCTGCTTTAGTAGAGAAAGAAATGAAGAAAGAAGATGGATCAGTAATTAAAAGGTTTGGCTTGGGAAGTTGATGAAGTGTTACTGCAAACTAATTAACACTCTCGCATGTGTGGATTGCAGTGAGTGCCTGCAGTGAATCTTGAGCTGTAGTTGCAATGGTACTAAAACAACTGCTAACCTGGTGGTAGTGATGTCATAAAGCACCTGGAAATAAAACACACTTTGGAGACAATATAAGAGGTAATAGAAAGGCTGGTCTTTATTGGAGGCCTGCAAGAGCAGATATGGAAAAATGTGCACTAGTGCACGGGAAGAATGAAGTTTTATAAGTTTAGCAAATGAACGTAATTTTAACTGTATGGAGAATGGGTGGAGGATGGATGAATGTAGGATGGATGGGTGGCTGGAGAATGAATGGCTGAATGAAACAATGGTAGGAAAGAAGGAGTGGCTGAATGAAAGAATGGCTGGAGAGAAAGAATAGGTGAATGGAAGAGTGGCTGGAGAGAGAGAATGGGTGAGTGGAAGAGAGACTGGAGAGTGAATCAAGAGGGGAATGGGTGCTTGGTGAGTGGAACTAATTTGGGGCAAATTGGGGTCTGGACATGTGGACCTCCTCCTCCTCCTTCTCTTTC
>VZRN01006778.1:6285-20246 GCA_013397935.1 Dasyornis broadbenti
TCCATCCATCCATCCATCCATCCATCCATCCATCCATCCATCCATCCATCCATCCATCCATCCATCCATCCATCCATCCATCCATCCCTCCCTCCATCCCTCCATCCATCCCTCCGCAGGCTGGAGATGCTCAGCAGAGCCTGGCTGCTGCATGAGGACAAACACGATGCCCATGAGAGCTGCCCAGCCCCAAATCCAAGATCCCACATTCCCATGAGGATAAATCCCATGTCCTGTTCCAAGCACCAAGCCCTGCTCAGCACAGCCCAGGCTCCACGTCCTGCTGGGATCCCTGCCAGAATTCCCACCCGATGCCGTGCTCCAGCCTGCGGATGTGGCTCCCAACATGGGGCAGATGTTTGGAGCTGGGAGCCTTCCCTCAGGATCTATCTCCTCCCTTGATCCGCACAAATCCTCTGGATCTGCGCTGTGCCATCCCCATCCCGGCCAAGGGAGCAGGATTATCCCCAGCCCCACAGGGATCCGTCTCCTGGAGCTGCTGATGGCAGCAGGAACAACTTCCCGGCGGGAAAACACCTCGGAGGGCCCAAACTCCCTCTCCAGAGGGGAGGGCTGTCCCTCCCAAGCCCTCGCAGGCAGCCCTCGGGAGAGCAGAGCTCTTCTCAGCCAGGGCTGCCCTGAGCGGGTTCCAGAGGGTGGGAAGTTCATCCCAGGCAGGAATATCCATGGAGCTGCAGCATCCCTGCTGCTCAGGGGAGCTGCAATGGCAGCGTTTCCCTTCTGCGCCTGTCCCCAGTCTCTGAGCTGCTCCTGTGGGAGAGGAGAGCTGGACACAAACCCATGGCAGCCACGGAAACCTGGGATTCCCCCGGCATCCTTCACCCCAGGATTGCGTCCACCCATAACAGCCCCACAGGCAGGACCGGCACAAACCCCATAACAGCCCCACAGCCAGGAGCAAGAGAAACCCCATAGCCCCACAGCCAGGACTGACAGAATCCCATAACAGCCCCACAGGCAGGACCAGCAACAACCCCATAACAGCCCCACAGCCAGGACTGACAGAATCCCATAACAGCCCCACAGGCAGGACCAGCAACAACCCCATAACAGCCCCACAGCCAAGACTGACAGAATCCCATAACAGCCCCACAGCCAGGACTGGCACAAACCCCATAACAGCCCCACAGCCAGGACTGACAGAAATCCCATAACAGCCCCACAGGCAGGACCAGCACCAACCCCACAGGCAGGTGTGACAGAAACCCCCCAGGCAGGACAAACCCAAACCCCACAACACCACAGCCAGAACCAGCAGCAACCGCACAACCACATGGCCAGGACCAGCACAAATCCCGTAACAGCCCCACAGGCAGGACCGGCATAAACCCCGCAACAACCCCAAAGTCAGGACCAATACAAACCCCACAACAACCCCACAGCCAGGGCTGGCACCAACCCCGTAACCCCACAGGCAGGACCAGCATAAACCCCACAACAACCCCACAGCCAGGGCTGGCACCAACCCCGTAACCCCACAGGCAGGACCAGCATAAACCCCACAACAACCCCACAGCCAGGACCAAGAGAAATCCCATAGGCAGGACCGACAGAAACCCCATAACAGCCCCACGGCCAGGACAGACAGAAACCCCACAGGCAGGACCAGCAAAAACCCCCATAACCGCCTCACAGCCAGGACCAGCACAAATCCCACAGCCAGGACCGACAGAAACCCCACAGCCCCACAGGCAGGACTGGCACAAAGCCCACAACAACCCCACAGGCAGGACCAGGCCTGGGGGTCCCAGCCCCACGAGGAATTATGGGAGCAGACCTGGGAGCCCTCTCCAGGTGCTCCCGGTGCAGGGCGGGGTTTGGGACACGGCTGTTCCCAAAGAATCCCCGAGGTCACCCCATTCCCAAGGCGCTGACGTAACCCGATCCCAGCTGCAGCCCCGAAGGTTTGGGGTCAGGCTCGCGCCATAAATCTTGGGAATGTCGGTGTTTGTTTGGATTTAGTGCTGCTCGGATAGTTCATGCTCCGCGTGCCCCCGGGAGCGAGGGGCTGCTCCCTCCGGCAGGAGGAGCAGGGAAAGGTGGAATTTGTCATCCCAGGAAACCACAAATCCCTCGGGAATGCGGCTCCCACCTCCCAGCCTGGAGCTGCATCCCAGTCCATCCCAGTCCCTATTCCCAATCCAGCTCCCATTCCCAATCCATCCCCCATTTCCAATCCATCCCAGCCCCCATTCCCAATCCAGCTCCCATTCCCAATCCATCCCAGCCCCCATTCCCAATCCATCCCAGCCCCATTCCCAATCCATCCCAGCCCCCAGGCCAAGCCTGGATTTATCCCAACCCAGCAGCTCCATCCAGGCTTCCCCTGCCCCCGCAGGCTCCCCACGGTCAGGGCCCGGCTGGAGGGACCCCTGGATATGCCGGATCCATCCCTGCGGATCCGGCCCCCGGGATGGTGGCAGGGACTGTCAGGAGGGCTGGAGCCGCTGCTCCAACGGGAAAAGCTTTCCCAGGGCATGGATTCCGTGCCTGCCGAGGCCTGGGGGGGTCACACCAGCCCCATCCCCATCTGGATCCGTCTCTTCCCGTGGCTGGGATGAGGGACAGGCTGGGAATCCCAGTGCGCTGCTGGTCCTGGCTCCGTTCCCCCGTCAGCCCCTGTTGCTCCCTGCTCTGGTAGCCCCAGGACGCCATTTGGTAGCCAGCTCCAGCCAGGGGCCGGCCACTCCCGTCCCTGCCGTTCCAGCTTCCCAGCAGATAGCTCTTGGCAGGGATTCCTTAACCAGCTCAGCGCTGCTCCTTTAGGGAAATGAAACCCTGGATGAAGCCCTGGGATCGGGGCGGAGCTGCTGGAGGTGCTGGGATGAGGCTGGGCCGGGAGCTGCATCCCTTTGGGATAAAAGGAGCGGGAAGGTTTCCGTGTGTCCCAGGATCGTCCTGCGGCCAGGGAATCCCTGTCCCTGTCACATCCCTGTGTCCCATGAGCCGGCACCGGGAGCAGCCCGGGCCAGGATCCGCCTCTGGCGTCACCCAGACCCCAAACACGCGGCCCGATCCCACAGAGGTCCCGGCTCTGCTGCCGTCAAAGCAGCTTGGGTGGAGAGCAGCCTCCAGGGCAGGGCCGGGAGGTCCCAATTCACGGAATGTTCCCTCACTGGGCTCGAAACAACCCAAAACCAGCGGCAGACACCAAGGGTTTGGGTCTCAGCAGTGCCACGGCCCCTGCCCTGAGCTCGGGTAGGAAGCACAGACCCCGCTGGAGCCCGGAGGATCCTTTGCCACCTGAAAAAGGGGGATCCAGGTGGTGATTCCACCCGGGCGTTCCCCGCTCCTTCCCATGCTTCCAGCTCGGCTGGGAACAGCAGCCAAGGAACCACAGCAGCACAAATCCCACCCGAGTCCCACACCCAGAGCCTTGGAAAGCCAGGGAGGGCACGGCAGCATCCGAGGGGACTGGGGAGGTTTCAGTCCTGTCACCCCCCCAGCACGGGGAGTGCCACCCCTCCCTTCTCTCTGCCTGGATCGGGATGGAAAAACGGAAATTGGGCAGAAAGGTCTCCCCCAGCTCCCCCCGGAGCAGATCTCCAGAGGATTTGGGGGCTTCAGAAACGCAGGGCACAGGAGGGACCCTCCCGTCACCTTCACGGAGCAAAGATGCTCCTGCAGACCCCTCTGGGGGACAGCGCCTGCCTGGTCTGGGGCCTCCCGAACCCCCTGCACATCCCTGCCAAACCCCCTGCACATCCCTCCCGAATCCCCTGCACATCCCTCCCGAATCCCCTGCACATCCCTGCCAAACCCCCTGCACATCCCTCCCGAATCCCCTGCACATCCCTCCCGAATCCCCTGCACATCCCTCTGGAACCCCCTGCACATCCCTCCCGAATCCCCTGCACATCCCTCCCGAATCCCCTGCACATCCCTCCCAAATTCCCTGCACATCCCTCCCTCCCCAGGCAGGGAGCACCCAGCTCTCGTGTCATTTAGGGCATTTCCGCTCCAGGGAATTCAAATTCCCTAAATCTGCCCCAGAAACGGAACCCAAATGGAGCTGCCGCGTGGAGCGCTTGGCCCCGGGAGGAGGGAAAGCTGGGAAATGAATCCATCTTGGAGCATGGGAGCGGCCGGGCAACCTCCCCGGGATGCTGGCGAGCCCTGCTGTGCCGGTCGCCATCGCCACGGCAACGGTGGCCATGGCAACGCCTCCTCCATGGCGACACATCCTGCTGGAGCCATGGGAGGTGTCCTGAGCTCCAGTCCAGTGGGATGGGGTGGGATGAGGTGGGGACGGCGGAGAGGAGGCAGCTCCAGCTCCTGGGGGAGAATGGGGATCGAATTCCAGGCTGCCCGTGGGATTTTGTGGAGCAGCTCCCAATGACAGCCGAGCACCCCTGGGCAGGAGGGGACAGGGACACCCCAGGGACACTCCGGAGCTTTTCCCTGAGGGAATCAGAAAGGAAATCAGGATCTGGCTCTGGAATGTGGAGCCAGGTTTGGGCTGTGCCCACAGCTCCGGCTGAGGGGACAAATCCGGGTGGCCAAGCCCTTTCCTCGGCACGGGCCCGGTTCACTGGGAGCATCCACCAGCAACTCTGGAGTGAGGAATGCCAGGAAAACACGGAATTCCAAGGAGCCCATCCCAGCTCCAGCCTGGCATCCTGAGGAGCCCACACATCCCACAGCCCCTGGGACCGCAAGGGGCTGGAGATGAGGAGGCTCCTGCTGGGGATGGAGGCGATTTTATCCCGTGCTGGGAATGCCTGTGTCCATCCAGCAGCCTCTGGAATATCTGGGATGCGGGCTGGGCCCGAGGCTGGGAGCGGGGAGGGGAGCAGCTCCACATCGCAGCGAGGGGCGGGGAGAGAGGGAGAGGAAGATGGAATCAGCGTGGAAGCACCTGGGGAACGGGACAGCGACACCAGGATCCACTTCCCATCCCACAAATCCCCAGCCCTCGGTGCCAGGTCCGGGTTCCCATCTCTGCCATCCCATTCCTGCCCGTGCCGCTTCCAAAATGAACAGCAAAATGAGAAAAAGCCAGAATCACAAAGTTTGTTTGGATTCCAGCCCCGGAGACAGCGCTGGGAAACCCAAATCCAGAAAAGCTCCGGGAATCCCAAATCCAGAGAAGCTCTGGGAATCCCAAATCCAGAGAAGCTCCGGGAATCTCGAATCCAGAGAAGCTCCAGGAAGCCCAAATCCCACCCCAGCAGCTCCGAGTGCCACAGGGGCACCGGGAGGGGACGAGGCGGCAGCAGAGTGACCCCGCCAGGATGGAGCCAATGGATTGTCCCAGGCTGCTCCTCCCAGGACAACGCTGGAATTCCAAGCTGGAAAGCTCGGAATGACGCAGCCGGGGGCAGGAATCCGCCAAGAGCCGAAAGATTCTTCCTCCAGGAAAACACTGAGAACGCATCACGGGGAAATGTTGATTCTTTCAATATTTTCCACGGGATGTTTTCAGTTTCTCACCCCTCGGAAGCCCTTTCCTGGCGCTTCGTCCAGAAAACCTCGGTAACTCATCCCGGCACGTGACTTAGGGATACTAAAAACAGCTGGAACGACACAGCCTCGCACAAAAAGCCGGAATGAAAACATTTCTGAGTCTTCAAAGACTGCACGGCTCTTTTCCCTCTCCAAAACATCGCTGAATTTCCATTCCCCGGTCCAAGGCTGGGAGTTAAAAATAAACCTGTTGGAAAACTGCTCCGGGCAGGATCCCAGTGCCACCGGGACCGCCTTGGGATCCGGGACCACCAGGGTCCTTGGGATGGAGATTCCCGAGGCAGAGCCCAGGAGGATGGGCTGGAATTTGGGATGCAGGATGTTGGAATGGGGGATGGATCCACCCTCAAGACGTTCCAGGAGCTCGAGCCAGCACCAGCTCCTTCTTTTTTGTCCCCTCATTGTTCCTGGGATTAATTAATCCCCCAATTAAATCCAGTTTGGATTTAATTGGCCGCTTATTTTCTGCGAGGAAAATAATCATTAACATTTAGGGAGGAGCTGCAATCATTCTGGATTTGTGTGGATTCTCCAGCGCCAACGAGAGGAGCCAGGCACGTCCCAAACACGGCCATGGATGCTCCCGAGCTTCATCGTCCCTCAGGGAATTCAACGAAATTCCAGCTCCAGGTGCCCTGGATCACTCCCAGCTCTTCCAACATCCTCTCTTCCTCCTCCTCCCCAGGATTCCCTGTCTCCACTCTCATTTTTTATCCCAATTTTTCCATGGATTAGTGTCAGATCCCACCCCGCTGCACAATAAACGCCCCCGAGCCGGGGCTGCCAGGAAACATCAGGAATCTCCCGAGGTGAATCGTATCCAGCCCCTCGTCCCCAGCTCCGCTCCTCACCTGCAGGAACAGGCAGGAGGGAAAAGAAAACGACCAAACAAAATCCTCCCCTCCTGCTGCCGGCAAAACACCGGAGGAGGAGGCACAGCACAGCCCAGGGAATCCAGCTGGGATTGGAGCAGGGAATTGAGGGGTTTTCCTGGGATTCCATGGGGTGGCGGGGCCCCCAAGCCCTGAGCATATCAGGGATGTGGGTTTGGCTCCAGAGGTGTCCCCTCGTCCCAGGGATGTTTGGATTCCAGAGGCGTCCCCTCATCCCAGGGATCTTTGGTTGGATTCCAGAGGTGTCCCCTCATCCCAGGGATGTTTGGATTCCAGAGGTGTCCCCTCATCCCAGGGATGGTTGGATTCCAGAGGTGTCCCCTCATCCCAGGGATGCCCAGTTTGGCTCCAGAGGTGTCCCCTCGTCCCAGGGCCGTGGGTCCGGCTGGAGCTGAGGCAGCCCTGGCTGCGATGCTGCTGGGGGTGGCTGTGGGACGGAGCAGGGCGTTGCCCCGATCCCCAGGGAGCTGCACGAGGGAACAGCCGCGGCGAAGCCGGGCTCTGCGGGGCCCCTTGGCACCCGGGGGCTGCAACACCCCAGACCCACAGCGCCCTCCATCCTCCCGCGGGCAGCATCCCGCTGATCCATGGGGACCGTGGAGACAGGGATGGGCAAATCCAGCTGGATCCCAGGCAGGGACGGGCAGAGTCTGGGATGGGGCACCTGCACCCCCAGCCCTTCCCACCCCGAGAATTCCCAGCTCCGGGCTCGCCGATTCCCATGGGATTGCTCATCGCCGTGCAGACCCAGCCAATCCCAGAAAATCCCGCGCTGCCCCCGGCCCATCCCGAGGTGCTCCGGGCGGGGCTCCCCCCCCTGCTCCATCCATCCCTTCCTTCCCGGCTCTCCCAGGCGCCGTCCCGGCTGGAATCCGCCCCTCCCTCATCAGGGAATTGATTTAATTTGCTCTGCTCCATAATCCTATCACCGCTTAAGGCGCCGAACCGGCCCGGGCTTTTCTCACCTCCCACCAGGGCTCATCCCAGAGCTCCCTCCCCTCCCCGGGACTCCGCTTCCCAAAGAGCTGCAAACCGGGAATTCTTTTATCCATATCCCGCTTTTCCCTGCCCTTCCTCGAGCGCTTGGCTCAGGGATGGGCGCTGTCCTCCCGGCAGCTCCGGGGTGCTGCGCTTTGGCATTTCGGGATTCACACATTCCCGGTTTCGCTTCCAGCTCCTCCGTGATTCCCTCATCCCACCCCGCCCAGGGAATCCAGTCCTGGGCTCCCTGATCCCGGGCACGGAGATGGAGTTTGACCAAGAAAAATGGATTTTTTTGGAAGCTTTTTTGACGAAATTTTTTTAAAATTCAGAGTTCCCAGGGAGCTCTGGACACGGCCCGGGGGGAAAGAAAAAAAAACCCCACGTGCCTCAGTTTACCTGCCTGGAAAAGAGGTGCAGATAATCCAGGGGAAGAACGGGAACAGGGAGCGGCTGCTCTCCCATTCCCGGGGCTCTGGGGACATTTCTGAGGAGGGACATCCACGGCTCATCCGCATTTCCCTGCTCCCCCAGGTATTCCTGGGATTGGATCTGCACCTGCTTCCTCTCATTTTCTTTCTTTTTTTTTCTCCGGTTCTCCCTTTCTTTTTAATCTTTATTTCCAATTTTTCTTGCATCCCCTCAATTCCAGGCTCCGGAACCTCTTGGCTCTTCCCCGCAAAGAAACTGAGAGGGAAGCTCATTCCCAGGCCTCCGGAGCGGGAAGAGAGCCCCAGGAATTCCCACCTTAAAGCCTCAAAACCGGCAACAAAAAACCCCCAAAGACTCCAGAGCTTTTCAGCCGGACCTGAGGTGCCGGGGGGGCTCAGTGGAAAGTTTTGCACACCCAGGAAAACCAAAAATTTCATTTTCCCATAGAAATGAACCTGAGGAGGAGGAGCTGCGGGGAAGAACTCGTTTGGGAGCAGCCTCGTCTCTCCCGATTATTCCCAGAATTATCTCGGAGAGGCTTTTGAGGAATTATTCCCACTTTTTGAATTATTCCCATTTTTCAGGGCACCTCCCTGCCCACTGCCCATCACAGGAAGGTGCAAACAAATCCTTTGCCCTCCTGCGGGTTTTCCTCCACCCCCGAGGAGCAGCCGAGTCCTTCTGGGCGATTCCCTGGAATTGCAGCCTCCCCCACCCACCGGCCCGAGCCCTGCTGGGATCCGGGCGGGTTCCGGCGGCAGCTGGAGCTCCCGGGAGCACCCAGATCTCCCAGCAGATGGTGGGGCTGATTGCACATCCCAGGTCAGCCCAGGGCACCCCCGGGGCCCCCAGCAGCTCCCGAGGGACAGAAAATATTCCCTCTCCAGCCTCACGTCAGGAAGGAGCGTTTTTTACCGGATTTCCACCATTTCCCCCCCCTTTTCCACCGTTTTTTTGCCAACAGAAATCCATTTCTTCCCTCCCAGACGGAGAAATGCCAATGCCCAGGAGCCCCATGGAGCAATCGTCTCTCCAGGCTGAGATTTTGCTTCCAACTCCAGCAGCAGGGAAAAGGGGAAGGAAAACACCAGGAAGGGGCTTTTTTTTTTCCATTTCCCACCACTTTTTGCCCATTTCTTTGCCCATTTCTCACCATTTCTCGGCGACAGGAGCCCGTTTTTTCCCTCCCAGACAGAGAAACAACAATGCCGAGAGGCCCCACGGAGCAATCCTTTCTCCAGGCTCAGTTTTTCCTTCCAACCCCAGTAGCAGGAAATAGGAAAACACAGGCAAGGAGCTTTTTTTCCCATCTGCCACCTTTTTCTCCCCTTTGCCACCATTTTTCGCCAACACGAGCCCGTCTTTTCCCTCCCAGACGAAGAAACGCTGACGCTGAGGAGCCCCGTGCAGGAATCGTCTCTCCAGGCTCAGATTTTGCTTCCAACCCCAGCAGCAAGAAAAAGGGGAAGGAAAGCATTGGGAAGGAGCTGTTTCAGCCCCTTTCCTGCCATTTCCCCCCCTTTCCCACCATTTTTCGCCAACACGAGCCCGTTTTTTCCCCGACAGCCAAGGAAACACCAAAGCTCAGGAGCTCCATGGAGCAATCGTCTCTCCAGGCCCAGTTTTCCCTTCCAACCCCAGCAGCAGGGAAAAGAGAAGGGAAAACCGGCGCAGCGATGGTTGGGTGCCCGGGACAGTGGTGCCCTTGTTCTCCGCCGGCCTCGCCGGAGCAGGGGAAACCCAATCCCGCTCCCTCCCCGCCTGGAGCTCCCGGCTCCTCCGCGCTCCAGCGGCAGCGGGACAGGCGGGAGCCCTCCTGAAATGCCAGGCCTGGGGAGCCGAGGATTTCACTGCCGGTGCTGGGAGCAAGGCAGGGATGGGGCGAGGTTCTCCACGCTCCTGGCTATTCCCGGCTGGAGCCTGGAGAGAGGGGCTCCACCCTTGTGGGGACCCCAGAGGATGCAGGGAGGGGGTGATGCTGCTGGAGCTGCCCAGGGAATTGCGGTGGAATCCCGAGCCGCTCTCCCTGCGGGGAGCTCATCCACCAGCGCCCGGAAAAGCTGTGAATTCCCAGCGCTTCTCACTCCTGAAGCCTTTCACACCTCGGGAAGAGGAGGCTGGCGGCACCAGGTGCGGCTCGGTGCCAAGGGCCGGGAATATCCCAGCTCCTGGAATAACCCAATTCCTGCTCTCCCGCCTCATCCCTGCTCCGGCTCCAGCCCCAGCGGGGTGGGAGGGGATGCCCCAGAGCCGGGAGAGCCCCGGGGGCACCTCCTGAGGCAGCCAGGCCACGAAATTCCTCCAGTCCCCGCTCTTCAGCTGGAAAATCGCCTCCCCACCCTCCGAAGGTGCACGGCGTTTCCCGCTCCCCGCAGGAGCTGCTGGAATTCAAATTAAAGGGGAAAACGGGATTTCCTCTTTCTGGTCCCTGCACAAGGAGGCCTCAGCCTGGATTTATCTGCCCCCAGCTTTATCTGCCGCGGTCATTCGGCTGGAAATGCAATCAAACCTCCTTTGGCGGCCCCACCTCGCCCAGGGGCCTCCAGCGCAAAAACCGGGGAGAAGGGCAAAGAAAAATGAAATTTTTTTTTAAAAAAAAACCACGGCTCCACCTCGCCCAGGGGTGTTCAGCAAAAAAAAACAGGGGAGAAAGGCAAAAGAAATTTAAATTAAAAAATAAAAACACGGCTCCACCTTGCCATGGGGTGTTCAGCACTCGAAGTGGGGATAAAGGCAAATAAAAACTAAATTAAAGGAAAAAAAAAAATCAAAAAAGAACCCCCCCCCACAAAACCAAAACAAAAGGGAAAAAAAAAAACAAAACCCAAAACAGAAAAAAAAAAAACCTCAAACCCCTCAAAAACAAAATCCACAAAACCAAACCAAAACAAACAAAAGGCCCCAAACAAATAAAAAAAATAAAAACAACCGAAAGAGCAACCAACCATAAAATAAACACTGCACCCAAGAAAACCTGAAAAAAAAACCGAAAAAACCCAAAACCGAAGCCAAAAAAGTGCCACCACTTGTCCTTGCCCAGGGTGGTCCCTGAATTTGTTCAAATTCAGGGGTTTTCGGATGAAATTTTTGGATGAGATTTTTGGAGGAATGGCCTCTTTATCTGCTCCTCCGCCCGTTCCAGCCACGTTCGCATCCACATTTTTCCATCCTCTTCCCTTTTTTTGGCTGAAGTTGAATTCAGCCACTTCAAGGGAAGCCAAGATTTCGTTCCCTGCGTTATTCACCGCAGCCCCCAGCCCCGGGGTCACCCCGGGCCCGGCTCCCGAGGGATCCCGTCTGGAAGCGCTCGGGTTTCCGGATGAAAGGAAACGTCTGGAATCTGCTGCAGCTCCGAGCCCTGACCTGAGCCTGGCCCGGCTCCGGTTACCGATCCCGGCCCTGCTGGGCTCAGCTTCCCCGGAAAATAAAAAGAGCTGGAGGCTCCCGGCCCTAGAAATGAGCAAAGGGCCAAACCCGCTCCACGCTCCCGCTGGGAATGGGGCATTGGAAGGGTTTCGGGATGAGGTGGGAAGCATTTCCCGGTCTCCTGTCCGGGTGTGAGGGGAAGGCGGGGAGGCAGCGGCGCTGGAAGGAGTTGATCAAATATTTATGGAGCTCTCCGGGTTCCCTGCTCCCTCTGAAGCTCTCCCAGGGCGTGGAGCTGTTCCCATCCCTCCTTCCCAGGGATAATCCCATGGATTCAGTGGGATGGCAGCGCTTCCACACCTGACAGAGAGAGGAAAACCAGGAAACACCTCCCGGGTGCCAGGCCCGAAGCTCTGGGGAGAAAAGGGTTTGGATCTGGGGCCCCACCAGGGATCCATCTGCTCCCTCCCCGTGCCCGGAGAGCTCCGTGATTGCTCCTTCCCTGCTGCTCCGCATGGAATTCTGCCACGGGCACAGCAGGAGCTCAGCTCTGGCAGGGAAAGAGCAACTGAGGGTGGGGAGGGGCTGGCATGGAATTCCCAGAGCAGCTGGGGCAGCAGTGCCCAAGGCCAGGCTGGAGCAGCCTGGGACAGCGGGAGGTGCCCCTGCCCATGGGAATGGGACGGGATTTCAGGTCCTTTCCAACCCAAACCTTCCTGGAATTCTGTGATTCCATGGAGGGGAGCAGAGTTGGGAGCTGAGCTGGTGCCTGGGGGGGCTCGGGAGGGAAATGCCCCTCCCGGAGCTTCTGCCAGGTCCCTCCATCCCACCCAGCCCAGAGCATGGGGGGTGGAAGGGAAAACTCCCGTGGGAGAGAAAAACTCCTCCTGTGTTGGACTGGGAGAGGGAAACTGAGGCAGAGCAGGGAATGGGCGGCAGTGACCAAATCCAGCCTCTCTTCCATGGATCAGGGCAGCCTCTGCCCTGCTCCAGCGGCCCGAGCTGGCTGGGGTGGGATGGAGCAGCCGGATGGAGCAGGGCAGCTCCAAGGCCTTGTCCCGCCACGCTCCCGTCGTTCCTTGCTCAAATCCCGTGGTTTTCCTGCTGAAAATGGGGAATCGGGGCAGCAGGGGGGTTGCTACCCCTTTAACCTTCCCAAGAGCCCAGGGACGCGCTGTGCCCCAGCCAGGCTGGCGGGAGGGGACAGATTTCCCAATTTCCCAAAGTTTCCCGTGGAGAGGGGATCTCCAGGGGGCTGACGTCCTTCCCCCATGGATGGATGGATCCCGGGAATGGCTCAGGGCCAAAGAGCGGAGCCTGGGCAGCATCAGGGAGCAGCTGACCCTGGGATGATCCCATGCTCGTGTCCATGCGGGAATGGGAGCATCCCTGACATCCAGGGGGGAGCTGAGTCCCAAAGGCAGCGGGGCAGTGTCTCCCTGGAGCCTGGAAAATCCTGGGAGAGGCTCCAGCAGCCCCGGCCTCACCTCACACAACCCCAGCCCAAACTCAGGGTGCCTGGGGATGTCGGGGCCCTGAGCTGAGCCAGCCCCTCTGCCCAGCACCACCCAGCCCCACCCGAGGCTCCCGGGAAACCAAAACCAAAATTAAAAAAAGGGAGAGAAAACCACCAGAGAAAGGAAAAAAAAAAAAAATAAAAAAGCTTTCAGCTCACCAGTTGGTTTTCTCTTTTTTTTTATTTTTTTTTCCTCCCCAGATCTAAAATTGATTAAAATAAACCCAGGGATCTGACTGAGCTGTTTCTATTTAGGAGCTGAATAAGGACTTGTGAGCCCAAAAGCTGATCTGCTTTGGAGCTTTTTCCTTCCCCAACCATATCAGTTGCTCTAATAAAAGATCCGGCCTCTCCCTGGCAGCCTCACGCTCAAATCCCTCCGGCTGCCTCCATTCCGCACGGGAAAACCATCCCCACCAGCAGCAGGGATTTCTCCAAACCAACCCCACCAGCAGCAGGGATTTCTCCAAACCAACCCCACCAGCAGCAGGGATTTCTCCAAACCAACCCCACCAGCAGCAGGGATTTCTCCAAACCAACCCCACCAGCAGCAGGGTTTCTGCGCCGCTGCTGCTGCTCGGCACAGGAGCAGCAAGGTCCCAGCTCGCCCAGCTGCTGCTTCACTGGAAAATCAGGGAAAAGCAAGAATTTGCCTTGAAAAATCTGCCTCCCGCAGATCTTGCAGCGCCTCCTGCACTTCCAGGAGTGCAGGATGGACACATCCTGCTGGAACCAGGCTGGCCCCGGGCTGGCTCCAGGGTGGCCCCAGTCTGGCCCGGAGCTGGCCCCAGGCTGGCACTGGGGTGGTTCCGAGCTGGCACTGGGGTGGCCCGGGCTGGCACCAGGCTGGGCCCGGACTGGCCCCGGGCTGATACCAGGCTGGCATCCGGGATGACCCTGGGGTGGCCTCGGGGTGGCCCCGGGCTGGCTCCAGGCTGACACTGAGCTGGTCCCGGGCTAGAACCGGGGTGGCCCGGGGTGGAACTGGGCTGGCACCGAGGTGACCCCGGACTGGCCCCGAGCTGGCCCTGGACTGGCCCCGGACTGGCCCCGAACTGGCCCCGGACTGGCCCCGGGCTGGCCCCGGACTGGCCCCGGACTGGCCCCGGGCTGGCCCCGGACTGGCCCCGAGCTGGCCCCGGGCTGGACCCGGACTGGCCCCGGGCTGGCCCCGCTCCTCACCTGCCCCCAGCGGGCTCTGGCCCTGCCGGGCTCTGCCGTGCCCGCGGCCGGTTCAGCGAGGGCCAGGGCTGGATTAGGGCTGCGCACGGAGGGATTACCCCGAG
>VZRN01006778.1:20283-38294 GCA_013397935.1 Dasyornis broadbenti
GCAGCGCCCGGCCCGGGGGAGGCCGCGGGGGCTCCTCGGAGGGGTTTTTAGGGTGGAATAAAAGTGAGGCTGAAATTCCCCGTGGGAGAGGCGCGGGTGGGCTGGGAGGGAGCGGGATCCGCGGGATGCTGGGGTGGGTGATCCCTGTCTGACCAGCGGGACGCGTTTTCCCCGGAGTTTTCCCAGGAATTTATAACCCCCAGCACCACCCCCTTGTCACCCGGGGGGAAACTGAGTCACGGCGCAGATCCCGGCGGGGCTGTGGCTCCTCGCCACCCAGCTTCACCAGGAATAACCCCTGGAGCGAGCGGGAATCTCCCGCGCCCTTCCCTACAAACAGCAGCACCGCAAGAACCCCCGAAACCCCCAGAACCTCCCCGCGGCACCCCAAGCTCGCGCTCAGCCCCGCTCGGTGCCGCCTCCCCTCCCTCCCTTCCCGAAAAGCACAAGGACACGTGGCTGTGGATAAATCCCTGGTTTTAGCGGCTCCTAGCTCGAACCTCTGGGGCTCGTGGCATTCCCGGGTTTGGGATGGTGCCTCAATCCCAGGATGGGGGAGGCACAGGGAAACCCCAGGGCACGGATCCGCCCCTTTTTGGGGTGGAGGAGACGCCGGCCCCTGCACTGACCCGCCCAAAATAAAGCGGATTTTTTGTCCCCTGCCCTCACCCACAATTATCCCGAACAAAGAGCTTTACACACCGGGCTGCTCTCAAAACGCGGATTTGGGGTGCTGGGAACGTCGGAAAAGGGGCCGATGGTTCTGCTCGCCCTGGCCCGAAAACCCCGGCAGGACCCGGCTGCAGAAATGGGAACAGCCCCAGCGCTCTCCCATCGCAGCTGGGGTGGTGCTCCCTGTCCGTGCAACACCCCGGGAGCGACTGCTCCAAAGCCCTCCAGGAGAATCCCCCAGGAGAATCCCCCAGGAGAATCCTCAAGGAGAATCCCCCAGGAGAATCCCCCAGGAGAATCCTCCCCCAGGGTGCCAGGAGCGAGGCGGGGCAGGGACCTCAAGGCTGTACCCAGAGGCATCAGAAATGCCACAACCCCCCCCAGCCGCACAGAATTCCCCCCACCCCAAGAAATCCTCCCCTCAGTGACATTCCACACTCATTCCCCAGCAAACCGGGAATGTCCCGAGCGGGAAAAGGCCACCAGCCCTCGGGGGGCAGCACTGTCACCCAGGGTGTGATTGCCAGACCCCCACGGATTATTGCCCCACCCCCAGTGCCAGCAGCTCCGTCTGTCCCTCTCTCCCCCTGTCCCTCCTGTCCCTCCCGTCCCCCTGTCCCTCCTGTCCCTCTCCTTTATCCCCCTAAGCCGATTGCGGCGCCGGCTCTGAGCCGCCGGTGAGTTCTGGCCACCAGGTGAGGCAGGAGCTGCCTCCAGGGATTACAGGGAATTATGGCACCGCTTGAACGGGGCGACAGCAGCGACACGGAGCCAGGCGGGAGCCGAGGCGGCACCTGGGAGCCGCTCCCAAACGGGAGAATCTGCCCAGGGATCCCAACCGAGGGCAGGGAGCGGCTCCGTGTTCTCATGGGGAATGAGAGGGCAGGGAGGGATGGGATCTGGGGAAGGAATTGTTCCCTGGGAGGGTGGGGAGGGGCTGGCATGGAATTCCCAGAGCAGCTGGGGCTGCCCCTGGATCCCTGGCAGTGCCCAAGGCCAGGCTGGAGCAGCCTGGGATGGTGGGAGGGGTTGGGGTTGGGGTTGGATGATCCTAAAGTTCCCTTCCAACCCAGGCCACTCTGGGATCCTTCAGGGATCTCACTCCCACCCACGCCAGGTGGGTCTGGCCCAAACTTTCCCAAAACACGGCTGGGAGATGCCCTTGGGATCTTATCCCTCTGATCCCGTAACCATGGATGCACCTGGCTCCAACCCCTGCCCCTGGAGCTGGAGCCCATCCCTGCCACCCCAGCGGCCCCAGAACAAGGAAGGTCCCCCAGCCAGGCCCTCCATGGGGACACGGGGAGGTTCTGAGGGGGATTCTCCCTGTGGGGGGATCCATTCCCACATGGATGCAGCTCCCAGGGCAGGATCCGCTCCGGGCTCCCGGGGCTGGGCAGGGGCTGCTTCTGCCGGGAGCAGATGGCTCCGGGGATCCTAATCCCAAATCCCGCCCGTGTGGGCGAGGAGGGGTCTGGCACCTCCGGGAGATCCTCGGGGGAGGAGAGTCCCAAAGCAGGGATGGAGCCTGGAGCTCTGGAGGGGGCTGGGACAGCTCCGCTGCTCCTGGCGAGGTAAATTCCTGCCCCCGGGGAACTGCACAGGAAAACCAAAGGAAATATCCACGGAAAATGCAGGAACAGCCCCACCCCGCAGCCCTGGGTGCATTTCCAGAGCTGCTCGGGTGCTCCACACCCGGCAGCCGAGGCCATGGAACCGCAAGGAAAAGCAGCTCCAAGCCTGAAGGAGCCGCAGGAAATCCTCGGCAGGATCTGTTCCAGGTTTAAATCCCAGCAGCCATGGGGTATCCCACCAGCCTGCACCCTGGGATCATGGAATCCTGCAATGGTTGGGGTGGGAAGGGACCTCAAATCCCATCCCTTTCCATGGCAGGGACACCTCCCACTGTCCCAGGCTGCTCCAAGCCCTGTCCAGCCTGGCCTTGGAGACTTCCAGGGATCCAGGGGCAGCCCCAGCTTCCCTGGGAATCTTGTCCCAGAGTCCCTCTACTCTAAATTCCCCTATTTCCCCTCCTGTATCTCATCCAAATCTCCCTTATTTTGATTTAAACCCATTCTCCCCCATCCTGCCACAGCAGCCCTGGCCAAAATCTGTCCCCGAGGCACAGAGGAGATGGAGCTGCTGGGAAAGGCCCGCATCCAGGCTTGGATCCTGCCACGTTCCCTCCGTGGATGAACAAATCCCGGTTTTCCCTGCCAGGCCGGGTTTGCGGTGTCTGTGCCCCGGCTCCTCATTGCCACGCAGGGTGTGCGAGGCAGAGGTCACCGCTGCCGTCATTACACACCTGGCCGCTTCCCATTAATTAGGAGGGGGAAAAAAGCAGGGAAAGTGCGGAGGGAGATGAGAAACACGGGAGCCCAAAGGCAGCGATGCGAGAAAGGAGCCAGGGGTGACTCGGGAGGAGCTGGCAAAGCGCGGCCAGAGCGGGGCACGGAGCAGAGGGGCTGGGGTGGCACGGCCTTGTCACTGCTGGCTCCGTGGGGACACCGAGATGGGGACGCTGCCATGGGGACGCTGCCATGGGGCTCCCAGCTGGGGATCTGGGGTGGCTTTGTGTCCTGGGATGCACTGCGGATGCAGGGAGGAGGAGCAGGAGCCGCTCCAGGCGCTGCGGGAGCTGTGGGTGGGTGAGGGGATGGAGAGCTGCTCTCCCTAAGGCCGGATCCCCATGGGATTCAAATGTCTCCTGGGAGCAGCTCCCAGGCAGGAGAGACTTCCCCAGGATCCCAACCGAGCAAAGGGAGCGGCCCCCACCCGGTTCTCATGGGGAATGGCTTCCCAGTGCCAGAGGGCAGGGATGGATGGGATCTTGGGAAGGAATTGTTCCCTGGGAGGGTGGGGAGGGGCTGGCATGGAATTCCCAGAGCAGCTGGGGCTGCCCCTGGATCCCTGGCAGTGCCCAAGGCCAGGCTGGACAGGGCTTGGAGCAGCCTGGGCCAGGGGAAGGTGTCCCTGCCATGGCAGGGGTGGCACTGGGTGATTTTTAAATCTCCCCACCCAAACCATTCCATGATTCCACAGGATTTTTGTCCCGCACCCCTCGGCCCTGCTGCCTCATTCCAGCCGCTCCCAGCACTCCCCGAAGCCAACCCCGGGTGCTCCTGCCTGCTCCGATAAGAGCCCGGTGCTGAACAATGGAAAGGCGAGGAAAAGAGCAATTCCCGTTTTTCTTTCCAGCCGGCCAAGCGCAGCCCCAGCCCTCCCAGGCTCAGCTGATCCCGGCTCTGAGACTCCAGCAGGAACCCGCAGCCGCCCGACCCCGCAGATCCCAGGGCAAAACCCTTCCCTGGGATGTCTGGGGAGCCCCATGGCGGCTCCCTGGGCACCGGGAAGGGCTCAGGGCACTCCAGCTCCTGTTCCCGGGTCGATTCCCAGGGGAAGGGGCGGGACAATGCTGCACTGTGCGCCGGGAGAGGAACACGATCTCACGATCTCACGGCGTCTGTGCAAGGAAAGGTTTCAGCTTGAAACACCCGAGCCCCAGGGATGGAGCCAGGGACAGGCACACGGAACTCCACCGATCCCTTCTCCATGAGATTTCCCATGAGCAACAGCCAGGGATCAGCCTCCCAGGCCTGGCAGGGACGGGATGAGCTCCACGCAGGGATCTGGGGACGTGGGGACACAGCCCGGGCACCACGAGCCAGCCCGAAACCTCCTCTGCTCTGGGGCACCGGAGCAGCCGGGGGTGACTCAGGGGCAGAAATGCCCCGGCGCTGGGGCCACCATTTGTCACCTCCTCCTCCATGGGGACACCGGCTCGGCCGAGCTCTCCCACCGCGGCTGGGGTTGGCACAGCTTGGATGCACTGGGACCACTTTTCCCACTCAGGAAAAACCTGGATCGCTCCCGTGGGAGCTGGGGGTGGCTGTGGAGAGCCAGGCGCTGTCACCGTGCCAGGGATGCTCCCCCGACACCGCAGAAGGGAGTGAAAAGCCTCTTAACGACCGCAGAGAGCGATCCTGGGCTTTTCCCGGTTTTATTTTGCTCCTTAAGCGCCACTTCATTTGCTGGGATGGGCTTAATTGCGGTCATTAAGGTGGCGGGGGAGGGGCTGAGCCCCCCAGGGACGGGCTGGGAAAGGAGGGGAGGGATCCAGGGGTGGATTTCCAACAGAAAAGGTCCAGGAAAGGAGAGGAGGGATCCAGGGATCCAGATTTCCCACAGGGAAGGTCCTCCGGCCCTACAAATCATCCCCTTTCCCCAAACCCCTCCTCCCTGAGGGCTCCTCTCCCTCCCCGCCGCTGCCTCAGTTTCCCCATCGCCTCCCAGTGCTGCCGTCTGCAGGGAGCTGAGCCCATCCCGAGCTCAGGGGGATTCTCCAAGCAGGAGCACGGAGCAGGCGCTCCGGAAGGGGCACATCCGGCACCCACAGTCAGAGCTGGGGGTCCCCTGTGCTTTGAGAGATTTTGGGGGTTTTGGGCAAACCCCTCCAGCCCCGTCCGTGGGAAGCTGCTCCTGACGGACCAGCCTGGAAATCCTCCCTCACAAGGATCTCCCTCCCTGGATTCTGGGGGCGCCCGCAAAGGCATCGCCCCAGCCCCGAATCCATCTGGGAACGCTTCAGGCTTTGTGGGTGAAACTCGAGAAGGGCTTTTCCGTCATCCTGGGGGATGCAGGGAGCATCCAGGCCTGGGTCACGCAGCAACCTTGGAAACAGCGATGGAATCCTGGAATCATTGACGCTGGAAAATCCCCCTCGGAGCATTAACCCAGCGCTGGGGGTCACCGCTTCACCCCTGTCCCCAAGGGCCACATTCCTTAAATAATTCCAGGGATGAGGATTCCACACATCCCTGGGCAGCTGTGCCAGGGCCTGACAAAATTTTCCATGAGGAAATTTTTCCTGGTGTCCACCCCGAGCCTCCCCTGGCCCAGCCTCGGGCCGTTCCCTCTCCTCCTGTCCCTGTTCCCTGCGAGCAGAGCCCGACCCCCCCAGCTGCCCCCTCCTGTCAGGAGCTGTGCAGAGCCACAAGGTTCCCCCTGAGCCCCCTGTGCTCCCTTTCCCGGCTCCTCACAAACACAATAAACCCAGGGAATGTGGAGGTGGCGTGTCCAGGCCGTGTCCAAGCAGCGGGGAAAGGCCAGAGCTGTCACTGCCCTCACCTGTCTGCCCCTAAAACGGTGCCGGCCCCGTTCCTGGGGACCCCAATCCGTGCTGGCGCTGAGCCCCAGTTAATGAACCTCTGATAATAATTAATCAGGAATAAATCAGAGAATTTTCCAGGCAGATTTGGATCAACACCAACTCCCCCACCCCGCAGGCGGGAACTGCCCCAAAACGCCAGGGAAAACCCCAAGCAGCCCCTTTTCCCCTGCTCCCGGCATTCATGGAGGCTGATCCCGTCCAGGGCGGTGCTTCTGTGCCCCAGCGGCAGCACCAGGTGTTTGCCGGCTCCTGCGAGTGCAGCAGGAAGGAGCTCCTGCCCACCCTCCTCGGGGTTGTCATGGAAATGGAAACGGGGCTTGATTACGACGCTGCCAAATCCAAACGTGCCAGGATTTCCAGCTGGACTCCAGCCTGGAGGGGATGAGCCGGAGTAATCCAGGGCTGGGTTGGGGGGAAGCCGTGGAGGGAGACCCAGCCCCCGCACGGGGTGGACTGAGAAGCCTGGGCAGGCCCCGGGCTTCCCAGAGCAGCTGAAAAAGCGTTTTTCCACGAGGAATGAACCCCCCCAAGCACTGGGGAGCCGGGTGGGATCCACCCGCAGCGGTGTCACCCATCCCAAGAGGGTGGGGAAGGTTTCACCAGCGGGACCCTCGGGCAGCTCCATCCCCCGGGCACCTCCAAACCCCGGGCACCTCCAAACCCCGGGCACCTCCAAACCCCGGGTGCCGCCCCCTGCGCGTCCCCGCGGGCGGGAGCGGGGCCGTGCCCGAGGCGGGGCCGCGGCAGGGCCAGGAATAGCCCCGAGCTCCAGATGTAGGACGGGGCGGCNTACTTTCCCCGGCCCGGGGGCCCTGCGCTGCCCGGGGCTGCAGCGGTTCCGCGGGGCCCACCCGGGGCCCACCCTGACCTGGGAGCTGAACTGGGCCGGGAGCCGAACCGGGCCCAGAGCCCACCCTGCCCTGGGAGCTGAACCGGGCCCGGAGCCCACCCTGACCCGGGAGCGGAACCAGGCCCGGAGCCCGCCCTGCTCCAGGAGCCGAACCAGGCCTGGAGCCCTGCGTATCCCTGTGGGAGCCGAACCGGGCCCAGAGCCCACCCTGCCCTGGGAGCTGAACCGGGCCCGGAGCCCACCGTTTCACGCCCACACAGGGACCGGCACCAACACACACATCCCCGCGGGTTCACCCCCAGCCCGCAGCTCCCACTGGGAAGGGCCAGAGCATCCAGCGGGATTCACCCCACAGCTCCCGCTGCCGTTCCAGGGCCCTCCAGCTCGCCCACAAAGAGCCCCGCGCTCCACAGGCGCACCCTCCACGCTCCGCAGGTGCCCCCTCCATGCTTTATTTTTAATTTTTTAAACCTTTTTGCGATGCTGAGCAGAGAGCCAGGAGCTTTTCCTGGTGCCTGTGGGATGCTCCTGCCTTGCAGGGCCGCACAAACCGATTGGTTTCCGTGCGAACACGGCTTTTTCCATTAAGGGAAAAATAAAAAAAGATCCAACCCTAATCTGGTGCTGCTGAGCCTCTTCCTTCTCACAGGCGGCGTCCGCCTGCGGGGCTGGATTGGGGACGGCACTGGGGAGTCCCCAAGGGGAGAAATGCCAATATTTATTCCACAACCTGTTGTTTTCCTCAGCAAATATCCAGGAGGTTCCTGCTCTTTCCACAACAGCAGGGATTTTCAGCAGCCTGAGCCTGCTGGTGGAATTGTCCCTTCCTGACACGTCTTGTGTCACTCGTTCCGAGCTGTTCCGCGCTCCCAGCCTCGCTGGGGAATTGAAATTTATTGTTGGAGAGGGAAAATCAAGCCCAGCTCGGGCAGCTCTGGGGTCCAGCCTGGGAGAGGTGAGGAACAAAAGCCGGAGGAGGAGGAGGAGGAGGTTTCACTGCACCTGAGGCCTCTGCTCCAGCTTGGGTCAGTGCCAAGGGGCTGAAAGCACCTCGGGAAGGGACAGAGGGGAGCGGGGGGAAGGCTCTGCCCGGCCAGGGGGGTCGGGAGGGGAGGGAAGGGGAGAAACCTCGTTCTGCTGAGGGGCAGGGCCGAGCCCAGCCCTGCGGGGGGACAGGGACCAGCATCCCAAGGGTGGGAACGGCAGACGGACCGGGATCCTTCCATGGGAATGGGGACCAGCACCTCCACATGGGAATGGATCCCAAAATCCCCACACAGGGACCGGCACCAACATCCCCTCACAGGAATGGATTCCAGATTCCCCACATGGGTACCAACGTCCTTCCATGGGAATGGATTCCAGACTCCCCAGAGGGATACCGACGTCTCCATATGGGAATGGATCCCAAAATCCCCACACAGGGACCGGCATCAGCATCTCCACATGGGAATGAATTCCAGAATCGCCACACAGGGACAGGCACCCACATCCCCTCACAGGAATGGATTCCAGTTTCCCCACGTGGGTACCAGCACCTCTACATGGGAATGGATCCCAAAATCCCCACACAGGGTCAGGCACCAGCACCTCCCTATGGGAATGGATCCCAAAATCCCCACACAGGTACCAATATCTCCCCATGGGAATGAATTCCAGAATGCCCACACAGGAACGAGTTTCAGCGTGTCCTCATGGGAATGGGTCCCAGCATCCCAGACGAGCACGGCCCAGCCAGGCCCGGCCTCCAGCTTCACCCCCTCCAAGCCCACAATGCCACAGAGCAGGGGGAAAATGAGAGCGGGGACAGCTCCATCCCAAGGGAATGCCATCCCAGGGCTCCGGGATTCCCTGGCAGCCACCACCAGCAGAAGCTGCTCCTCTCACCCCACCCCCAGCTTGTTCCACCTGGGAGATGTTCCAGATCCTCTCCCTGCACTGACCGTGTCCCACCACACGCCGGGTTTTCCTCGAATTCTCAGCTCCAGGAGCTGACGGATCCACCTCGTGCTCGGGAAAGCTCTGAAACCACCGGGAAAAGCTTCCGAACGGGACCATGGGAGCTCTCACAGCCCCGCGGGTGAAGGAAACGCACCCAAAGTTTGGATTCCACAGCAGGGGAGGGTTTTTCTGGTGATGTGATCCCATCGGGAACCAAAAGCAAACAAAGCCGGGACATTTCCGAGCCTGAGGCACCAGCTGCCCCCTCATTTTCACATCCAAACAGCTCCACTTCCATCCCTACCAGGTGAGTTCCTCTCTTCCTTAGCAAACCCTTCCTGACGCTCCAGCAGGACCAGGAAAATGTGTCCCCTCCATGTCCCTGTGGCTGCCACCCCCAGCACCCTCCGGCTGCTTCACCCGGCCCTGCTCTTCCTCCCCGGACTTCCCCTCCAGGCGTTTTCTTTCCTCTTTTTCAGGTCTGAGCTGTGCCTGACAAGCCCTGGTCCCCAGGATCTCAGGGCAGGGAGAGCCCCAGTCCATGCCCAGCCGGATCCTGAACCTTCTCCTCAGCCCAGGGCTCGCTCTGCTCCTCACTCAGGTTCCAACCTTTGCCGAGGGGGAAAAAAAAATAATGAAAAGTCACTGAAGCCCTGATTTTTATGCAGGGAAGTGCGAAGCCTGAGCAGGCGAGCGTGACCCTCGTGCCCTGCTGCCTGCTGGAGAAACGGCGGATTTTTCCTCTGGAAGATCCTGGGTCAAACAAAGCAGCAGCAAAATTCCCCTGATCCTCAGGGTTTGGCTGGTTTCGGCCTCACCTCGCCCTGGCTGCGGGGAAGGACCCATCCCCACGGGATGGACCCCACTGAGGCACCCGGGAAATTCACATTTGGGGTTTCCCTGATGAGGAACGAGCAGAGCCGGGCAGGAAGCACCGACCCCGCTCCGGCCTCGCTGCAAACCCGAAAGGAGAAGGAATCCAGGATCCCCATTAACTTCTGCTGCCCTTTCAGTCTGAGCCCAACCCGGGGCTGGGTTGTGTTTGCAGAGCCACCAGCTCGGCTTCCGGAGCGCTTTGGGAGGGCTCTGAGCTGGTCCCGTCCTCCAGATGGGCCGGGGGAGCCCGACCCCGGAGTTGTGACCCCGGCTGAGGATGGGAAACATTGGGAAAACGCGGGGAAAACGCGGGGAAAACGCGGGGAAAACGCGGGGAAAACGCGGGGAAAACGCGGGGAAAACGCGGGGAAAACGCGGGAGCCGTGGATGCTGGGTTCAGCTTTGCTTTATTCGTGTTTTCCCCCCCCTCCTCTAATTGCTGCTGCCATTTGAACGGAGCCAGGCGTTTCCTCGCCACTTTGCGAGGCCCATGAATGTTTGATGTCCTTTCCCTCCACGCTCCGCTCCTGCCGGGTTTGGGGGAGGCGAGACCCAGATGGGAGCGGCCGGGGCGGCCCGGGATGGGGCCAGGAGAGGATCCGGCCGCAGATCCATGGGGAAAGGCTCCATGTCCCCCCTCCCCGCCGTTCCTAGAAGGAGATCCCACTGCCCAGCCCCCGTGCAATATGGCTTTGTGCCGCAGGAGCCTAAAAATAGACCCCGAACCCTCCGGGGGCTACGCCGCGCTCCGAGGTATTTATAGCTGCCGGCAAACTCCGGCTGGAACGCCGGGAGCAGCTGGAATTGCACCGAGCAGGGATCCAGCCCGGCCTGCAGCACGGATGGGGTTTGGGTTGACCTGGATCAGCCCCAGTCCAGGAATGGGTGGGAATCGCACCCGGGGAGGGGTTTGGGGGCAGATTTGGGATTTTAAGGCTGGATCCAGAGTGAGGAGGATGAGGCCGAGAGGCTCAGGGATGGCCCAGCTGCTGCGCCGTGGCTCCTGCGCAAAAATCCAGGCTCCCGTTTGTCCAAAAGCCTTTTCCGGGGAGTGGGGAATTCACCCCTTGCGCTGGGAGCATCCAGAGCGGAGCAGGAGGGATGGAAATGGTCCCTGCTTCCCAATCCTCAGTGTCCCGCCCGCTCCTCTCCCATCCCTGCTCCCCACGTCCCGATTTAAACCAGTCCAGCAGGGAAAACTCGAGCTGGAGGGAGGGAATGAGCAGGGACAGGGATGGGGAGGCCCAGGGGCAGCAGCCGCTTCCCGATCCTGGGGATGCAGGCAGGGATGGGAGCAGGCTGGGAGAATCCCAATCCCGCTCCCCTTCCATCCTGGAATCCCTGGCAGCAACAACAGCACCTGGCAGGGCTCGGGAATGCCGTTTATCCGGGGGTTCCGGCACAGGGATCACGGGCACCGCCCGTGCTGGCGCTGGCAAGGGCGATTGGGAATGCTGGAGTTGGATCAGAAGGAAGATCGGGAGGGAGATCCCCACATTCAGGTTCCTGGGAGCCTCTTGCACCCAGGGTGATCCCAGCCAGAGCCTCAGCCTCGCCCCAGGCGTGTGGGGTCAGTGGCCAAGAGGAGAAAAATCCCAAAAGTCCCAGAGAAATAAAGAAATGAAAGGAAGGATTCTGGCCAAATCCCGTGTCGGAGCCTACAGGGAAGCGCCCCAGGGAATGCTCTCCCCAGATCCCTGCCCAGCACAAATCCCGAACGTTCGAGGGCTGCAAGGAGCCCCAAAAATTCCCCGTTTAGCCCCAAACTCCTCTGGTGGGTGGGAGACTGGGCCTGGAGCTGCTGCTTCCTGCAGCCGCCGGTCCTGGAATTCCCGTTCCCATCCCATCCCGGGGCTGGTGTCCCCGTGGACACAGGGATGTCCCTCCATGGGATGATGTCCCAGAGGTCCCAGGCCCATCCAGGCCTTGAGAAACGTTCAGTGATTCCCTCTCTCCTTCCTCCTCCTCCTCCCAGATGGATGTTGGGAAGGTTTTGCCATGGAAAATGCAGGGATCCCGGATGCTCCGAAGCCAGGAGCCGTTCCCATCCCGGCATCCCACCCTCAGATCCCGCCACCTCCCCAGCAGCAGCCCTGGGCAGCGCCCCGGGGCTTTAGGGTCAGAGCTGGGACCTCTGGGGACACCGGGCCAGCTCCAGGCCGTGGAGAGCGCGCGGCGTGCCGGGATGGAGGAGCAGGGATTCGTTAATCCCAACCAATTCATTCATCCCAATTAATTCATTAATCCCAATTAATTCATTAATGCCAGTTAAAGGTCAGAGGCAGAACCGGCTGGGCCACCCCGACTCCAGCACCGGGGACAGCCCCAAAATCCAGGGGGTCCTGCCCAGCCCTGAGCCCCCAGTGCTGCAGGAGCTGTCCCAGGGACACAGGGGGATCCCAGATCCAGGAAAACCGGGGATCCCAGATCCAGGGCCATGGGGAGATTCCAGATCCAGGAGAACCGGGGACCCCAGATCCAGGGCCACAGGGGGATCCAGGGCCACAGGGGGATCCCAGATCCAGGGACATGGGGAGATCCCAGATCCAGGAAAACAGGGGATCCCGGATCCAGGGACACAGCGGGATCCCAGATCCAGGAAAACAGGGGATCCCGGATCCAGGGACACAGCGGGATCTCGGATCCAGGGACACAGCGGGATCCCGGATCCAGGGAGATCCCAAATCCAGGGACACAGGGGGATCTCGGATCCAGGGAAACAGAGCGATCCCAGATCTGGGAACACAGCGGGATCCCACATCCAGTGTCACAGGGCTATCCTGGGATCTAGAGCCACAGCGGGATCCCGGATCCGGGGCTCCCATCCCATTTCCCACCAAAACCCGTTAATTCCTGGTAAATGGGCAGAAACGGCTTCTCCCATCTCCGGGGGAAACAAACCCAAGGAATTCTGTGGCTCTGGGATTTTGGAGCCAGGCTATCCCAGCAGGATGCCATTCCCACGGCACAGGGGAGCCTGGCGGGGATGACCCGGCCCAGGATCCCATCCCATCCCATCCCCATCCCCATCCCCATCCCCATCCCCATCCCCATCCCCATCCCCCTGCTCTGGAGCCCCTGATGGATGCCCAGGCCCCAATATCCCCATCAGCACACTCCCTAATTAACAGCGGGGTAATTGATTAACTCTGGGGTAATTAACACCGGGGTAATTAATTAACACCTGGGTAATTAACAGCAGGGTAATTAATTAACGCCGGGGTAAATAACGCTGGAGTAATTAATGCCAGGGTAATTAATGCTGGGGTAATTAACACCAGGGTAATAAACGCCGGGGTAATTAATTAACACCGGGGTAAGTAATTAACACCGGGACCCCCCAGGTTTGCACGGGGGGTTTGTAACGATCCTTTGGCAGGGGTAACACAGAGGGCACCGACCTGCAGCCCCTGGGGGCTGATTAGAGCCTAATTAGTGCTCAATTAGTGCTCATCAGCGCCCCGGGAGCGCCCAAACACGGCCAGGGCTGGGCGGCACCGAGCGGGGCAGGGCTGGGGAGCCGGGGCGGAGATTAGGAACGCGAAATCCCGGATTATTCCTGGAGCAGGAGGCGACAAAGGCGGCGGCGACACCAAAACGCCCCAAAATTCCCAAAAAAGGGAACCTCGCCCTCGGAGCTGCCTCCCAGGGGCGTCCAGGGTGGCCAGAATCCCCCCAGTTCCATCTGCAAATCCCTGGCAGCTCCGGGATTTTCCACTGGGATGGAGCCAGGCCTTGGAGCTGCCCAGGCTCCCCCAGCTCCAGCTGCAAGCCCCATCCCGGCCGAGATTCCCACCGGGAATGGCACCGGGAGCCCGAGGGAGAGGGGAGAGGAAAAGCTGGATGGTGCCACTCCACAAAAAGCCTCCAAAATGTGGGGAAAAACTGCATCATCCCAGCTTTTCCTGTTTGATCTTCACTGGGTGCATGGAGAGCTTTCCCAGGGACCCCACGGCCACCCCCGGCAGCTGGAAAAGTGGCGAGGAGCCCGGATTTGCCTTCAAAAAGCTGGGAATGCTGGATTGACATGGAGTTTGGGGAAGCCAGGCTCCCTGTGAGCTCCCAGAGCCGCTGCCCCTGCAGGGAGAGCCGCTCCGGGAGGGACAGGAACACAGGCGCTTTCTGTTCCCTTTCAGCTTGACTTGCAGAAACGAAAATAAAAAAGGTTTTTCTTTTGAAATGCCCACTTCGGCCCCCAACTCCCACTCGCTTCCCCCAAAACGCAGCCTGGGCTGGGATTTTTGACATTTGGAGCCTGGGCATCCCCTCCAGCCCTGCCCCCAGGACCCCCCTTCCCTCAGCAGCTCCTGAAGCAGCTCCGTTCCTGTTCCCCTCCTCCTCCTCCTCCTCCTCCCGAAAACAGCGTTTTTTGGCCAACAAATTGTTTTGCCAACAAGTTGTGCTCCGTGCTGCCTGCGAGATGAGGTTTTTCCCAGTTTTTCCCAGCTTTTCCCTGGCTCCAGCCTCCTCCTCCTCCTCCCCGCTCCAGGTCCCACTTCGGGGCTGCAGCCAGGGGGATTCGTGCCCAGGCTCCCCCTCATGGAGGCTTTCCCCCATGTTTTTCCTAAAATAATCCCGGGTTCTCCACCAGCCGGGGCTGGAGCAGCAGCCCTGAGGTTGCTGCTTTTATTTTTATCCTGAAATAAAAGAGTTTGAGCCAGGGCCAAGCCGTGCTGAGGGAGGGAGGGAGGGAGAGGCTTTGTGGTGGCCACAGAGATGTAAACACACCCAGCCTCCATCCCAATCCAGCCTGGAGAGGGCTGGGATCCACTGGCATCTGGGATGGGAGGTTTGGGCCCCCCCAGATCGGTGCTGTCTCCCCGGAGCAGAGCCACGCTTGGGTTCGATGCTCGCTCAGCCAGCGCCAGGATTCTTCCTTGGAGTCAGTTGTAACAAAAAACCGCAGAATCGGCTCCAAAGACGCTTTTACCTCCCCGCAGCCAACAGGAGCATCCCACAGGATTCCAGGTCGGATCCCATCGCTTCCCGACCCCAAAACACAGAGTTTGGGGGGCAGGGGCCGCATCCTCCCCTCCCGCCTGGAATTGCAGCAGCTCCCGGCCCGGCTGGGCACAGGAGCTGCTCCGGAGGTCACCGAGATGCTCCAGAGCCCGGCACCGGGATCTCGGCTGGAATGGCCAATAAATCCACGGGGAGAGAGCGAGGAGAGGCCACAAAGAGCTCCCTGTTCCACCCCCGCTCCCCCTGGAGCCGGGCCGGGGCAGGGAGGGACCCCTGGACACTCCCCATGGGAAATGTTCCCCCCATGGCACGGAGCGAACTGGGAACGGCACAAAACACGGGTGGAAAGCTGGGAATGGCACAGAGCATGGGTGGAAAATTGGGAATGGCAAGAGGCATGGGTAGAAAACTGAGAGTGGCACAAAACATGAGTGGAAAACCGGGAATGGCAAAAAGCTCAGGTGGAAAAGCTGGGAAAGGCTCCGTTCCTCCCTCCGCAGCCGTGCGGTGGCTCTGGAGCTGGACAGGGAGCAGCAGCCCCTGCTGAGGTGACCCCAAACCTGCACGGCCCCTTCCTGCCTGCCGGGAGCTCGGAGGATCCCCTGCTCCGGAGGAGAAGTCTTCCTCCAGCAGCTCCGGAGCCAGAGGAGCCTCGGGCCGGCTGGGGAGGATGAGGAGGGAAGGACGATCCTGGGGATGCTGGAGGAAGCCGGGATGTCCCACAAAGGCACCGTCCTGCTGCTCCCAGGAGAGGCCCAGCCTCATCTGAGCGGGTTTGTGCCCCCAAATCCCTGATCCCGATCCCCCGAGCACCAGGGAGGGCCGGGGTTGTCCCTCCAGGAGCAGAACGGCAGCAAAACCACCCCGGAGCCAGGCAGCGTGAGAGGTGGGACCGGAGCCAGGCTCCTGCCCTGATCCCGGGAGGGACAGGGACACGGGGACAGGGACACGGGGCAGCACTGACAGGAGCTGGGCTGGAGGCTCCGCAGGCTCGGGACGGGAACAGTTCCCGCTCAGGGTTTGGTACCCGGCTCACGTCCTGGGACGGGCATTCCCCAGGCCCCGTTCCCGTCTCCCGGGGCTGCCGTGCGTCTCCCGAGGGAAACGGAGCCGTGGGGACTCTTGGGGACTTCGCTGCCACCACTGCCACAGCACACACAGGCCGGGCTAGGAGGTGACAGTGGCCACAGGACCCTGAGCCCCTCGGGAATGTCTGGGACCCTTTCCATTGTTTATTGATTTTTTTTTTTTTCCATGGAAGAGGAGGGAGCTGGGGTTGAGCACGGCTGGATGGGAAGAGCTGGGCTGTCCCTAAAATGGGGCTGGGCTGAACCCCTGTGCTCCCAGCTTGGTGACCCTAAAAATCAGGCTGGGCTGAACCCCTGTGACCCCATTGTGCATCAGGGAGCTCCAGTGCACCCCTGGGAGCCGGGCTGAGCCCTGCAAACTCAGCACACCAAAGCCCAGAGCACCCCAAAGCTCAGGAGAGACCCCCCCGACAGCCCCACTGCCGAGCCCGAGCCGCTATAAAACATCGCGGGCATGAGGGTGTCCTGAGAACACGGAGCTGCGGGGATGCTGGACCCCCCAAATCCCTGCAGGGCCTCTCTGGGTCCTGTGCTCCTCATTATCCCTCGGGGTTGAGCCCAGGGAGGATCTGGAGGGATTGCAAGGAGCCAGGGATGCTCTTCCTGCGGAATCCCACTCCAGGAATGGATCCAGAGCCTCTCCCCGAAGTCCTGCCCAGAGAGCCAGGACGTGGAGGCCCCGGACCCGCCCCAGCAACGCCGGGGAGCTGGGAAAGGTTAGGGCCAATCAACGCTGTCACTAATTAAGGTGACGAGCTGATCCCTAAGCTGGGCTCCGCCAGCAGCCGGGCCACAACAAAGCGCCCTGACCCCACAGCCTGGGGACCCTGAGCTGCGCTGGCTGCACCCACGGCCTGGTCAGAGCCCATTGACCCCGCCAGTTACCCCGAGCCCATCCTGCCCCCTCTCCCCGGTTGTCCCCAGCAGTGCCCGGATGCCATTTGGCTGCCAGAGCCCCGTTGTGCTGCCCGGAGGAGGAGGAAGAGGAGGAGGAGGAAGCAGCGATTCGCCAGCCTGTGTGTGTGGTCTGGGGGTGGGGAGCGGCCGCCAGCGCTGCCAGCAGCACAGAGAGGAGCCTGTGCTCGGAATCTGGGGTGTCCAGCGGGGCTGGAGCTCATCCCTGCCCCGGGAGCGGCTGAGGCGGGAGCGGGGCTCTCCCTTGAGCTCTCTCCGTGTCCGGCTCCGAAGGGATGAGGCAGGAACGGGGATCAGCCAGGCCCAGGGATGGGGCACAGCCAAACCCAGACCTGTCCCGGGAAAACCCTGCTGGCAGGGAGGAGCAGCCCCTGCCCCGCCGTGCTCCCGGGGAGGCACAGGAGGGGTCACAGGGGCCGATCCCAAGGGATCCATCCCAGCTTCCCCACAGCCAGGCCGGAGGGGTCAGCAGGAGATCAAAGGGAAGCGCTGAGTCCCGGGAGAGCTGTCACCGCCAGCCCCGCCAGGGCCCTGTCCTGTGCCGCTGTCCCGGGATGGGGACAGGGGCTCATCCCCGGAGCTCCCGGGCTCGGAGCCAGCGGGGCTGGAGCTGCTCATCCGGGCTCTCGGAGCAGCAGGAACGCTCCGGGTGCTGCTCCAGGGAAAGGCTCCCAGGAGAGCCCTGGGTCTGGCACTGGGTCTGTGCTGCTGGGCCCTTCAGAACGGCACCGGGGATCCCCAAATCCATCCCCATCCATCGCCATGGGCTGTGCCAGGGATGAGCCAGAGCTGGGCCAGGGCGCTGCTGCCATCCCCGTGAGCCCAGGGAGGGGCAGAGTCTGCCCAAGGAGAACCAAGGATTTCAAAGGCTCAGGGCAGAGAAGGGGAGAGGAGAGGCCTTGATCCCATCCAGGGGGGAGGCAGCAGCTCCTGCAGCCCTCGGGGACATCCCACACCCCAGCAGCTGCCGGGCTGGCACCGAACAGCCCCAGGGCCTCTCCTGACCGGCCTGAACACCCTCAGGAAACGCCAACAACTGCACCCAGCCACTCCAAATCCCCAAGAGGGGAGGGGGAAAACTCATCTGGGGAGGATGAGCACCCCCAGAGCTGCCCCCACAGCCCCAGGGGCGCTGGGGATGGGCACAGCTCAGCTCTCGCCACTTCGGGATGGAGGGAGCTGCTGGCGGAGCACGGAGCTCCCCAGATCACAGCAAAGGGAATTTTGGATAAAGTGCCCTTGGATCCGGAGGCCGTGCAGCTCCGCCAGAGGAACGTTCCATGTGCCCCGAGCCTCCTCGGAGGCTCTGAAGTTGAGTCTCTGCCCCAGAGGCGCCGAGCTGGGAAAGCCGGGAGAACACAGAAATAGGGGAGCCAGGCTGAGGCAGCCCCAGAGCAGACCCCAAACAGGACGGGGTGACCTCGGGGTTATTGCAGCTGCAGCCAGGCCCTGGGGCTTCTTCCCCTCCTAAAGACACGAGCAGGAGGAGGAGGAGGAGAAGGAGGCAGCCTTCCTCCCCAGCACGCTCTCCCTGTGC
>VZRN01006815.1:0-65480 GCA_013397935.1 Dasyornis broadbenti
GAAGGGAAGGGAAGGGAAGATTCTAGGAAGGGAGTTTTCCGGTAAGGGAAGTGAAGAGATGAAGAAGGCGAATGTTTGTTTTTGATTAGTCGTGATTAGTGATTGTGGTTAGGAAATCAGAAAAGTAGCAATGGGTTCAAACTAAATTTAAAGGCAGTGTCTTCCTCCTTTCTATGTCTAGATATTTGTTTATTTCGTATTTGATCTGGATATCTTCTTCCTGCACAGCGTACAAAGAGACCAAAGGCATGGCATTGACAGCATGGGAGAATCAAATCACAAGCAATATTGTGTGTGGCTTCATATGCCTGTGTGAAGTGTGCATTTATGTGTAGAGAGATCTGTGCGCTGAATTGTTGCCAACGCATCCAAGCTCTTGGGTCACAGAGTAAGTTCAGCTGGGAAATATTTTAGCTCTCTGGTTCTACTTAACACATGCAAACTGAAAATTTCATTTGCTTATCACACATCCAAATTCGAGCAGGAATTCATGTGGGTGGCAGAGAACCCACCTTTCACTCAAGCACTCCTCCTCTGCCCAGTTCCTACATCAAAAGCAGAGAGGACTTTCTCTAACAAAAGGGTGCCACAATTGTGGAAAACATCTTATTTCTCTAGATCATCTTTCAAGCAGCTGAGTTCTCCTCTTGCTGGAAGAACAGGGAGGGGTATATGATGAGAGAGAAAAGGAAGAATGGGGCCTATCAGACAGACACCCACAGCAGGTTTTGTCCTAGTCCAGCATTTCTGCTACATTATTCCAAAGAAAAGCAAAGCAAGAGAGCATTTCTAAAATTTTTAATAGCATTATGCTGTTAGTCTTCCAGTTAAGAGCCATTTCTAAATGTATTTTATAGTGCTTTGTAAATGCTTGACCTTTCTTCTGTGTTTGCTTGCTTTTTTGTTTTTAAACTCATATAGTTTCATATAAGAACCCTACAGAGTCACTTCATATGGGTTGGCATGGCTAAATTCGTGTGAGTGGGAACAAATGTGCTTACCAGGAATGACAGAATGTTTTATTCACCACTTCTGCATTACGAGCATCTCGCTTGTGTGGCAGCTGCAGCTGGATCTAGACCCAGCTCACGGCGCTGCAGCAAGATGGTTCTGTATGCAGCTCACCACATGAAGGTCCTCCCTGCTATTAGATTCTTTGAAGGCCTTTTTAGTCCCCAGACAGACAGCTCAATGGAAAGGTCCTGTTGCAGTGCAGTGTTTGAAACCTCCAAGCATGTAATTAAATTCCCATGAATCCCAGAAAAGTCAAGGTTCAAGCTGAGGCACTGGTGTCTCTGGCCTCAATCCAGCAAAACACTTCAGAGCACGAATAAACCTACTTTGAATAGTCCTATTGGCAAATCAGTGGGAACTACTCATTGCTTCAAGTTTGATACATGTTCAAGATATTTGTTTGATGTGGCCACAGTGCCCCACGGTAAGTGCAGTCTTGAAACAGAGCCTAAATCCAGTTTACCATGTGGTGCCTTTTTGGCGTTGCTGATTTCTTACAAGGCAGTCTTGCTCATTTAGACTTGGACACCTTCATTTCAAAAGCTATGTTAGCACTTTTAAATGCCACTTTCTCGTGATAAACATCCAGTGATTATTTCCTTTTGGACAGTAATATAGTAGTAGACTTTTGCAGTCAAACTGTGAGTTGAAATTCCGTTGAACAGAAATTACAGGGTTTGAAGAATATCATAAACATCTGAAAACACTGTCTGTACAGTCATACTCAGGAGATACAAAAGCCTCAAAAACTGCCAGTAAAAATGGTGTCTTTGGTAAAACCTTGCTTGTGTTATCCTTCATCTTCATGTCTTACCTTTAAATACAGTGTAACTAGAATTTTGCATCTTATCGTGCTTCAGCCAGATGACAAAACATAAACCTCTTTTTATTAATTGAAGGTGAATTCTGAAGCAGCTAAAGTAGAAGACCAAACATAGTAGCATGCTTTTTCTGCTCTTTTTCCTTTTGGAATGTTCTAGGAACCCAAATTTTCCAAAACCAAAATTTGTTCAAATAGACTGTGGGATGTGCAAGAGCCACTAAACTCATTACTGATAAAGCAATCCTAATATTCCAGCCCAAGCACTTTGGGTCACTGAAACTCAAACTGTGGTTGGAACATTGCCCATACATTAGGATGCTCTTCTGAAGCCTGACACTTCCCCTATTCAGATTACTTAACCTAAATACAAAGAGAAAAATAGGAAGAGAACATTTGTGCTTTCTTTTAGAAATGTGCCACTCATTAGTACCAGGGTGTATGAGAATTAAGGCATCTTGACATTTACCAGCAAAAAAGAGGCACGTTTGTCAGCTGTTCTGTACTGTGTTATTTAAATCATATTTGACTCTTAGTTACTGTACCACTAAATAAGCACTGCAAAGTGCCTGCAGTTGGTCAGTGCTGTCTAAAGCCATACATATCAGCTTTCCAGCCACATAAATCCAGCTGAACTCCAGAAGTAGTGCGGACAAACAGAGATTTTATGATATAATTCACAGAATCATAGAATCATAGAATGGTTTGGGTTGGAAGGGACCTTAATGATTATCCAGTTCCATTCCCCTTGCCATGAGCAGGGACACTTCCACTAGACCAGGCTGCTCCAAGCCCTGTCCAAGTGTCCTTTCCTTGAACACTTCCAGGAATGGGGCAGCCACAGCTTCTCTGGGCAACCTGTGCCAGGGCCTCACCACCCTCACGGCCAAGAATTTCTTCCCAATATCTAACATAAACCTACCTTCTTTCAGTTTGAGTAATAGTTTTTAATTATGAGCTCTTTCAGCTTCTCTAGGATGCCAGAACTCAATTAACTCAGATGCTTGTGTTAGGTGCTGTTCAATGTTAGGTGTTGTGGAAAACTACAGCTCCGTTGAAGTATCTCTAGTACCTTAAAAATATTGGATATCACTCTTTGGGTGGTTTCAGATGTGAACACATAGTGATAGATTTGTACACAGACCTCTACCTAGTTATATAAAGAATTATTTGCTATAAACAAATAAATAAAGCTCCACTTGGACAAACGTAATTGTACATTTTCTTAGGTATCTCTGCTTTGTAATAATAATGTCCCTTTACCCACCAGAGGGAGCTCAGACAGTCAAATGTAAAGGCCTGCTTCACCAACGTAAATTAATGAGAGCTATTTGAAGGGTTATAAATAGATTTAAGCACATTTTTAGCAGTTAGTGCATAGCTGGATGTAATTTATATTAGCTGGGAACTGTAACTGTGGGTGGTTTTGTTTTTTTCCCTTGAAAGAATACTCCTTTTTTGAAATTATTTCAAAAAGAAGTGTTTGCATTCTTGGCACAGATAACTTGATCAGGAGGTACTTCTTCATATGTGAGTAGCTGGCTTTTATTTCCACAGCCATGGAGGGAACACCCTGAATAAGTCTATTATTTAGAACAGCATTTACGGGAGTATGTCTGAATGTGCCTCTGTCTGCTGTGAATATTAACATTTGTATTTTTTTGTACTGACATCTAATCAGTAAACATATCTACTGATGTACTTGCAGACCAGGAATGCAAAAGGCTCTGACCACAAGACAGTCAAGATTCTTAGCAGGTAATGTTAAATTATGTATTTGCTTGTAACTGCTCTAAAAAGTTCAGAGCGGTTGACTTACTTCAGCTGTCCATGCACAGCAGAGGAATGTGAGAATCAAAGGGCCAAGCTGGGGAGAGTGCTGTGATGAAATGGCTATGGAGAAGTCTGTGGCCACAAGGCAATCTGGGCTGTGCTCTTGTAAGAAAGTCACAAGGCAGAGGTGAAAGTTTTTCATTCACAGAACATCACACCGCTGTCCCTTCACGTGGGAAACTGGGGATCTGGTTCGTAAAAGTACCAAACTCTACTTGTGCGGTGAAAAGCAGCAAAAGCCCATTAGTGGGGCTGCAGTTATTTTAGTATTGAAATGCTCTGGCTTCACTGCAGTTTTTACTCTACATAGGCTATTTATCAAGGCTTTATTTATCTTTAAGGCAAATACAGGAGTTGGCATAGAATTGGGCTCAGTAACCCTTATGGGACCCTCCCAACTCAAGACTTTCTATGATTCTATGATTAGCAGAATAGATTCATATCCTGATACTGGTTATTCCTCTTTCTATGGAAGAACCATCTGCAATGCTCTGAGCATCTGTATCACAACTCTCTTAATTCTAGACACAGCTGACAAAAACATAACCTTAATGAAGTAAATATTCCAGTATAAAATGCTAGTGTAAATTAGGCTTGGAAAAGCGTTGGGAAACATCCAAACAAAAGCTTCCTAATGTCGAGCTAAGGACAACAGCCTACACATTCTATTAGTGCAAGGTGCAAGCAGCCAGTAGGCAAGCAGTTAAAGAAACAGCTCACTCACCAGTTCCTCTTCCTAGCTGTACCTACTTCCTTCCCATCACTTACAGTTCTCATATCACGTAACTCATTCTAAGCACCCAAAGCAAAGTTTGGCATCTGGCTGGACATTTGTTACATCAGCACACACATCCTCATTTTGTTTCCCTAATTCCTGCATTGATATTTAGTATAAGATTCAAATAACTAAATCCACAGGCCACCTACTCTCGTATTTTCTAACCAGTTCAAAGAAACCAAGCATCTCTCACAGCTGGCACCTGCAGGCTGGTAGAATTCCCTGTTGCCACTTACCAGGACTGAACCACAAAACATCACACATAGCATTTGGAAACCATCTTGAGCACATGGTGATCATCAGACCATGTCATAAGATCTCCAGCCAGCTGGATCTGAGCTCTAGGCTGACACTGCTTACTCAGTGGGGATGGATTGTGGTCAGAGGGGATTAAAGGAACTGAGGTTTAGAAGGGGAACTGATAATTGGTGTGTAGAAAAGCAGAGTGACTCATATGCTAAATCTTGTGCTTTCTACAGCATGAACCACTGGAGTATGCAATGGAGGACGCCTGGGTTGAGGATAACAGTGATTTGTGAATGGCTGTCATCTTTCATTCATATGGGTATGAGTAACACATGAGTAACACTTGTAAGCAGCACTGAACAACTCAGAGGCGACTGGCACTGCCCCAAGAAGGTAGGTATTTTCATTCTTATGAAATAATCTACTTTGAATTTAAAGTGTCAGCTTTACAGTTTTGGTGTGCATCTGAAAGACCACCTTGGTAACTCCCAGTTTAACAGCGCAAAACCAAGTGGCTCAGTGAAGGAAACTGTGAGGTTGAGGCTGCCCCTCCAACTCTGCTTTGCTACCTTCCCTTGCTCCATAATGGGCACTGTGATGCAGTCAAGCAGTCAATGTCTGGTCTTGTCCCAGAGAAATCCATCAAGATGGACAACAGGGCCCAGCTTTTTGGTACTTGTTCAGCCTTATTCTTTCATTGCTGCACACCTTCGAGGCCTGTCATGAACACAGTTAATGGTTTCATAGCGGGTTTTCCAAGGATATGTATCACCACATCTTCCATGCATGTGCATGCCACAACATTCCACCAGGAGGGAGAAGACCCTCAGAGCTGTGGGTGCACAGGTATGACTGTGGAAGTATGAGGATGGGAGAGAAAAGTCAGGCCAGCATCCAGGTTTTGTAAACTCTCCTCACATTCCTGCTGGACAGGGCCAGCGCTCTTCCTGTTACATCACTGCCTGGACCAAACTTCCTTTCCCTGCAGTGTTTTTTTTCCACCACTGCATGTCTTGTACCCCACACAGGAAGAAAGGAAAGACTCCTCCAGACAAGTTTCCCGTGTTCCTTTAGACACTTCCACTTTGTGTGTTGATCAAGAAAGAAATTTTAGGTAGGGAAAAACACCAAATGGCTTCATGATTAAGGCTGTGACTAGCTCGTTTGTGCAAGGTAGCCTGTGACTGGAGATGGAGCTGCACAGGGTCACATGGCAGAGCTCCCCAACCACAAAACCCAAAGGAAGGCTGAGAACACCTCTCTGTCCCACCTGTGCCTATTTGTCCCTACTGTTAACAGCGTGTAATCCTCTCAAAGGCCTAGGTGGCAGTAAAGCCTCTGGGGGAAGGTGACACATTTCTAAAGATCATTAATTCACAAAATCGGACAGAATAAAGATAATCCCGGAAAGGGAAACATTTAAAAATAACAGTCACCAAACCCAAACCTGCAGGTCCTCATCTTCCAGACCTTCCAAGTGTCAAGTCACCCTTGGCTCTGGCTGTTTAAAGACTGCATGAGTCATATCCTTGCTAACTGGAAGCCTTAAATTGAGTTTGTTCAGCATTGTTTACGATGGAAGCAAGTTAGTTAGCAATGACAGGAAATGGAAAGCACAGGTCTTGTTTTTATTTTAAATGCACGTACTTCACTGTATCTTAAGTGGTTTGAAGCAAATGCATTTACCATGGTAGCGGCACGGTTACTTTTGCTAACCTGAATAACCTGGATAACAGCAAGAAATTCACTTTGTCTGTAATACAGCTGCAGTTCTCACAGGTTGTAGTCACATGTTATAAAATTGAACCTTTCATTGGCACTTGATCTTAAAAGCTGAAACAGGCTTCTAAATTTTTGGGTGAAATACAATGTGAAACTGTCTTTGAAGTAATTGTATAAAACTTGCTTTTATAGTGGGATACATACAACAGGACCTAACATGCAGACCACTTCAACCAGGATATAAATCATATTGTCTGCTTGGAAAATACAGGATCAATATGATAAATGCTTTATTTAAAAGCTTAACTTCATCTCTTTAGTCAGCAGAGCTCCACTGTACCTAGAGAAAAACTCAGCATGTCAAAATTGGAGACTTACTGAATGTGAAAATATTTCTCACTATTACACTCTTGATAAACAAATCAAGAGATGGACGATAGATACAGCAGTTACCTCTTGGAAGGTTGTTCCAGCTACCTTTACTCTTTTCAACACCTGGATGATTTTCTGGGTTATGTTGACTATACCACATTTTAATTTAACTTGTCTATGAATACTTTTGGAAAATTCCATTTGCCTACCTTCCTGTCTTTGAATCCTACTTCCATGACTATTTCTTCCTTTAAAAATAGTTTTCATGAGGTACTTCAAATTTTTCTTCCTTGGTACTTCTATATCAGTTTTACTCATTTGTATTGTGATACAATTTCCCCCAGTCACTGCTCTCAGGCATGTGAACATGCATGCAGGCAAATATGTTCATACAAGGTTGTTATTTTTTACTTTCACCATTACTAAAAGCAGAAGGAAAATTTGATTGTGAATAGCTACCATCCAAATTTAATACAAATTTCTGATTTCAGTTAGTTTGGGATGGTTTAAGAGTTTCATATTTATCCAGGCTGGTGGCTGGACCACATCACAAATTTGGTGTCTGCACACCCGTAAAATATTTCCTGAAATTTTCTATACTGGTCAGTACCTACAGGTTAGGAAAAACACACTCCCTGACTATGCTCAAAATGCTGATTGTCACAACTGAGGCCTAGCTTTCTTTCTCCACTTGACTGTGGCTCTCCCTCAGGTTTTTCTCCCACTATACGAGCTGTTATTTTGCTGATATCTAAAGCATAGTGGCTGCAATTACATAGAAAATTTCAAGGTGAACACAGTTATTTGTAAGTAAAGGTCTGCTGTCTGATCCATTTACATCCCAAGCCAGTCTGTCAGTCTGTCAATTTTATGTACTTTGTACAGTTTTCAATGAATTCACTGAAATTATCAGACTGGATGATGTTTTCAAAGCTAGATAGAAAAATCTCTGTCTAAAATGACAAATTAATTTGAAAATGAGAATTCTCTTGTTCAAAACACATAAACACAGGCCAAAAAAGGTACATTCTAGATTCTGTGGTGTTCTGTGCTCAAAGCAAAGCTCTCATTTCTCTTCAGGTTATGTTTCCCATCAGTGCAAAACCCAAACAAGGCTTGTCCAGCATTTTCAGGCCCAATATTCCAAGTGGTTTTTATTAACTATGTTTTTTTTTACCCTTTTCAACTTCCACAAGGTACAGTGGATCCTCAGATAATAAGGAAAGAGGAATAAATACAGTGTTACACTGCTCACAAAGCATCCCAGCAGGAAGCGCATGTCTCAAGAGTGGTGATTTCCGGGGTACGGCAGGAAGCAGTGCCAGGTTTGGATGCTGACGCTGCCCTGGCGGCTCAGGAGGAGAAGTGGAAACAAGGTTGTCCTCTCCTGCTACCTCTTCATGCTTTTGTGCTGCAGTTCCAGGTGCTTGGAGTAATGCAGAGCCAGTTTTCACACCTGTGCTGCAGGGAATACTGTAGGCAATTAGCATAGAGAAATAATGGGCAGCTTGTAATTGTTTTTTGTCCCCTTTGCTGCCAGGAATTGTTCTGATTAACATGAAATTCCACTTTTATAATAGATTAGTCATAATAATCAAAGCTAAAGTTCTGGTGGAAATCTCAAGTTCGCAGTTTTCAATTACTAAGATACATTTTTCTACTAACACATTAAGTTGAATTCCAAGTGCATGAAGATGTAACAAGCTGCATCTGTCAAGCAGAGTTAAAAATACAAGGTGATTTGAGAACATTCAGAACATAAAAGGGCTTTTCTACATCCACTTTTAATGAAAAAACTACTATGTGAATAGAAACGGAAGTATAACAAAGATTTTTGAGTTGATCTATGAAAATACAGGGATAAATACAGCAAATAAAACTCACATTTTACTTCCTGGTTATTTGTGTATCATGGAACTCCTATCCCTCCTTACAGCCACTTATGTTTCAAAATAGACCGGAAAATAAGAACAAAAGATCCTCACAACAATTTTACTGACACAGTCTCAGTTGAAACTATGATAAAACTATGATTCTTACATTAATTTTTCATTTCTTGCATGCCAAAAATTACAATGAAAAAACTCTCAAGTAATCTTTACCTTGAGGAAGGAAAGCTTGATCTCATCAAGCTGTTGCCTTTTAATTTTATAATTTGCAAATTATCACTGGCAGTGCACTTGTTTGATAAAATGATTTTGTTACTTCAATTTTTAATGTGCAATTTCTCAGATTTTATACAAGTGTGAAGTTGACATGAACTATAGTTTTTACCAGTGAGGAGATCTACTTCAAGATAACATCCAAACACTTTAGGCATGAGGAAAATAATTTTAAAAATCTTCTTCAAACTAAAATTAACATACATGTATTCCATATATTAACATTGTTCCTGCTGTATGCCTTAGTATGATCCAAATTTCCAACACAAAGACTATTTATATAACTTTCTAGTGTGTCCATATCTTCTTAAATTGGAAGAAATATGTTTAGAAAAGAAACCTGATCTACTAGAACATATAATGGGGATAGATTAACTTCAATTACGTTACTTGAAATAAAACATCCATTATATAATGGATGAAATATCCATTATATTAAGCTACTGGCTGGCAAGCATTAAATCAAATATAGACTTCTACATACTCTGTATCTGTAGTAAAGAGTTATAACATATTAAACAGATCTTTATTTTAAAATCTCTTTCCAGCACAGGACCAATCCTGAATGAACTGCCTCACATGAGCTAGTTGGGAGTTATGAGGAACCCTGTCTTTTTTGGTACTGTATCCTGAGCTTTTCCAGTTGCTCCACGCACTGCGTCTGGGCCAGCTTCAGTGTTCGGTTTTCCTCTGTCAGTTCTGCATACTCCTTAGCCAGCTGAGCAGCATCCATGCTTTCTTTTTCCACTTGTTCCAGTCTGGCAATCAGCTCCTTTCTGATGATTATGAAAAAAACCCCAAATATTAAAAATGGCAATAGGTAAAAATTTGTTGTCATGTGTTAGGTCAAAGCTGGGCTGTGGGTTGTTAACTTACTTTGTATTACTTGAACCTGTGTGAAACAATGACCTAGAAAATTAATTTTTTAGAATCCTGTTTTTTCCCTTTGAAAGATGAAGCTTCCAAAATCTCAGATAAGTTTGCTGTTCAGTGACCAAAACTGCAAAATGCTGTTTTCATGTAACTGTATTTGGGGCTGTTCAGCAGAAGAGAAGGCTTCGGGGAGACCTTAGAGCTCCTGTTCAGTACCAAAAGGGGCTCCAACAGAGCTGGAGAGGGACTCTTCACACAGGTGACAGGACAAGGGAATGGCTTTAAACTGAAAGAGAGCAGGGTGAAATGGGATATGAGGAAGAAATTCTTCCCTGTGAGGGTTGTGAGGCCCTGGCACAGGTTGCTCAGAGAAGCTGTGGCTGTCCCATTTCTGGAAGTGTCCAAGGCCAGGTTGGATGGGGCTTGGAGAAAGATCGTCTAGTGGAAGCTGTCCCTGCCTGTGGCAGGGGGTGGAACTGGATGAGCTTTAAGGTCCCTCCCAATCCAAAACATTCTATTGATTGTATGATCCTGTGATCCCTAACTTCAGTAAGAGTTCAACATGCAGTTCATGGTGGAGAATCAAGTTCCTGGAGATGACTTGCTAATACTTTCCCATAAGAATAACAATTTCTTTTTCTCTTGATACCAAATATCATTGAAAGAGTGTGAGGTTTTTTCATTTGGTTGGTTAGATTTATCAGTAAATTCTGTGAGGTGTGCTTGGCTTCCTTTTCTCTGCTACAAAGAATCCAAGTAAATACTAGGCACTGAATCTGAACTACGCATGTTGTTTCTTTAATGTGTTCAGGCTCAGACCTGAGCTCTGCTGCTGAGGAAGAGCGATGTAGTTGCAAAACCTGACCCCTCCTGGTCCTCTTAAGAGCAGACACAGGAGGATTTAAGGTGTGGCTTTTTCTGGATGGAGTCACACAGTGACCCTGTATTCCCAGAGCTGGCCAGCAGCTGGAGTTTCTTGTATAGTATCAACTGAAATTACCTCAACACAAGTGAAGATAAAAGAGGTCTTAAAACACACTGAAGGGATGAGTAATTCAGAGAGTATCTAATTGCTCTCCCCTTAGTCACCAGGCTAGCCCGGCCTCTGGGGTTTTTTTTCCCTTTAAGTCAAAAATTCACTCCTGTTACAGGAAGTCTCTCCTAAAGGTTCTTTTGATCATTCTATCTCAGAGATTAGCTAATCTTTTAACTGTTCATAGCCCTATGACTTTATTTCTCAGTCATGTCAAAACAGTGCTTGTAGATCATCAGTGGGAAGTTGTTAATGCCTTCAAAGTGCATAGATTTCGCTGCAGTGTTTAAAGGAGGCTCTTGTCAGGCTGGACCAGTGCTGTCAGACAGGAAATTCTTACAGATCAGGAATTCTATTCCCACATGTCAGAGTATTCACAAAAAGATAACATTTCTGTGTTTGCTGATCACTTATGTTACTTGTAGCTGCAAAGCCACCATTTACAGCAGCATAACTGTAAACCCGGCTTTTGAAAAACTCTTCTATCTGGCCTTCTGTTAGGATCTATTTGACCTTCCTTTGTCTTTACTGCAGCTTTCAGTGATAGCAGAGTTTGCTCACAGTTTACCTCACTGTTTACAGTCACAGTTACTGCAGTTCAAGGAGTCACAAGTTAGAAGAGACCCTTGGCACAGCTATTTCTACCAACCTGTGCTTCCATAGATAAAAAAGAAAAGAAAAAAAAAAAAAAAGAAGAGTTAGCAGCCATTACAGAAATTTTAAATCATCCCAAAGAGGCAGCATATAGGCACCCTCCTATATGATGGCTTTGTTTTATACTACCAAGGTAATGCAGAACAACTGTGCTACAGCAAAGCCTCTTTCCTTTCACGAGGTGAAAGGTGCACTCAATTAGGCCTTTGAGAGAAAATATCAAGAAGATATTTTTGCTCAGCAGAATTCTGTTTACATTTAACACAACATAGCTGTACAAGTTTTAAACACAACAAGCCACTAACAGTTTCATTTCTCTGTGATCCATTCTACATCAACCAGTTTTTAAAGAGGCCAAGACAATCTTGCTAGACAGCTCCTATTCATGGGACAGAGGCCATGGAGGAGTGATTTCACGTGAGAAATACATTCAGGGATAATGAGATTTTACAAGTCCAGCAATGTTTTCTTGGGTTTGGTTTTTGTTTTTTATCAGTCTCTGAGGACTTCCTCTGTAAGACTTTTGTCTCTGGAGACCAAAAGAGAGCTTCTGTAATATTCTTTGCAATTATTCTCTGGTGCAAAGTTGGACTGAAGGATTAAATGAAACTTTTTCAAATTAGAGACTGTTAAATCAGAAGTGCCCCAATAAATGACTACAGATTCATTCTTCCTTACTTTTCTTACACTCGTGAGCTTCCTAAAGGGAGATGCAGTGAACACACTAATACGTAATCAGCATCCTAAAAGCAGGGAAACCTCTTCTGCACGGACTTTCAGTACTTGAAAAGGAATGGTACTGACTACTCTGGACTTGAGCCAGGAGAGGCACAGACAGACAACGTGCAAACTCAGACAGCTCTATTAATGAATGTCAGTCCTGATTTGATGACATTCTGTGCAGGCATGGCTTTCATGCTGCTCTCCAGTAATATTCAAGCAGCACATAACTTTCCTCCCCCCTCCCCAGAATCTAGCTTTGCTATCAAACAAACTATAAATGCATTTAAATCAAAATATACTCATTGCTGTACTCCACACTCTCAGACGTCTCTCTCAGAAAGCCGTTTCCTTGCACTGAGGTAGTAAAATTGCCCACTTCTGAGTCAGCAGAACCTACTTATTCCCTTCCTATCAGGATGAACACCTGTTTATGGGGTAGAGTGATGTTTCAGGCTAATAGTGTTAGCCTGCTACAGATCTAAAATTAGAGTACCAGGGAATTGCTAAATGTTATGAATGGTGTAGTTTACGGAGCTCACAAAAGGATGAGGACAGTAACTAACATTTGCATCTGATCTAATCCAAGATTTGAACTTAGCTTTCAGAGGTTAAAGAACACCATTCTAAGCTTTTGCACTATCTAGACTTTGTGGTGGATGCTTAATAAATAGATGTAGCACTGTGCAATCTGTGTTTTCTGTTAATGGTTACCTCAAGGTTAAACATTAACAGTATTGATAAGGTATTTTCTAAACTAGTGCTGAGGTACTCAAAGCTTTGAGACAATCTGTAATGTGCACTTGAAGTGTTCTTTTTTGGGGAGGGGTTTGGGAGGCAACATTAGTGATTTGCATCATAAACCAATAAGCCACAAGCCATGCCAAAGCAGGAGAAAAACACAGGATGGTCCTAGGGAAATTATTTCTCTTGTTCTGGCCTTAATGACTGAACATGCAGAGAACAGAACTCCTTAACACTCATATTCATAAGGAATAAATACAAAGAAAAGTGACAGACTAAGCAGATAAATCTATCTGGAGATGAGTGTATTTAGAGATGGACTGAACACAAGGAAAACAGTTTCCAGAATACAAATAATTAGATTTGTCTTTCCTCTATTGTGAATAAGGTATTCAGGATCACGCATCTGTGGCAGTAGAGTATCTTCCCAGACAACTGGTGTGTACTGGTGGCCATAGGGTAATTTTGTCTTCCCACATTTTGCATGGCTTTCACATAAGGGGGAATTATGAGACCCTGTAAGGTAATTGCTGTCTGAGGAGATTGTCCTTGCATGTTCGAAGTCTACTAATTAATTTTAAAACAACATCATTAAAGACATTAAAGTCTGCTTTAATGTAAATGACAATATGTCTCAGATGCCAACACATAAAAGGTCATAGAATGACAGAATAGTTTGAGTTGGAAGGGACCTTCCAAAGGCAAGGACACCTTCCTCTAGAAGAGAAGGTCTCTCTTTGTATGAGAAAAGCTGTAATTTTATTTCTAGTATTTGGCAAATAACATCTATTTTGCATATAAGATTTACACCAATCTTTTTCTGAAGTACCTAGAAGTCTGAAAACTACTTGTCTTCACAGTGCTGGGAAAGACACTCAAGAATTAGTGTACCTGGAGAAATCCTCTGGACTGAAAATCTTATACACAGTCCTCTGGTCATGAGAGCAAGCTAAACCATACAAAAGGCTCCCACAAAATGAAGCAGACATCCCCATTGCATGTCATTTGCAAAGAGGGCTGCCAGCATCCTGGATTTTATCAGCAACAGTGTGGCCAGCAGGACCAGGCAGTGACTGTTCCCCTGTGCTGGTCACTGGTGAGGCCACACCTTGAGTCCCGAGTCCAGTTCTGGGTCTCTCACTACGTGAGAGAAGTTGAGGGGCTGGAGAGTGTCCAGAGAAGGGAACGGAGCTGGGGAAGGGTCTGGAGCACTCACAGCAGCTGAGGGAAGTGATGAGACTCAGCCTGGAGAAAAGGAGGCTCAGGGGGGACATTCTTGCTCTCCACAACTCCCTGACAGGAAGGTGGAGCCAGGTGGGGGTCAGGCTCTGCTCCCAGGGAACAAGGGACAGGGCGAGAGGAAATGGCCTAAAGTTGTGCCAGGGGAGGTTCAGATTAGATATTAGGAAAAACTTTTCCATGGAAAGACTTATCAAGCACTGAAATGGGCTGTCCAGGGAAGTGGTGGAGTCACCATCCCTGGAGGTGTTAAAAAAGAATGTGGAGGTGGCACTCGAGGACACAGTTTTTAATGGTGAATAGGGAGATGGTGCTGGGTTAGTGGTTGGACTTGATGATCCTAAGGTCTTTTCCATCTGTAACAGTTCTATGATTTTATCTCCACTGTAATGTGTAAAACAAGGAAAAGAAATCATATCCATGGCAAAGAAAAGCAGTGATCCTAAACCAGGTGGTGATCAAATGATATTTTCTGTAGAGTTATATTAGAATTGTCTGGGGGAGGAAAAAGAGATAACCAGCCAGTGCTAAGAATATAAGATACAGCTAGCAACCATGGCAACTCTAATATTTAACTACATAATCCAGGGTCATTATCTACTAATAGCTATATAACAAGTGCTCAAAATAACCAGCCATCCCATCCCTTTCACCCAAAGTTAGATACCCAAAACCATCTGTTATGGAAATACATGTGCGTTTCTGGAACATAAATTAAATTACATTCTGTGCCCTAAATGTGGTGTGTTCTCGCTTCCACACCCTTTTCTTTATTTTCAATCGTGTTTCCCATTCCAGAGTGTTTTTTCACTTGTACTACGTATTGCTGGCATAAAATGTGAAGAGTTTGAGTGAAGACAGCAAACAAAGCTGTGATTAAATTACCAAAAAAATCTACCCAGTGTTCTTTCAAATTCTTGCTTCCTTTTTTGTTCTTGAGTAACTTCTTTTCCCATCCTTATTTGCTTTGTCCTTTGATTTTCCCTTTTTTGAAACTGCAACCTCTCTTTCTCACTCACATTTCCCATTTTCCTGTGAAATACTTGTCATCTTCTCTCCCACTCCCAGCCTAGTACATTCCCTTGCCATCTATATTGCACAAAAGAGAAAGAGCAAGTAAGCTTTGTTCTTGCCTTGATGAAAAGCAACCCTTGTCATTTCACTTCACTGTCTTTCTACTTTGGCCATACTTGATACTCATATTACAGGTCAAGCTAAGCAGAAGTAAAAGCCTCTGAGAAGTTGTAAAAGATTCAATATTTTTTACTATTTTTAAAACAATGTTTGTCAACTTCCTATTTCTTAAAAAAAAAAAACAACCAAACAACAAACCTGCATATATTATTTCATGTATGAAAAGTTACACTGAAGTTTGGAGGTTCGAACAAAAATTGTTTAAAGTAGAATTAACTCTATTTTTTTTTTTTTTTTTTTTTCTAAAAAGCTCTAATACCTGTACAGACATTTATGTCTGGTTAACATTATTTCTTCCTCCTAGCCAGTAAATAGAAAATATTGCTCAATCCATTTCCTGCTTTTTTCCTGTCAATTATAGCCTTCAGCATTCTGTGTGTACTATGAGCAGGCACGACAGGTACAGACACTGCCAGGTGGGACCTGCCACTAGAATTACACAGGTGAATTGATCTGTGGAGAGAAGCTGGGAGCACTGGCAAGAGTACCCATCCAACAGCACTTGTGATTGCCTTTGGTAAAAATGTACACTGCAAAACACTATAAAAGCTGTTTGTTCCCATTAGAAGGGATGAAACTTGATCATTGTCCATTTATCAAAACAATATTTAAGAGAAATAGAGAATAGATAGCAGGTGTAGTAGGCAATTGGGAATCTTCAGTTCCATACATTTAAATTCAAAAGTAGAAGACACCCACAGCAGGGGCAAATTTTAGAAAGCTGCAAACTCCATGTTTTCAATTTGATTATAATTGGTTTTGAGGGTAAAAGCTTGCGCATCTCATCAGACTTTTTAGACAAGTCAAAGCATCTTTCCCTTCTAAGAACGGAATACTCAATACTTCCAGAGATGGAGCAGCCAGGGCTCTCTAGGAAATCAGTTGCAGTGCCCCAACATCCTCACAGGGAAGAATTTCTTCTTAATATCCAATCTAAACCTACCCTCTGCCAGTTTAAAACTATTCTCCCTTGTCCCATCTCTACATGCCCTTGTAAATACTTCATCTTTCTAGCAGGCACCCTTCAAGTACTGAAAAGCCACAATTATAAGGGGAATATATAAGTAAATACCTATATAAGTATATAAGTGAATACATATATAAGTATACACACATATGTAAGTATAATGTATTTTATATATATATATGTAAACAACGCAAAACACACAATGCAAATGCACGCCACACCAGCCATTATAATCCACTCTTCACTCAGTATGTGCTACCCTCAAACGACTTTTAGCTCTCAAACTGTAAGTGCTGAGAATGTTTTTAGACATAAATAAGTGAACACTAGAGCAAAATTCTCTTTTACTTCTTGCTTACTCCTTTTTCTCCACACTTACACTCCCTTTCTATCTAGTTCTAGATAAAAATCAAGGGTAATGTGCTTAGGTTAGTTTGCTTACATGTGTATAAAGTTACATATATCCTAATAACACTCTAATCCACCTTTCAATTTCAACCAAACTTCATGTGGTGAAGAGGTCCCAGTTAGTTTCTGGAGGGTTTAATAAAAACAGACTGCTACAGAAAGAAAAGATACCCCATGGGGGAAAGGCAGTCTCATGAAACCTGCTCCAAAATACTACAAAATGGATAATCTACCTGGAGGAAGAGTTATAAAGAGTCCATATCTGGAGAAAAAATATCTTCAGTTGGCACTTGCAGCATGTTAAACCTCAAAATCAGGCAGCCACAGTGCACAAGCCTGTAGGAAATCAAACATCTTTGATCCCAGTGTTGTAGGATCACTTTTACAGAGACATGGGAGGCATGAAAGGTGCTGCCCGGACATTTATCATGTTTAGGCATTTCACAGCTTTACAGCATGTGAAGGCCCCAAATATGTAATTAGAAGGCACATAAGGTCCAGAATAATATAAGTCCATTTGTTACCTTATTCAGCCACTTTTAACATATGTTTACTGGGGCATGGAATTCATAGAACAGGTTCAGCAAAGATAGCAGTGGTGGAAGCTTCCTGACATTGTTCCACTGTAGGCATCCACTGGTGGAATGAAGAAAAATGCCAGCCTGAAGCCCTTTAATTCATCCAGGATAAGCACCACTGAGAGTCTGACTTCTGGGCTCAGAGATTGATTAGGATAGTTGTGAGCTCAGGTAAATAATTTTGTGCATGTACCTGCCATTCTCAAGAAGCAAACCATTTCTAATTTAGCTAGTACTACAGACCCATAGGTAAAAAAAAGTGCATTCAAACAACATTTTTTTTTAATTCCAGACAGTGCAAAAATATACATGAATGTCTTGATTTGACAGGCTCCAAGCATTCTTCATAAATAGGCATAACTGATTCAGAGATGTGCCAATAATAATAATGGATTTATATTAGTAGACTCTAAAAACCAAATGATTTAAACCTACCTTTGGGTTTTATACAACTAAAGTTAAGCACTTAAACAACTATTTAAATACTTTATATTGTGCTTGGATTTTCAGAGTAGACAAAGACACATGGTTTCCACTGAATTGATTGCTAAATAGCAATCAATGCTATTTATCAATGTAAGCAGCTTATATTAAGACAACCAAATTTGAAAAATCTTCACAATTTTTTTTAAATGATCTTCTCATCTTTCTAAAAATACCACTTACTTTTGATTGGCCAAGTTCAATTAATGATGAATCAAATGCAAACACTGCAATGTCATGCATTTTTCAATGACATTGGACATCTTCTTTTTTAGCTTTTGTGCTAGTCTGTCAGCATCGGAGTGCCACACAGGTCCTTCAGTGGAAGGGGATTTGTAGTGGGAAACTTCAACTAGCTTTGGCACTTTAGGCAATAAGTAACTATATTGTTCTTATAGCCATCAACCCCGATAAAAGCCATCTCACTTTCTTATCCTGCATAGCTTGGATTCAGGGAGTTCTTTGGCTGTCTTGTAAGACTACAAGATTTCAACAGTTTCTCTCCCATCATCCTGCTTCTGCAGCTGAAGATTCCCATGGATGCAAACATGGCTGAACTGCAAGGTCAGCTGGGCAGACATTTCACTACTCACCATCTTTCCTCTCTCAGAATTTCAGGTTTCTTGTGGAAAGGGACCGACAGCCACAGAATGTGCTTTGCCATTTAACAGTCAGGCTAAAGATGACAGGACTATGAGTACAGGCAATAGACAAGAAAAAATGTCTCCAGCTTATTCTCTTCGGGTATGAACACCTGAAATGCCAATGTACATTGAACCAACGTACACAAAAACAACGCCCCTTACAGAAACATGTTTACTAATATTGTCAAGTATTCCAAGCCTAAATGAGGATCCATTTATGCTCTTGATTAAAGTGTGCAAAGTTCAACTGAAAAAATATTGCCCTAAAATTGAAAAGGGGATATGCACCAGCTGAACTGGATTTTTACGTGACCTGGAGGCTGCCAATGAAAGTTTTAAAGGACATCCACAAAACTGAGGGCCCAGAACTATGACAGCCCTTAGTGGCCTCAGTTGATCCTAAAGAGCAATGGCCAACCTGTTGTGCTCTACTGTGACCATCAGGCAGAGGTATGAAAGCACAGAATTATAGAACAGCTTGGGTTAGAAGGGACCCCAAAGATCATCCAGTTCCACCCGCCTGCCACAGGCAGGGACACCTTCCACTAGACCACATTGCTCTAAGCCCCATCCAACCTGGCCTTGGACTTTTCCAGGGATGTGGCAGGGCCTCACCACCCTCAGAGCCAAGAATTTCTCCCCAATATCCAACCTAACCCTGCCCTCCATCAGTCTGAAACCATTCCCCCTTGTCCTGTCACTCTAGGCCCTTGTAAATAGTCTCTCTCCATCTTTCTTGTAGATACTGTATTCCCTCAGATACTGGAAGACCGCAATTATAAGATATGTATAAATAAGTATATACATATGTAAGTGTGTATGTTTACAAGGTATGACAATACAATGTTAAACCCTCATGTTTCAAATAGGATTTTACAAAGAGAATATACAACAGTAAATCCTTCGGGAATGTTACTCACTTTCTTTCTTCCAGCAGAGCAATTTCTTTCTTGACTTCATGGTACTCTTCTGCTATTTTGCAGTGCTGTTTATACACCTGCATAGATTCCTTAGAGTCATGACAAGGAGGCAGAGGCTTTAAGAAGAAGAAGAAGAAAAAAAACCCCACTGTTTTTTTAATGAAATATTAGTTAAAACCCCACATATTTTGAAAGAGACAATATTTACCTAAATGCCTGTGAGAATACCTAAAGAATTTTCTCCCCTTAACTGCAGGATATGGCCAACTATTCCTAGTGATGGCCTTTCACAGAAGGAAAAAAAATCCAGAATAGTTCCCTGTATAAGAATATGTGTAAAACTTCAAACCTTATAAGAATTTTCAGAACTCTCCTTGTGTAGCTTTGCAAAATAACCCTGAAGATTGTTCAAAGAATTCTCCCATATCTCCCTCTTATACAGTTAAAGTGATATGTAAATGCTAAAGCTGATGCATTGGTCAGACCCATCACACACATAAGCATCTTTTCACGGCAGGAATTGACATCATTGCAGCAAGACCAACTTTTTTTCAATGCATGCTGAATGTAATAAATATGGCAAATAAAACCACTCTGTCCTAGCTCTCCTCATGTGAATTTCAGGCAAGTTCTTGAAAACACATTTTGTTTAAATGGAGGTGATTTTTGCTCCTTAAAAAAGAATGCATCGTAATTCAGGCTTCAGGCTTGAATGTCACATTTCAGTGATAACACTTTCAGGAAGTATTTTTAAGTTATTAGCCATGAATCTATTCACTGTAAATGAACTCCAAATAGCATGATTGAGCCACCTGTTTGAAGTGAAAGGAAACAATTAAAATAGTTTCTTTACTGCCCAGTTAAATAACATCCAAATGCGTTTCACAATATTAGTAGATTATTTTGCATTTCTTGCTGTCCTGCCTTGACTCTTCTGTGTAGTACAATATTCTCTTAATGACATTATTAGGAAAAAAAAGCACAAGTAGTCAGACTTTTCCTATTTATGATCTCGTAATCCTTTGTTTTATTGAAACTGGAAATTTATGTTTTACTAAACACATTCAGAGACAAAGATTAAAAACATTTTTATCCAGGTATGGACCTTGCAAGTATGGACCTTGCTTGTAGATGGCATGTGATTCCTCACTGAAATTTTAACACAGACACTCATTTTCCATGTTCCAAATGTAAAACTGCCGCAGCAGAATTGTTTTGCAGCACATTGTTTCATTTTCCCTGAACTTGGAGATTTTGGGAATCCAGAGTGAGGGCAGCCCCATTACTCGATGAATCTAATCCCTAGGAAAGGGCTTTTAATTGCATTTCAATGTGGATGAGCAGTAACACCATTCATATAGACACCCAAATAATAAGCCTAAATTTAACAAGACCGAATATAGAAGTCTCAGTGCTTTAATCCAAGAATGCAGGGATGAGCCAAAGCAGCATCTCTACTATCTACCAGAGATCAGCCACCAAGAAGTGCGTCACAATAAAACAATTTTGAACAGTACCAAGGGGAAAGTCCCCAAACACTGATACTTCAAAAGAAAAGCACAACAAAACAAAACAAAAACCACCTTGGATTTGCTTCCAACTTATTTTCTGCTAATCTAGCTGGTTTAAACCAGTTTAAATATTAAAATAGTATTCAGTTTCTATATTCCATCTTCCCACTCAAAAGATATATATAGACAGCTGAAAATTATCTAGTCATGCTGAAACTTAGTATCTAAGTCTCACTTAGAACCGGTTGCTGACTTTTAAACCCCTTCCTATAATTGTTTTCTGTGATATTTTTCTTACACTTAGCAATTAAATTTTCTTGGCACTTAAATTAAACTTAAAACAAACTATACAATCGATTTACTCATATTCTGTTCATAAAATTATTTTCAATCTTGTCTCATGGTATTACGCACTATATCAAGAACTTTTCTAATTTTGATTGTGTTTTCAAATGACTAGATAGGATATCATTAAATCATGTCCTAGGTTTGGGTTGGAAAGGACCTTAAAGAGCATCTAGTTCTAACCCCTTTGCCACGGGCAGAGACAGCTTCCACCAGACCAAGTTGCTCCAAGCCTCATCCAACCTGGCCTTGAACACTTCCAGGAATGGGGCAGCCAGAACTAGAGAATTTGGTTTGCTTCCCTGTAATTTGGAAATTTCCAAGAAAGGTTTCAGAGATAGTATCTACAGTGTCCATGAGTAATTTCTGGCCAGCCAGATATGAAACAGGCTTATTTAGTAAACACCTTCTATTGCAATAACATGGCAAAAGGAGAGATACAAGTCTCCGTTCCACCTGGAAGGGCTTTTTCACGTCTGTGGCCAGGCAATGGGAAGTGTTGCAGATACTCCCTAATGGCATTCCATGAAGTCTGTATAATATTTTTATGCGAAGAGATTGCTAGTTTACCAAGGTGACTAATTACAGAAGGCCTTAATAAAGTTCAATTTGCAGTATGTTTTTTTTCTTACTCAGAAACAAACAGCCATACTATAACTTCCTCTTAGGACAGCCTGAGCTTGCTACTTCGTGAAGTACCTTGCCTGTCCATCAATTAATATTTAAAAAAACATACCTGCTAGACAAGCAAAAACCATCTCTGCCAAAGTAAGTTACATTTAATGGCAACAGTTGTTACTTTTAAACCTGTTTATCTCAGGCTTCAGGGTCATCCACTCTCATTTTCCTGTGCTGGCAAAATATGCACATGCAGCATCTCTGATTTTGTTCACAAAGCTAGTACAAAAGCTACAGCTGTAAGTTATACTGGTGGTCTATCTTATTATGCCTGATTTTCAACAAGGTCTGATTTTTCCTTGTATTTTGTTGAGTAACTCACTGTAACACTGACAAATGTTCTACAGAATCCAGCAAGCAGACACTAAGAGTTCCTTTTATAGACCATCCTGTAACTGCACAAATGTATGTAGATCTTTACAAGATATATGCACTGTTTATTTAGACTTCTGTCTGGAATCCAGGTATGAAAGATGTTGGAAGATGACATGCAAAGGAAGTTCATGAAGGAACAGAAAATCACAGAAAGGTTTGGGTTGGAAGGGACCTGCTTTCCTTGTAGAAGAGATGCTCCATTCCTCTAATCAGCTTGGTGGCCTTCTCTCTGCCTGCTTTTTAAGGCAGGTTGGAGCAAGTCTTCTAAATAAAATATTTGCTGGGGGGACACAGAATGAGAGTTTTCAGGTTTGGATTTTTTTTGCTTCACTTACATGACAAGTTCTTTTGCCTTGCCATATGAATATCAGCATTCCATATCCACAAAAGCTGTATAGTTGACAGTGTCACTCAACTGTTCAAAAACTTTAAAAAAGTTGATTTTTTGAATTCAACATGGTTTATTTGCATTTATATTTTTGTTTAACTGTGAAAAAAAATTAAAACTTGCTCCTGAAAAGGTTTAAGTTTCAAGAAAAAATTGTATCAGGCAGCTTTGCCAGCTCATGTGAACTTGGCTAGAAGTCTTCAGCACTGGTCTAATTAAAGGGTGCTTGCTTTTTATAAATTCAATAACTTTCAGCTAAGCTGTCCTGGAAAACCGGAAAATCCAATGCTAATATTTTGAATGTGACCTATGTTCATTATATGGCCTTGTGCACTCTTCTATGATGGAAAGAACCACATTGTGCCACGCAAAAGTAGCAGCTACTTTTTGTTGCAAAACTGGAAGACTTCCACCAGTTTCAGAAGTCTATTGTAGGATATATCTAGTCTAGTCTAGTTTTACTATGAAAGTAAACAGTTCTCTTTCCTCCAAACAACTCAGATTAACTGGATGAGAGCAATTGTGAGTTTTGGTCTCCTTCCTGGGAGATTTTCCATTCTTTACTAACTTTAATATGATGCTCTGAGTTGGTCAACATGCATGTCTTCCATAATCTAAGACCACAGTTATCACAGCAGTATTACAGGAGATTTATTAAGTTCACAGGCAATCAAATCTAATTATGGAGTACCACATTGCTCTAGGAATTCTCATGGAAATTAATATGTATTTTAAAAATACAGCATCCTCTTTAAAACCACAGTATACTTTTAAACTTTCTAAAATAAATTTGTGTGTCAAACAAGAATCCTGTCATTCAGTAGAAGCAATTAAAGCTCCAGAGTAAACAAGGTTTCTGCTAAATGCTTATATCGCACACAAAAACCACCCCTTTCACAACATTTTCATTGCTTCTTTTATATAGGCATTCTCCACTAAACCAAGAAAAACTATCCTTTGATAGTTAACTGATGTTATAAATGGTTGGAGCTTTTTCTCTGTTGCAGCAATTTTACAGTCATCTAACTACACAGATTTGTAATGCAAAGTATGACATAAATGTCTCTCAAGCTCACAATTTCATGAGAAGAGACCACAGAATCATAGAATTGTTTTGCACTGAAAAGGGCTTTAAAGATCACCTCATTCCACAGAATGGAATGGACATGCCATGGACAGGGACACCTTCCACTGGATCAGGCTGCTCAGAGCCCTGTCCAACCTGGTTTTGAAAGACAAAGAATTATAGAACACCCTGTGTATGCATATGTGACTTGTCTTCTTCCCTCTCCAGGATCAGACTCTCAACTGGAATAAAGACTTTGATGGCGAACAGAGAGATGAACTGACCAGGTCACAGGAAGTGTTGGAATGGGACAGGCAGTGCACAGAGCATAGCAATGCAGGTACTTAACACTAGATACCCTCCTCTCCATTCAGTGACCTGAACAACAAGGCCTTGGATGCTGATGTAGGTGTCTAAATATGGCAGAAAACCCATAGTAAATTGTCTGTCAGAGGGGTCACTATGCAGCTAATCAAGGAAGTGCCTTCCAAGGATCTATCCAGCTTTTACATAAGGCAAAGGTTAAAGTTTCCCAGTGACACAGCAACAAGTGTAACCAGCCTACCCATGCTGCACTACCCACCACGTGGCTCACACATGGGAAGGGGAAAGGACACCAAAGCTCAAATGAGCAGGTATTGCTTGCCAGTGAGAAGAGAATAATTCCCAATACTGCAAACAAAAGGAATTGAAAACAAGAAGTTTATTAATATGACTTTTGTTTCACTAATAACTTAGCATGAAGTGTGTGTTGGTTTGGTTTATTTTTTGTAATAAAGATGCAAATATAACTTAATCTGCTCTGTTCTCATACATAAGGCTTTCGTGTCTAGCTGACCACATAATCAATTTTGATTTAGAGTAGTTGAGTTGTTTTCTTACAAATTGCTTCTTGGAATGTGTAGAAAAAAGTAACATTCAGAAAAGTAATTTGAAAATAAAACGTATTAGTCTGAAACTAGCTAGTACATCAGAACACACAGACTTATCAGTTTTATTCTTCCAAAAGGAGCTGCAACTAGAACTGCCCTTTAGTAAGAGTCCTTTTAGAGAATTAGCTTTTTTTGCTAAGTCTCCTAGAAAGATCTTCTCTCCAGGCAATCCCACCTCTGCCGCTGCAGAGCTGGGTGCTTTGACAGCAGGGTTTGTTACCCTGCCAAGGGGAGGCTGCACTGAACTTTGCCCTGCCATCGGATACTGCTGCCCAGGGAATAGGTATGGAAGGATTGTGGGAGGAAAAGTGGGACCACTAGGTAATTCTGCTCAAATAGCCAAGTCGTCTGCCGGGGCCTAACATAGGAGGACGAGGGCTTGAAGCCTAAAACAGAGGTGTAAATTGCTTGGTACTCAGGCTGTGGTCTGCTGCCTGCATGCATAGAATTCTAAGGCTGTGATTTTCCAAGTGACTCCGTGAACTTACATAGCTTTCAAGCTGCTTTCAAAATCCAGCTTAAAGATCAGCTAATTTGGGCTTTTTGTTTGTTTGTTTTTAAAACAGTTTTCAAAATTTTCCGTTGTATGCTTGAAACCTGAAAAGTTATTACCTTTTTTTAAAGGAGCCTATTATTATATAGCCACCTAACCTGCATTTATAACTTGCTTCTTTAAATAAAATTCAAATGTTTTTGACTGTATTTATGGCACAGAGATGAAAATCTTGTGGCTCTAAGATGCGGTATTTTTATTATGAACATATGTACCAGCATTCTTACAAATTCAAGCATTTCAGGCTGCTATGCCACAGTTGATTAAAAAGTTCATTTACACAATGTTTCATGTGTGCTACTTTATGTTAATGTACTTTGGGACAGAAATAAGCATGGATGGAATGACAAGGGACACCATTATTCAGTATTTCTGCAGGTCCTGGTGAGGCCCATGTTTACTTGTTTCTGTAATACAGGAGCTACTTGTTTCAAAGCCAGCATGAATTGCAAGCACACGCCATGTGATTCTGACAAACCCTCAGCGATTTGGATTGTAGAAATTGAAAAAAAACGCAATTAATAAGAAAATGTAACTAGGTAAATGATAACTTTGTAACAGTTATTGCTTGTTTGAAATTTTAAAGCAGCATAAAAATATGGTAATTATAGAAATGTTATCACATGAAGCTGTGATCCAGATTGACAAAAACAAGGAAATAGAAGTTTTCATTGCTAAATTTAAACGCAGTGTTACCTCTACATCAGCTCAGAACCCTGTGTTGACTTTGGATGAACATAAAGACATCAAAATATAAATATGCACATAAGCTTGAAAAGCTAAAGGATGAAGTGCTACCACAAATTTTACACTTTTAAGTGGTTGAGTCAGACAGGTAGTTCTCATAAATTATCCTTCCAGATACCCTGATATTATCAAGAGAGTTTATGAAGGATAATAAAAAGAATATTACCTGAATCAAAGCCTTTGTTTTTTTGAATTTGTTTCATATCGATATCATGAGAGTAAAGGAGGTTTTCCTGAATAAAATCTCAAGTATTTAACAGACCAATAGAGTACACTTAGTGGAAATGTGCTAGTGTGTACTTAAAAATTTCTACTGAAGAGCTATTATTTATCCAGCACACTTGAATGCTTCCAGAGGAGCATTTTCAGTCTATCATGTAATTCCATATTTAGAGTATATTACAGGTTCCAGAAATATGGGTCATAAAAGTCCTAATAAAAAAAATCATCACTTGTCCTGCAGACAAGTTACATCTAATGCTAGTAATTTTTTTACGTATCAACAGCAGCAATAATAACCATACTTCACTCTTTTAGAGCATTCTTCACTCACTGATCTTAATGCTCTGTAGCAAAAAAAGTAAAAATTATTAACCTAATTTCAGAGATGAACAGAGGGATGAAGCAACTCCAGGATTAGGCAATGTATCACTGACAGAGCTGGAAACAAAATGCAGGTTCTTTACTTCCAATTCTGTGCTTCAGCCATGAAACATTATTGCTTTTCTCAAATTGAATTCTTCTGAGGGAAAAAAAAAAAATACCAATCATCTTTGCTACACTGGAAGGTTAGTGGAATAAAGAGGTCAGCATACTACGCTGTTCCTTTTGTCCCAAATCTTAAGGTGTTATTCATTCTTACCTATGCCAAAAAAACCTGCCCATATTCTCAGGATGAGAGGCATAGAGCAAGAAGAGTGTCTGTCATCCTCCATTCCTTTCTCAGTTATCCTTTTGATGAGAGCAGCAGGACAGAAGAGTCAGCCCTTGAAGTCAACAGCCCTCCTGTGTTGTGTCACGGGTTGATGGGTACCGGAAACATGACATTATTGGACGCCTAATGGTCTCCTAATGCCTTTCTCAATTTACAGTCAGGAAACAACTGCCTTCATAGTGAAATATCAGAGGAAGTCTAAATGCTCCTGGGAAAACAGATCATCTGAAGTAGTCTACAAAAGCCAGCAAACACTCCAGAACCACCACAGAGGAGAGGGAAATAATCCCTGGATGCAGAACTAGCTTTGCACCTGGTGAACCATGGAGTTGCCATCAAGTGCTCACTGTCCAGTATATTGGGGGCCCATCATCCTAAGCTGACAAATCAGACTGGTCACAAAAGGATTCTCTTGGAATGTTTCTGAGAAAACTCATCATATCAGTCATAGCACAGCCTGCAGGCATGAGAATATATAATACCTGGCACATTCCTTCTCCCATCAAACGAACAAGAATTCTCTTCATTGCAGAGCAACATCACTGCAGGAATTGTCCAGAAAGTGTTAAAAGCAGGTGAGATTGTTAAAATAGTAATTTCCCTGCAATTGGACTAAAAATGTCAAATTAAATTTTCTGTAGATCTTGAAAAGACAGTATTTTCTTCTATGGATATATACAGACTTATAAAATATTAATAGGCTAGAAAAGCACCACTAAAAACTTTCACCTTAGCATAACAACCAGAGGCTTTTTATAACAACAAATATAGTGAATGTGAAGTAGAACTGTTGTAACAGGAGAAAAGTTTACCTGCAGCTGCTGATCTAGTTCTGGAAATGCCAAAGAGAAGTCTTCAGGGGAAGCATCATCTAAAAGGTAAACGCAATGTTAAAAGTCAATGTCTACCAAAGAAGGCATTTCAAGTAATCTATTTTATGAAGTTCTATATTGCATATATTGACAGTAATATTGGGATCCTGAAAACACCGCCACATCTTATCTTTTACACTTGAAATGCCTCAGTAGAATCCTTGAAAATACTAGTGGGCTGGTAATAAGAAAACTTTACATTCTGGAAATACACAAAGTGTATTTTGCTTTACAATGGTTAAGTTAGTCCAGTAGAACATGTGATGATTTAATAAAACAAATTAATCCAAACTGTCTTTCTTCCTGAACTCTCTCCATTACACTGCAAAGTAAAGGACTGTCACAAAGGACTTTAACCTGCCCATTACAATCCTTATGGACTCGATTTGGTTCAGTCATGACAACAAACCAACCTGTGGAGTTTTTTATTTATTTATTTGTTTATTTTTAGTACAGCCTTCCAGCAAAGGTGGGACAGATTGTGCCAGTTATGTCAGGGTTGTGATGTGGACACCTGCCCACTAGTAGCTGGACTCAGATCAGAAATATTAATCAGACTTGGTAACGCCACTGCAATATTTCTTTCTCAGTGACTTTCACACTCTCAGCTTTGCATTGGATTGCGATGACTGTTTACTCATCTTACTACAGGTTATGGGAGGTGAGGAGAATGTTACTATTAGTTTACAGTCAGTTATTTGTAAAGTGTCAAAATTATATAAAGATGGCTCTTACAGGAGAAAATCGCTAACACAGTTCAGATCCTGCAGTCTGCTGTGTACTTGTAGACTTGTACACAGCAAGTAAAACGCCAACAAGATCAAGAGGACCTCACATCAAAGCAGGATTCTAAAAGAGTACAGACTAGGATCTAAATTATTTGTCAAATATTTGATATCTCTTTCTCCTTGCCTCTGTGGTTATACAGCCTATAACCTCCTAGCCTATAAAGGAGGTTGGAGGAAAAAATAAATAAGCCACCTTATCCCATGAAAAGTAAACATACTGGCTAAAACATGGTCAGAGCCTTACTTAACAGCATAGCTAGAGCTGGGCGGCCTCTGGGAAGAGATGCGTAGACATGAAAAAAATACAGTGATACAAAAGCAAAAGCTCTTGAACTTCCTCAGAAAACAAAGTGAAGTTCCTGTATTTTCATGGAGTAGTTGTCTTGCTAGCATTATCAAAAAGTCATACCCATGTCATGTGAATGTCCCCCTTCTTTTTTCACACCATATGCCAAGCACGTCCATTCTGGAAAATACTTGAATTGCTTTAATTGTATAGAATTGTATCATGCTAATATTCAAGTGTTTACCTTTAACTTGCTACTGCTTTCTTGTACAATATATAAATAGACTAATATTCTAAAAGAAGAAAGATGAATCATATGGCAAGGCTAAAAGGAAGGACAGAATAAGACTCAGTCCGACTAGGGCTACAGCTGCTCTACAAGTATTTGGCTGAATAGCTGTTAAATATTCTGACAGAGATATTGGACCAGAGTCATGGATGGCAGTTAAACTGCTATTTGTTTTGACAATTCCAGCACTACAATCTTTGGTACAGTATCTTTAAGTAGGTATCTTGAACATTTTTAAAATTAAGAAAAACATAGTAAATGCAACACTCCAAATTATTTTTTAAAAAATTGAAGAAACATCAGACAGTAATTACTTTTACACGGCAACAGCTATTAATAAGAAAATAAAATTAACGCAGTGTCAGAATACTGGAAAATAAATGGTATTAAACTCCTAAAAAACCCAATTAAAAACTTTGGAAGTACTTTATAAAGAATGGAATAGAGAGAGAAATTAATATAGAGGAAATCCTTTCAATAAACAGATGTTCCCTGCTTATTTTTTGAACTCAAGTGACTGAGTCAATGGTACTAAAAATAGAATGTACTGGTATCCTAACCATTATGACATACCATAGTACATTTTATAATGGGCCTGCCCTAGCATCTATTGAACAGCTGCTAGGGTTTTTTTTAGTTATACTAGTTTAAGACTTGTTTAAATCATCATCTGATGTGCAGAACATCATTGAGAAATGTTACGGACTTCAGCGTTTTGAAATTTTCCTGAGTTCCTAATTCTCTTAGGCTCTTTGAGAATTTCAGCTGAAGTATTTAGCTTACAAAAATTAACAGAAATCCTCATAGATAACTGCAATCTTGTTTTCTATGAAAAGAACATCAAAAGACTTTCCCCACAGCTTTCAGTGATATAAATTATTGCCTCAGATCAGTCTGTATTTCTGTATTAAACTGTTGTCTAAGTAACAACCACAACAATAACAGTAAAAATCACTTGGTAAAAATGAAACACTTTCACACAAGGGGAAAGCAAATGAAAGTAGCCATTCACCTCCTAGAACTTTTTTGAGGATCTTTTCAGAAAGTCAAGAGGAAAGATATAAACTCCTGCATTTTTTTTCCAAAGAATTGCTATTGCCCTTACAAGGTGGAATACTGGGTGTTGTGCAGAAGAACAGTCAAAATCACATTGGCTTTAGCCTTAAAAATCTATTGACTCTGAAAATCAGAAACAAGAAGTATCTGAAATGCCAGTGAAAATATACTGAAGATCAAAACACTCTCAAAACTATCTCCTGATCTGTCTGTGTTTTTTGCTACTCTACCTCTCCTTGACTAGAAAACAAAACTCTGAAATACCTCTTTTTCTTCTTTTCTCAATTAATTATCAATTTCTAGTGAGTGCCTAAATTATTATAAGGAATTAGGGATATAATCAAAGACCCCTTTTATAATTAAGTTAGTGGCTTTTCTGTAGCACAAAGCCCTGAAAATATCTAGGCTGATTCTTCATCAGCTACAAAGAGCATCTCATCCCTGTAGTCACTATAAAGAAACTCATAAAGAAAAATTACTTATAATTCAAGTTGGATGTTGAAAACCTGTTTTGTTTAAAATAAAAATATTTTTTTAAAATCAGAGACAGCAACTCACTGCACCTGAAAATGAGTCAAGATTCTGGTCAAAAGGAAACAAAAAAGGAAGGAAATCATACATGTGTATATTATGGCCATTCCAGCAAACTCAATAACACTATCTTGTCATGTGAAAGAATCAGATCAGGGATGTCATTACAGTCACCTAATCTGTAACATGATTTCTAAATGAGTAGCATTTCCTGATTTCCCATAGATCCCAATTCTAATTTTGAAGTTCTATATTTTAAAATGCCCTAAAGACCTGTACCCTGGTTAAAACCCACATGTTTTTAACCAAAGACTCAGTTCATGTACATGAAATAGTGCAATTTTCATGTTTGTTTCATCAGGTTCACACGCTTGGCTTCCTGCTGAAAATTGTCATTGTAACAGAGAGCATCTGAACTCTATGAACACTGATTGTCTTTGTACAAAAGGCTCACTACTTGCCCTGAGGCAGCTGATATATGCTAATGTTGCACATTTGAAAAAGAATCTTGATTTCTAGAAAGCTGCACTTATTTAGTCATGTTCTGGCCTCCTGGAGATACCAATATCCCAGACCTCCACCATGTAGTCAAATGAGAGAAATCCTTCACGTGTTGCTGTCTGACTGACATAAATTCTGGCACAATGAAGTGTAATACCCAAATCTTTTCCTATATGGCTATTCCATTTAACTGAACTATGAGCTAAAGGCAGTAAATTCTTTAAGAACATCTGATTCACTTGCAGTATAATCTTGGAAATTAGTTTCTCTATGATCTTCACAAAGATAGACAGAATTAGAATATAAAAATTTAAATATGTTGAAAGCACATTAAAGTTGCTAAATCAAGCACTCGAAACTTAGGAAATGCCAATCACAGCTCTGCTTCCTTGAGTAACTGAGTTATGATCCAGTATTTAATTATACAGTCAGGTACTATTTTTTTCTCCTACAGTGTAGGCCAATGTATTCAGATATCTTCCTCCTAAATTAAAGAATTAAATTGGTAACATAAGTAGGTTGATATCCTGTAAGTGGATCAGCCCTTGCACAGGAAAAGTGCTCAAACTGAATTGCAAGGACCACAGCTTGCACCAACAACAGTGGCAAACTGCGTGTCAGGGTCCAGTCTTCGACCCTGGGAGGGCTGTGAGATCCAGCAGCTCTGGACCTGGATACTGACAGACAAGCATAGACTCATCAAATTCATCCTGGAAGGCTGTGTGGCTAAGTGACTGCGACTTGGCACTGCTCTGTGGAGCTCCAGGGCTTCTATTCACAGCCCTGCCTGACACGACCTTACACAACCTCGCAGTTACCTCACTCGTAAAATAGTGGGGAATGGTCACTGCCTCACCCAGGAATAGGATGTGAAGGCTTGCTCAATAATAAGAGTTGTGGACCTCCCAAAAATAGAAGCAGTCCATAACAGAAGAGGCTGGCAAAATTCTTCTACCTCATATACCTTCACTCAAGCCTAAGCATCCTCAGAACAATGTCCCTTTGAGGGTATCTCACCTGTGTTCCCATCTAATTCCCCAAGGACCAAGCCCTGTAGGTTGGGTGTAGTTTTAGGAAATTAGCTCTGTAAATTTTAGCCATGTATTTTATCAATCCTCACTGGTTTTCTCAATCAATGTGCTGGAAAGCCTCTGGTGCCATTATAACCAATATGAGGGTGGGGTAGGCATTTGAAGGTTGCTTTTGGAGAAGCAATAACTGTAAAATAGTCTTGCACGATCAACTAGAAAAGCAAAAAATTTCTTGTAGTCACTAGGACAATGAGCATAAAGAGGAGTAAAATAAGTAATTTTGCTATGCTTGCAAAAATATGACACTGTTCCACTGTCTGTCAGGTTCATTAGAAGATTTATGTTTTGCCTTTGTTGTCAGGGATTTTTCTGGAAAGTGCTATCAGAGGTAGACTAATTTCAAATAAAAGAGCTCACTAACAATTTCAGACCCAGTCATTTATTACCACATGCCATGAGCAGAACTTTTCAGCTAGATTCAAGCTTTTATTTTAGAATGTAAGGTGATGAGATATGAGCCTATTAAACCTTCCCTTCGAACTATTATGCAAAACAGATCCAGCTGTCTAAACTCCATGAAGTTCATATATTTGTAAGATTGATAAAAATTAGGACACATTGAATTTCACTCGTTAAACAAAATTGATGCTGACAAACCACAACGAATTTTTAACTTTGGAAGACTTATTTGAATCTTGGAACGCCACATTCAGTTCAAACTGCATTACTTTCCAAGTGATATAAGGTAGGTTGAAATAATATGTTTCCAATTCATTACTTTATAATAGTACCTTACGTCAAACTGTTGCAATACAGTGTGCAGACACAGGAAATGTGTGTTAGTGAACTTGAGTGAAAAGAGCCAAACATAGACATCTATATATAAAGGAATAAGAGATAAGTAATAAAACTGTCTTCTTACATAGCACCCTATGGTGGGCTGCTCCTGAGACTTTTAAGGAACAGGTTACCCTACTTTCACATTAAAAATACCTCACAAAGCTGGCCAGAATTTCAGCCATCAGGTGTTGACTGACAAATAATGTAATACAAATTACTTCTTGTACACTCATGATAAGCCAGCTCTGGTCTTGTAGGTCAGTTAACACAAAGTAATTTCTTCTCATGAGTTGAGAGTAGTTTCTCCTTTCACTGCTCCTCACACCCATTGCTTGGTTACAATCCTAGCCAGTGAGATAATCGCCACTCTGAAGAAACATTCCATTTCCTCTTTTTATATCCAGTTATGCTGTCAGTTCCTCCTAGTAAGCAGTTGTACAGCCCCCAGAAGGAGAATTCAGCCTTTCTTGGCAAAATGTGTCACTGTGCCTTTCAAGTGAGGTAGAATTTAAGGAAAAGCTCAAGTCAGAGCGATTTCCTTAGCCCCTGCAAAGAACTTATTGTATCCTAGCAGTGCATGAGCCTCAGCTGATGCTTTACTATCACACTTGTATCAGGTAACTCCTGTTTGAACTGAAAACAAATGTTCTTGTCAAGGAAAAAAATGGTGAAAAAAATAGAAGAGAGTAAGGAAAAAAAAAAAGCACCTGCTATTAAATACCTAAAGGTCTATCTGTTGAATGCCTTTGTAGCTTATCTTTAATTAAAAAAAAAAAGAGTGTTAAATACTTGTTTGTACTCTCTTGATTTGGTTTGCTAGAAATTTTCACACTTTTTAAAAGCTTATTTCCTTTGCCTTCGCGAAACATATGAAGCATAAAAACCCTTGAAATTCTTGTGACATAGTAAAACAATAATGTTGGTTTAGACATCCCAGTAGCCCCCAAAGGGATGTGATGCAGAGGGGAATATGGCACTCACTATACTGATTGCTATGTTTTTTAATCAGTACTCATGAAGATTCTGGATTGCATACTGCAGGAATATTTGTATATGTACAATAAGGGATTCAAAATTTTAACAGTTTTAACATTTGGAACATTTGGAACATTTGGAACATTTGGAACATTTGGAACATTTGGAACAATTTAACAATACGTAGAAGAAAAATATTACTTTCTCTAATTGAGTTTATTTTTGCAAACATTAAGAGAGGCAGAAATTACTGGCAGGATAAAAAAGTAAAAAATAAAATGTGATGCAATGTTAAGGAAGTTAGGCTTCCTGCCTTTCATATCCCTTTCTTCCAAGCTATTCACAGCCTTGTCATTTCCTACTGCCGTCTCTTGTCACAAACCACTCTGCCCTCTTTGATTTTCCCATGGTCTCAGCTTTCTGACCTGTTTTCAGTGTCTCACTTTAGCATTCTTTTTCAATATTTTGTAAGACCACTCCCCTTTCTTTATATCTCTCAAGACCTATTTGTCCCATAATTCCTGCAAAAAAATTACGACGTGACTGTATCTTAAGAGATGAGAATGATTCCTTACTGCTTTCTGTAATAAAAATGTAAATACCATGTTATTTTAATTTATGAAATAGGGCACATAGATAATCAGGTTTTTCTTTATCCTCCTTGTCCCAATCTTTCTGTGTCACTCATCTTTATGAACTGAAAGTTAGGTTCACTAATATATGAAGATCTATATTAATTTTGTTGCTATGGGGATAAGACTGTATTTCAGGATTGTAGCAGAAAATTAATAGTACACAACAATTAGCTAGGAAAGATAATGCATATTCTAAAAAATTTAAATCTGAGATTCTGTTCACACAAACCTCAGGCAGCAAACTCACACATTATCCTACAATGCACAGAATCCCACAAAGCACTCCACAGCAGTAGGTTTCAGTTATCCTTATACCTCACACTATAAATACATCTCAGCCGTGACTCCAGGCACTCACCTTTAGCAAAAGCAAAAGCTAACATTTTTTGGGATGCTTTTCAGCTTCCTCTTTGCTTTATTTCATTCTGACTTTCACTGTCTGGCAACAGCTCTCTGGTCCTTAATAACACTGAAGGTTTGAACTAATAGTATTTATCTTCTCCAAAGGGTCCATGTGTGTACAGGGTATATTTGGGGAAATTAATACTCCCTCAGCACTAGATGACAGGATAAATATCAATGAAATTTCTACTGCTCTCTCAGAGAACATGCCATGTGGGGCACCTGTTTCCTGAAACCTTTCACCAAGCTGGGCATGTGTGGCACTTTACAACCTTCCTGCTAGAAAGTCTCTTCCTGCTCTAGGCTCATCCAAATTTGTCCTTTTACTTTTCTTGTTTTACAATTCCATAAAATCAGACATACTGCATGTGCAGGTAAATTTTATAGTTAATTACAGTCCTAATTACATTCCACAAACCACTGAATGAAAGCTAAGATTGAAACTATGAATCTAGTGGGTTTAGTCTAATGAAATTGTTAATGGAAACATTAAAAGTTATCAGACAGCACAACTGATCACATACTACCACTTAGGAAAAAAATCCATCCATTACACTGGACTAGGTTTGGTATTGTAAACACTGGTAAGTTATGTAAAATTTAAAAGCAGTTATTTCATTGTGGTTTACTCCATGAATTAAACTGTACCTGGGGAATCATTCAGGCTGAAGGCAATTCGTACTGGCTTATCAGCAGGTACCCTGGCGGTGGTGATCATGTGGGCACTTGAGTCAATGTTTTTACTTGTTTGTTCCAGCTGTAACAATACAAAAAATATATTACAGAGCATGTGACATCATTCAACAAATGAGTTTTAATGCTTTTCATGCACTCACAACTGCCTTTCCTATTCCAGCTCAGCAATGCTGAGAATCAAAGTCAAGGGAGCGCCATTTCACTTTTCCATTTAAAAAGAATTTAAGTGAAATTCAGTGCAGAGACTGCTTTTATTTTTGCTATTTATAGATTAGAAAGAACGATGGCAAAGGAAGCTGCCCCTCTTCTCACCTGCTTGCTCCCCGCCATTGCCCCTTCAGCAAGCCTTGACTCGTGGCAATGCTGCCTGGTTCTGAAGGTGAAGAAGGAAGGAGGGGTGGGGAGTTGAGAGTAACATGACCCCAAGCCTGCCCTGTGATTGGAACTGTGCACACCACTCCACATGGTGTCAATGAGGAGGCACTCATCCTCCTACCTTCCACCCATACTCCCCCAGTTCAACCGTGCCTGCGAGTCACACACTTCATGACCAAAGATTCATGGGGTCTCCAAACCTTGGTGGTGATTCTTCAGTGGAAGCCTGTGCAGATGTAGGGGTCTGTCTGCATGGGTTTGGCTCCTGGATTGGGACCTTACTCAGTCCTCTGACTTTCTTCTGAGACCATCAATTCCTAAAAGTGATTTTACTGTGGTGAAACCCTGTCCATTAAGAAAACTGCTGGTTCATCTCCGATATGGCATTAAAGAATTGTTGAGCAACAAAAGAATTAGCTACTTTTGATCTCTGATAGTGTAATTAAAACATCTCTGTACCCTGAAAAGTTGTACTCTGAGCTCTACTATGTATATTTAACTTTTTGAATGAACCGTTTTGGTTATACTCTATTGAATAGCTGAATGCAAACAATCTTCTCGATTATCTAGCACAAAGCTGCTAAAATTCAAAGGTATTAAACTTCTGATTATCACCATGTGTGGAGAACGTAAAGTCTGTGGGACTTCATGCATGCAAAAGATCTGCCCATAAAGAAATTATTTTAGGACTCTGGACTGCTATCTGGCATGCATTGTATTCATACCAACTATGTGGACAATTATAAGAGTAGCTTTTAAATTATAATAAAAACTTCTTAGTCAATTGGAAACCAAGTTCATCAGGAAAGTACGATGCATTTACTAATTATTTGTCAGGAGACAACAGAGCATTTAGCTGGTGAAAACAAAAGCCAGTTTCCTAAGCCAATAGTCTTGCAGTTTTTCAGTAAAGTAGCTATTGTATTGCATGGTAATTCTACCAAGTCATTCTAATTCATACTGAATTATTTGGCAGCCTCAAAAAGTCAATAGAACAGAACACTATTTCAGGAGTATAATCTTCCTTGGTGGTGCACCAAGTGAATCAAACACTTCTCTGGTGTCATTGCCATGTAGTCAGTGGAAGAGGATCAAATTTGCATTGGGTCCACTAATTTCAGCATTTCTTGTATATTTGCTTTGTCTGTCTTGATATTTAGCTAGCAGAGTGATATGGTTGCTTGTTATTTGATGTGCATAATCTTTTTGAATAATAACAACAAATAATCTAAAATCCTTACTTCAAATAAATCTTATTTGAAGCTGAAAGTCTCTTTCTGCTAGTATACAAAGGATATCAGGGATTGTTCTTAATTCCCCGTTACTAGTATTCAAGATCCACAAAATCTGAACTGTTATCTATGAAGCAGAGGCAAAGAAAAGTCAAATAAATTGCAGCCATGTATGTTTTTGGATTCAGGAAAAGACCCTTGGAGTCAACAGAAATATTTTATTTTGAAGTGCATTGCATCAGAGTAAATAACTTTTACCTTCTAAGCATTGTTGATCTCTTCTCCACCCTCACTTCATATGAAATACCTGAGACAACTAATTGTTTTTAAAAAACAGCAGAATTACTAATGCAAAATTCTTTAACATATTTCCCTTCCATACTTCCCAATACAAAGTACAGAGAAAAACCCCACAGAATGAAGAGATTTTAAGTGATAAGCAAATCCTTAAAACAAGACTGTTCATTGTTCTGTGCTGTTTGTACACCTTCCCTGACTGACATCAACTGACTATCTCAAGTGGTCTTCCACATAAAAGTATACTTCACATTTCACAGCATAGCCTAAGAAATTAAAATTATGCATTCTGCTAGAGGTTTACAGTTGTCACAACAATATTGCTACAAGAGTGTTATTTTACCCCAGTCACATACTCTGTGGTATGCAATGTTTTTAAATTAACTCTTTTAACCATCTGGTCTGTGAGGGCAAAAATCAATACCCTTTCAGTAAGAAATGGTGAATTCTATCACAACACAAAAGTAAGTTTTCATTTTATTCTAATTCAGAAAAAAGAAATCTCATCTTCATATACAGAAATTATTCTGTTATTCATTTATTTTCATATTACATTTATCCCTTTGCTCCTTTTTGTGCCAAATCCTCAAGCTCTTCATCACAAAAAGCAATCTCAGAGAACAGAGAGAGATGGAAGAAACCTGTGTGTAAACAAGGTGATATTAGGAAACATGCAGACCAACTGCCCCCAGTTCCCCACATGCTTTCTCCATGAATGAAGAACAGTATCTCTGCAGACAGAGATGAGTGGGCAACTTGGAATTTAATGATATTTAATGAGCAGCTCTCTTCTTCCCAACAATTGTCTATAGAGCTGGCTGCTGTAGAAAACCTGCAGCAGAACTCAGATTAAATGCTGTTACAGCTCTATGGATTTTTTTCACACCTGTTGCCTTACCTCACTTAGCGGAGTGTCTGCGCTTGTATAATCCAGGACCAGCCACTGCTTTGGCTTGTTGTTGCCTTTATGGACTAAAGCTTCAATAAAAGAAAAGGCTGCACCTGCTGCATAGCAACAAACTGACAAGGTCTGAGAAGCTGAGACAGCTGTCAGGGCAACATGCTGCTACCTGCACTTCCCATAGGCTTTGCTGTCCCAAAAGATAACCCTTTTCCACTGTTCTCCACAATTCTGCTTTTCCTTCCTCTCCTTGCCAGGGATGAGGGATTATGATGCTGTCACGCTTCAGGGAGGAAAAAATCCTTTGGTCACGGGCATTAAGCAGCAAACTGAGCCCAAGATTTTTAATTCATTAGTCCTGGCAAACCTGAAATACAAACAGACTTGCTTCATAGGACAGGAATGTTTTCAGCATGACCCAATCAGTGTCTGTGTCTATTCCAGCAAACTGGCAAAGATAGCATGACTCCAGTCAGCAAAAATGTCTGCAGCTCCAATCAGCTTGGGCTGACACTGCCAACTTGGATTGGCTACAAGCACACTCTCAAATGATAGCAGTGACTATCAAAGCTAACAACAACCGATGGCCTTGGCCTCTTAGGCTTAGGTTTGTGTTGGCTTCAGTTAAGCCAGGTTTGTTTTAGAGCAGCCATTAGCCCTGCTCTTCTGAGAAGATAATAGGCAAATCTCAGAATGCGTAGGCTGTAAAAGCAGATATATTTATAGATCAGCTGGTGATGGTGCTGATAAATGAAGCTGACTCAATCAGAGATTTGTCTGAACTTGGAGGATTTCAGATAGCTTTTTTTTTCAAACCACTGGCAAGCAATTTAATAGATAAATCTTGAAGTATTAAATAGATTAAATTCTTCAGTTTAAATTTTTATTTTCTGTTGCCAGAAAATAAAAGTTTAATCCCTGTCACGCACATGCATTGCCTACATGACTTCTTTGATTGAGTGCTACCACTGTCATTACAACAATTGTAGAAAAATGGAGAACAATTACAGAATGATTTTACAGAATATCTTTATTGTTTTGTGCTTGAAAAGGGGGTCTCCTTTTGTAGCTCAAAATGTATGTGAAGGTGTATTTCGTCTTTGAATTCCAAATAGAAATAGTTTATCTAACCCAGATCTATGTAGACACATTCCTGGATTCCTTTGGCTCAGGTGATATACAGAGGTTGCAGGACAAACAAAGACATGAAAGTCTGAAGTCACAGTTTCATCCTTCCTCACTCTCACCTTCTGGCCCTAGTCCAGGATTGAACTAACCAGGGCAAAACTCTGGAAGACAGCAGTTGCCCTTGTGGTCTCAAAAGATCTTTTTTTACACTTCAAAATTACTAAACTGCAAAAAATATCCTACCCATACTGCCTTTACCCCGGCAATGACTTGGGGAGGCACCAGACGGCTACACCATTAGTTAAGTATCTCCTGAGGCTTTCTTTTACTGCAGTGGGATTTCAGAGCTCTGGCCCAAACAGCTAGTGAAAGCTGGACTGCCAATATGACTACACTGACCATTTTCTCTTCTCTTGATATGTTTCTGAAAAGATTGAGGGTTCCTCCCTAATTGCCTCCTTTGGAAGGGGCAGAAGATAGATTTGCCTCTGATCACAACCATTATTGCAAATAACATTCTACAGCTCAGTATTACCAGCAGTTGGTATTGACCTCCAGCTCCACGTCCAACTACTGTGAAAGTATGTGTTGGAAGATAGAGAAAATCCTGGCTCTGGTGGAGTCACAAAAATATTCCGCATCAGTTTTCATGGAGCCAGGGTTTTCCCCAAATCATAAGATACTGCTTTGTATGGACAGATGGTATTCGGATGGTATAAGTGCCTTCATTACATGCCATTACCGTAAAGCCTAAGGAAGGCTCTCTATATAAAATCCTAGGACAGGCAAAATTTTCAGTAGCCATGACAGCAATGGTCTTGGATAGAAATGATGCCTGAATAGGCCAGGGTGTTTTTTTTCCAGATGGCTCCATCACTCCACATTTCCAGACTGACACTTCAGTTGCACTCAGTTTAAATAGCATGCGCATTTGCAAATTGAATACATTATCATTTTATATCTTGCATCCACTCTACTAATGTTTTTTAAATCTCACTGTTTCTAGTTAAATCTGTATTATTCACAGACTCATGGAGTCACAGAGTTGTTAGGGTTGGAAGGGACTTCTGGAGATCACCCAGTCCAACCCCTCCTACAAAACCAGGGTCACCTGGAGCAGGTGACACAGGAATGTGTCCAGGTGGATTTGGAATGTCTCCAGAGAGGGAGATTCCATGAGCCCCCTGGGCTGCCTGTTCCAGTGCTCTGCTCCTCTCCATGGAAAGAAGTTCTTCCTCATGCTCAGATGAAACTTGTGTTTTAGTTTATGGCCATTGCTCCTTGTCCTGTCACTGGGCACCACTGACAAGAGTCTGGCACCATCCTCTTGGCAGCCTCCTTGGAGATATTTGTATGGATTATTGAGATCCCCGCTCATCTTCTCCTCTCCAGGCTAAACAGGCCCAGCTCCTGCAGTCTCTGCTCATAAGAGAGATGCTCCAGAACCCTCATCATCTCTGCGGCCTCTGCTGGACCTTCTCCAGTAGCTCCTTGTCTTTCTTGCCCTGAGGAGCCCAGAACTAGACACACTTACACACTTCAGTGAAGTGGGCTGCCTCTGAAAACTGTGAATTGCAGGCTAAGATCCAAAACTGCACAAACCAAAAGGCCCCTAAATTGCATTTAAATATCAGCTCTGTGCTTTACACAATGATTAGTCACCTGAAACTACTACTTTATGGGAGGTGGCATATTTTTAAGATGTGAGACTATTATGGCATTCTGCATACAGAAGATAAAATTTGAAGCACCAAGATGAATGATTTGACAGAAATTGTTTTATCATCTATCTATTCTTGGGGTGATTGTGCTAAAATTCTCTACAACATGGACTCGAACAGCATATTTTAAAAAGTTCTCTAAATTACTTTATAAGAGTAAACTAGGGAAGATCTCAATTTTAAACAATGGGGAAATTGAAGTCTAGGATGCTTCACTTCCTTGACTTGCTCAAATTAATAGTCAGAGAGAGATAAATCCCATGCTTCTTACTTACTAAAGAGGTGATTTAAATAATTGCACCAAAACAAATTACTCTCCAATTTCTTGCAACACAACAAATACTTCTCCCTGACAGGCTGCACATACACCTTACAGTCATCTCTGTGAAAATTACAGAATGCTGTTCATTCCAAGGTGGGTTTTTAGTGTAGGAGCACAGCCTGACCTGTCCTTTTTCAGTACACTCTTAGTCATCAGATACCTGGTATCCAAGCAAAATCCTTTCAATCTTGCATCACAGTATGAAACTGGTGATGTGCTAGAAGAGGATATCCCGTTTTATTAGTCAAAAATACCTTAATGGAATGTACTCTGAATTAGGAACACTGGGACTGATATTCAGTAGCGGAAACATGCAAATTTGCAAGAAATTTTAGGATGAAGTATCAGTTATTCTACAGATGTTAAAAAAAGCCAGTATCTGCAATCTAATAAAACACCTGTTGCCTTCACTTTTTTAGCTGAGCTACTTTCAATTCATCTCAGTTTCCTAGTATAAGTAGTATTTTAGTAGCATATGATCTCATTCACGCTAAAATGGTGTTTCACAGATTGCCAGTCACTATTTAAAAATACACTTTAAATATTCTAGCATATGGAAGATGCTCCAAGAAGAAATTTAAAAAAAAAAAAAAAATTGCCTGAAACTGCTCACAGAGCAAAATCACAAACAATCCAACATCCCATATCCTGAAAACAGGAGCAACCAATGGAGCATTTCACTAGTGTTCTTAGGTATTACCTCTGATCTCCTTGCCTAGGTAGTATTACAACACAGGTAAAATAACGTACTTTCCCCAAAGCTCTACTCTCATAAATGGCGGAACCCATCAGATTAAATGAAATCATTTATACCAGCATGAAAATTACATTGTGCACCAACTTAGAAAAGAGCACATAAGCAAATTTATAATTAATGTCAAATTGAAATTCAATAGCTGAATTCACTTACATTGGATCACACAGGTCTAATAAAGGAGATTGCTGCAGAGAAGTTAAAGATTGGCTTAATCAAGGTAATGTGGATTTACAGGAGCTGACTCAGCAATTTTTACACTTTAAGATCATCTGCAAATAACTATATTGTGAATTATTTGAAAACCTGACTGGTGAAAAGCTCCATCATTTCCACAGCAAACTCCAGGCAGAAATTATGAAAAGCTCCTTCTACTGAGAGGAAGAAAGCTGATGCCTTTGAGATATGATGCTGCCAAAGATCCTTGTGTAACTCTGCATGGAAAACAAGATGAAAGCTGAAGTTAGAAATATTACTGGAAAAGCTTCACTATTGTCAGAAATCAACAGGTGCAGATTTACATGCTTTACATCAGCATAGAGATAAAAATAACCTTTAGAAACTAATTATGGGAAGAATGATGGTGGGTCATCTCAGCAGGGAATGCTGAAGGAGGATACAGATAGACAGTGTTCAGCAATTCACTGCGAGGTCAACAGCTGAATGTTCAAAGCCAGCATTGGCTAGCACTGGCTAATTGGAAACACCAGCACTTAAACAAAAATGCACAAATTTTGCTTACCAATTGTGCAGCTAAATCAAATTCAGCTTGGTCCTAGAAGAGAAAGATAGTTCTCTCACATCCCTGTAAAATGGAGTAATCACTCCATAGAGCACACCAGAAGAGGACACTGTAAGACATTACAGCCTCACTTGCAGATGATGAGTGAGGTCATCATGCTGTCATGGGTACATGCACAAGACTTTCCTGAAGCTTTGTTGTTCTACGGAAGAAATCAACACGCAGAAGAATGTGGCAAAATCCCAAACAGCAGCTGGTATTCTGGCAATGCTTGAAACCTCACTACTAATTCAGCATTGAAATTGCCTTAGGTAATACTGCTAGCTGCGGACACAGAGGAGAAGTTTGGAAACAACAAAATCTAGAATATTTATTAGCAAAAAGAATTCATTAGCAAATGCAGCTCATAATAGTCCAGGAAGCCCTCACATCCTCTCTAGATATTCATCTGCACTTGCAGTCCAGGGCAGTATCCTGGGCTACATCAAAAGAGATAAGACCAATAGGTCAACGGAGGTGATTCTCCTCACCTGCTCTGCTCTCATGAAACCCCACCCAGAACGCTGTGTCCAGCTCCAGGGCCCCCAGCATTAGAAGGACATAGAGCTGCTGGAGTGAGTCCAGAGAAGGAGGCCATGGAGGGGCTCTGAGGGCTGCAGCCCCACTACTCTGGAGACAGGCTGGGAGGGCTGGGGGTGTTCGGCCTGGAGAAGAGAAGGCTCCAGGGAGATCTCAGAGCACCTTCCAATGCCTAAAGGGGCTTCAAGAGAGCTGGAGAGGGACTTTGGACAAGGGTGTGGAGTGACAGGACAAGGGGAATGACTTCCCACTGACAGAGAGGAGGTTTAGATTGGCTATTAGGAAGAAATTCTTCCCTGTGAGGGTGGTGAGGCCCTGGCACAGGTTGCCCAGAGAAGCTGTTGCTGCCTCATCCCTGGAAGTGTTCAAGGCCAGGTTGGACAGGGCTTGGAGCAACCTGAGATAGTGGAAGGCATCCCTGCCCCCGGCAGGGGTGTTGGTACGAGATGATCTTTAAGGTCCCTTCCAACCCAAACGATGACTCTGTGATCTATCCCTGAAAAGTTACAGTATTATAACCACCAAGAGCAGTGTGATAGATGTATCAGGCATGTAACTATCATAGAATGACAAGATACGTGCATGTGAATTTATCTTGTTCTGTAGAATGAACGACATTAAACAAGAAATCATATGGTTACGGCCAAAATCTGTCAGACTTATGACCTGCGTCCGCATTTATAGTCAGTGTGGAACCCTTGTACCTCTCTGACATGATCTGTAATGGTGGGTAGTCACACCACTTTCCCCCATGAACCCAAATTCAGCCAAAATCGCTTATTCCAATGAAAGGCATTCTATTTTTTATAAACCTAAAGGCACACTAGGAGAAAAAAACCCCCAACAAATACTTTGCCAAGATTTATCTGCCATGATAAATTACACAAGACAATTTCAAAGGCTATTTTCAAAGACTAAGGTCAGCTCCTATCCAGAAAAAAAAAGGCTCTGCCAATTTTTTACTAGAACACTGACAAGAAAAAGTCGGGTAAGGACAGTAAAGTGCTGCTTTTTCAGAGGGGAGTAAAATAGCCCTTGGACTTTGCTTTTCATAAATGATCACCCTGAAGCTGATTGCAAGTGAAGGACTAAGCACTACCGTTGTGTCATTAGTAATACCACACTCTTGCTCTTGTCACAGGAATTTAATAAGAAATAAGCAGATATTCTTGTGATCTAATGTACAGAACTAAGCCAGTCAGTCATATTAAGACTGCAGAATATTCCAGTATTACATGACCCACTGCAGAGTCCCAGAGAACCTGACTTTAGTCACTTGATTGTGCTTGTACATTCTCCTCCGCAGGCCTCACTGTGATCTAATGCTCATTAGGCCTCGGTCTTGATGAACTGTACCTGGGCTAAGCCCCTCTTGAGCTTATCAGAAACACTATTCCCAGGAAATAGTGGTGTCTAGTAAGCACCTGTTTTTTTAACAAACAGCCTTGGAAATGTATTTTTCTTGCCTGAATAACAGCCCAGTGGAATAATATTTTTGTTACTGAACCTTCAAAGAAGCTTGTTGAACTGAATTGCCACCAGGATGAAAGTTCAAACAATTGAAAGTGAATCTGTTTGAGCTCTCAATTATAAGGGGCTAGTGCATCCTGAAGCCCACTCTCCAATGACCCTATAAACCGCAGTCCAAAGCAAGTCTCACTGAGCATTCTATTCCTAGAAGATAAGAAAGCTAATGTGTAAGTCTCAAACACAGATAATTGGATGGCTGTGGAGCCAACCAAGGACTGTTAGTAATAAACAAGGACTGTTGATACTAACACGCCATGAGAAAGAACAAGATGTGGCTGGAGAAGGGGAGCAAGGCAAGATAGGGCAGCACTTTTCCATGAGAAAGAACCACATACAGTATGGCATAGGCGCAAGAATGTACATGGACTATGGGGTGGAATTAAGACCACCAAAGACCCCCCAACGCCCTCCAACCCATTTCCAGAAAGGCCTGAAAGAATAGACTGTGCATGATAGCTAACTTACATAGAAAGCGAGAAACCTGTCTTCAGAGTGGAGAAACGTGTCCCTAGAAATGGACCCCCTTAAGTCTGGGTGGTGCCCCAGAACCCTGGACATCTCACAGGCCAGACCAACACAGCTGGATCATCACTTATCAGCTGGATCGCCAGTGAAACAAGGATTGGCATACCCTCTGCTGGATCAATGCTGGAATCAGAACTGGTGATCTCTTTTACTCTCTTCTCTTTTCCTTCCTTCCTTCCTTCCTTCCTTCCTTCCTTCCTTCCTTCCTTCCTGCCTTCCTTCCTGCCTTCCTTCCTGCCTTCCTGCCTCCCTCCCTCCCTCCCTTTCAAACCTCCCTCCCTCCCTTTCAAACCTCCCTCTTTAATTCCCCTTCTCCCTTTCACCCTACACTTTTAGGCGAACCCCATTGCTGTGTGCTTATATACTAAGTCAGCGACTAACACCAATTTCCATGCCAAGTGTGTAATTCACTAATAAAACTTCCTGCTTATTTGCAGACCCTCAGACTTCTGTCATTCCCTTAGACCAATGAATATTTATAAATCTTAGCTACTTCCTTCCCCTTAAGGGTGGGTCATCACACCCTATCTAAGTGCAATATCAACATGAAAGATTACCTAACTTATTAGTCAAGATGACATTGCTTCTTGAAATGACATGATACTGATATTTCTCACAATAAAGAAATGTTATATGGCTCTGCCATCAGTTTTCTACCAAACTCCAAACAAACACAACCCAAAATTAACAAAATGCCCACCTTTTTTGTGTGATTTTGAGTACTCCACAGGAAAGAATTCTGATGGTTTTATCACTTTAACTGAAACATGTCTGCTACGTCTGTTTTTGACAGATTGGCATTAATACTCTCAAACATATGAATTACCTTTGAAAACCAGTAATTCCAGACAACAGAGAATAAGCACTAATTTCTAAATCCCTTCTTTACACCTAATCCATAGTATGACTAGAAGTAGCTGTTTACAGAAACCTGCTCTTCAATGCTGCCCCTCAGAGGGCACATTCTAGAAATTACACTATCATAGAATGGCCTGGGTTGGAAGGGACCTTAAAGATCCTCTGATCCCAAACCACACCATGGACAGGGACACCTTCCACTATCCCAGGTTGCTCCAAGCCCTGTCCAACCTGGCCTTGAACGCTTCCAGGGATGAGGCAGCAACAGCGTCTCTGGGCAACCTGTGCCAGGGCCTCACCACCCTCACAGGGAAGAATTTCTTCCTAATATCCAATCTAAACCTCCTCTCTGTCAGTGGGAAGCCATTCCCCTTGTCCTGTCACTCCACACCCTTGTCCAAAGGCTCTCTCCATCTTTCTTGTAGGCTTCCTTCAGGTACTGGAAGGCTTCAGTTAGGTCATCCCAGAACTTTCTGTTTTTTCAGGCTGAACACTCCCAACTCTCAGCCTTTCCTCACAGCAGAGGTGCTCCATCCCTCTGATCATCTGGGTTGCCTCCTCTGGACTTGCTCCAACAGGTCCATGTCCGTCCTGTGCATTCGAAACCTATTGACTCTGTTGGTACTGACTGTTCACCAATATGGCATATTAATGTAAAACTCCTTAACTGCTTTCAGAAATTGCTTTTGCTACAGCAATTTTTATCAAAAAAAGAACCTTGATGCCCCATTCCACATTCACGCTAGCCCCTAGTGACATCTTTGTTTTGATTCTATTATTTTCTTCATGTTGTCATCTATAATAATCCAAAAGCAAAATGAAATCTCCAAACTAAACCTGTAATATCTTTTTTTATAAGCTTCATTGGTGGTACCAGTGAATTGTTTTAGCACCATGAACTAGACACAGGCTGCTGTAGCTCCTGCTTGAGGCATCTAAACCAATTAAAAAAAAAATTGTGTGTGTATACATTTTTTGGGAAAAATTGTATGTTCCAGTTTACAATTTAGATGATCAAACTGCCTGTTAACTTGAGAATTTCAAATCTTCAAACACAATGCAAAATTAGAAAATTACTCCCATCCCATTCATCTAGTTCTTATAGTTTTACAGCAATAAATAAAATCAAAGTGCTTTAAAATTAACTAAGCCAGCTATTAAAGAAAGCTCACAATTCTTGAAAAGTTATAGAGTTCTCTGTTGTTGGCACAGAGAACTCACAGTTTGTATTACCACGGCTTAGCAGTTGATGATATTTGAATTTTAAAGCATTACTTTCAAAAGTTTCAAAACCCATGGCATACAGACATGACAGACTAGTTTTGATATTAAAAAATGCAAAAACTTAAGTGTAAGAAAACAGTTTCAAGTATTTTTGCCTCTACAAATTTTTTTACAAGCCATAATTTGCCATTAATGATTATAAAAAAGCAAACATTGAGAAACATTGTCTAATTTCACTTGCTCATGAACCTCCTTTTTTTTTCCAAGTTCTATACACAAATATTAGAAGGTTTTTGCTACTCTTCTTCACACCACCATTCACAAATTTCACCATAATCTCTTTAAGCTTCCTTAAACCAAGAAATAGACACAAGAAGTTAAACCAGCAGGTTTCTATGAGACTGTAAGATGTTATGCAAAGGACTTCCTGTTTTATTCTAGATTTCAGGGAGAAACACTACAAGCATGTATCTGGAATCCTTTAACACAGGCAAGTAGAAACACATGCCCAGCTAAAAATAATCTATTCTTCAGAGCTACTGAGAAGTCTGCAGGACATTTTCAACCTTCTGGAACCATGAATCATACAACAGTGTCACACAACCAGTAATCCCACTTGTTCTAAGATTTCCCTTACTTTCACCCTACTGATGGTCCTGGGATAGTTTATTATAACTCCTAAGTCTGACAATAGATTAACTGAATAAGCCACACTGTTATTAGTAACTTAAACTACATCACCATTAAGTAAAAACATTAAAAAAATTTAACAGTAAAAATACTGTACATGGCATTACTTCACTGTTTCAACTTGGAGTGTGATTCCAGTACGCAAAATCAATTATTAGCTCTCAAATTCATAATCCTTTGTAAGTCTCATCAGAACAGAGCATTTCCTTTTGTAGTTCTTTTGTACGTGCCAGCAGTAACAGAAATTCAACACTGAAGACAAATTGCTGGTCAGACTGTACTGTAGAGGATTGGAATCATGGAGGCGCGACTTCAGGGAGAAGACAACTTTCTAATATGCAGCCTAAACCTTCCCTGATAGAGTTTCATGCCACTCCCTCAGGTCCTCTTGCCAAACACCAGAGTCAAGAGATCAGTGCTGCCCCTCCACTTACCTTTGATTTTTAGGAAGTTGTAGGCTGCAGTGAGGTCTCCCCTCAGTCTCCTCTTTGATGCCTATATTTTAGTCAATAGAACTCAGAACCTGGACCATAAAGATGCATAATAAACATTTAGATATTCATCTTACTGTACTATGTAAAAAAAAAAAAAAAAAGTGCATCACAGATAAAATCTATTTTTGATATGCAATGAACACCTAGACTGCAGGGTTACCAAGATAAGCAATACTGACAACGAAAAAGAGTTTGGACAATTATCCTTCAAAAGCAAAAAAGACAGAGATTTCTTTATGGCTCAATTACTGTTTCAAAAACCTTAACCCCAAACAGGGTTTGAAATTAAATCTGCCTGATACCACTGAGCCATGGATGAGGTGTTCGCAGAATCACTAAGGTTGGAAAAGACCTCCAATATCATTGAGTCCAACATTTCACTGAACACCACCACATCACCTTCACCTTGGAACTTCAATGTCTGGTGACATCCTTTAGCCAACATCAGTGAGCTTGGGGCTTAACACCAGGATGTGACTTTTTTTGTTGTTGTTGTTGTGCATATTAGAGCACTGGTACATTCACAATGACCTGTTTTGAAGGTTTATTAGAAAATGTTCTCTGCTCATTCCTTATATGTAAACTGTATTGCACTACTTAAATGATACCTTGGTTAGCTGTCCGTAATGATTTTTTAAATATATATATGTATAACTTAATTTTAAAAAAGAAATAGAAGAAATAGTGCAGTCTTCAACAATAACAGGTTTTTTAGGCAGTGTGTGTCTCCTGTTCAAACAGAAGATCACACTTTGGGGATTTAGTGTGCAAGACTGAGAACAAGTCCCATGCAATAGTCACAACTCTTAGGATGAATCAATTCTGTGGCTTTTGGCCCAAACTACATTTTGGCATGATTCCCCTGTTTGTGCTACATGGCGTAGTATCTCCTGCTTTGCATGAGTGCACAGCATTTATTCATTAACACTCTTCTTTAAACACTTCAAAAACCATGTAAGAAAGAGTGCAAATTCCATAGTGTGAGATACGGTTCTTAGTTACAGCTGGGAAGGCTGTGCAGTGCAGAAATGAGGGCTGCAAGGGTGTCTTTAGAGTTCTTTTGATTCACAACCAGGCACAGATTCAGGCCAATTTCTGAGGTGCAGGCAGATAGATGGGGCTGACAGAGTAGCCAGGAAATAACGGGACACACTGAAGTTCCCCAGGTCATGCTGGTGGGTCGCGCTCCATGCTGGCAGCAAGAAGGACAGTGCCCTGCAGACCCTGGGCCAGAAGACTACCACTGGTCTGAGTTCTGGAGAATGAATGAATTTCTCAACAGGTATATTCAGATTATACATGATGAACAACTCTAAAATTAATCCTCAAATAATAACGAGGACGATATGAAAAACAAAATTTGTAGTTACTTGGGGAAGGTCTCTAAAATTATTTAGGTGGAGAAACAAAGTATTAAAAATTGGAAAAGCCTCTGTGTCTGGCCTGAAGATCTAGTACTTGTTTAGACCATCCTTAGAAAACTCCAAATTGGGCATCTAAGTCATGATATGACAGGGTGAAGAAAGTAGACCACAGATCTCAGTGGCTCAGGCACCAGCCAACATAACTTGTGGTTTTGATCTCAGAATCCTTCCTTTTTAGCTATGGTTTTTTTCTGTTTAGTGTTCGCAGAGCTGAGAGAAATGCAAATCAGGTGTGGTAGTGACTTGTTTTCAGGAGGCTGCAGATAGATGTTATTTATTCTACTCTTCATTACTTCATTTGGGTATTATTTCTGCAGAAGTCTTCATTTATTCAATGCCAAGCCTGCCCCTCTCTTCCACTATTTCCTATCTTTTCCAATTACAGCCTAAAATTCCTATTTCCCTCACTCCTCAGTTTGGTGTTCTCCAAGATTCTACTGCCACACAGGTACTGATAACTCCTTCCCACCCAACGAGAACAGCTGAACTTTCAATAGCAGTTGGCTTGTATTTCCAGGTATTTCCAGGCTCCTGAGCACTCCGCTGGATAAGAGCTCCCATATGACTAAACTGGAAACTGGAGAGAGGTATTTCTCTAGTCCTTTTCTGATCCTGGGTTTCACTTCCTCAAGCAAAACAGAACTCACCATCTAGAAGACATGTAATTTTTGCCCAATTATGTTTTCTTGTAATGACAACAAAACAAGAAGGATCTCAACCATTTTGCTTTCTCTCATGAAACAAAGGCTGTTGGACTGTCTTTTGGTGAGACCTGTACCAGTATAACAACACGTCTTGATTGTACCTGCAATGTAAACTCAATATAAACAGCATTGATTCCCTTCTGAGACTATCATCCTTTCTAATTTGCTTGTTTAGAGGAACTTCTGAATTCTTGTCACTTGTGCAGGCAGAATCGCAGAATCACAGAATCATTTAGGTTTCAAAAGACTTCTAATACCATTGTGTCCAACTGTTCCCCCAGCACTGCCAAATCCACCATTAAACCATGTCCCTCAGTGCCTCATCTAAAAGTCTTTTGAACACTTGCCTGCAAAGGCAATACTCCTCTAAAATCCCCAAAAATGCTTTCCTGTGACTCAAGCTAACTAGATTTGCTATAACAGAGAGAGCATACACTGAGGTAAGAACATCAAATGGTAAGGAAATCTTGCTTTCCTATTTAGCTTGCAATCCTCTGCACATGCAAGAGAAGCCCAGTATGAGGGTAGTGTTTAACCCAGGACCTGCAAAGCAATGACCTCAGTAGTACTTAGCTAATTAGACATACTCTAGTTGATTTGTCTGTTCCTTCCCCATTATGTCACAAGTGACATAAGTACAGTCTGGGGAAAGCTAAAGTAACTGCTGCTGCTGTTAATAAGATAATTATTCTGAATATTCAGCACTATGAGATTCACAAGTTTCTGTTTCAGGAATAAGCATAATTCTCTGCAAACTCAGCATGGCCCTTAGCCTTCCCTCAAGATGCCACTCACATTTTTTCACTGGCCAAGTGTCAGTATTGGTGAAACACAATTGTTCTACTCACACTTCAGCAGATGCCTTTCAATCCCTCTTTTTCCATCGCTCAGTTTCCCACAACTGAATAAGCAAACAAAAATTAACATTCTGTCCTTTTTATGAACTTCCCAAGATCTTGTTAAAATTTTACCATCCTAGAATTTGACAAACAAGTGCCTACAGAGAAGCTGGGGACTTCCATGTGCACAGTAATAGATTTTGGGTGGTGAAAGTGCAGCCAACGGCCAATAGCCAACCCTCTGACCTTTGGATGGTCCTTTAGCATGGCAGTGTCTGTGCAGAATATAAATGGTGTAGATGCATAGCTATAAAAAGATCAAGGCCAAGTAAAAGTCGTGATTAGACAGTGAGTCCCAAATAACTCCTGGTTGTAGCACAAAGAGATGTTTTAGTGACAATTTAATACAGCTTAATACATATGTATATTGTCTATATTCATAGTCACAAACATACATATATATTTTGGCTTTAATGGTATTCTGTCTTTAAAAAAATGTATGCAGCACAAGCTTTGATAAAAGCACTATACCAAGAGGGCAGTTCCAGAAATCACAGCATTGTAGAATATTCTGAGTTGGAAGGGACCCACAAGGATCATCGAAGTCCAGTTAAGTAAGTGCTGCAGAGGGAACAGTCAGGTATTGTCTACTACCGGGGAATTTCTGTGGGTATTGCCGATTTCCTCTGTCATTAGTATTGTTGCTTTTAGTGTTTGTTTTCTAAACTCACTGCTGTTTCCAGTAAATTGTTTTTACCTCAACCCATGATCTTGTGCTGCCTGTTCTCCTCTCTAGCCTACCATGTGGTGGGGTAGGGTGGGAAGGAGGAGCAGTGACCAGTGCACGGTTTCAGTGGGAGCAATAAATTGGGGACTGCCATTGCTAAACAACAACACCCCTCGGTTACCTCTTCTCCAGGCTGGACAAGCAAAGCGACTTCAGCTGCTCCTCATATGGCTTCTTCTCGAGACCCTTCACCATCTTTGTAGTCCTCCTTTGGATGTTCTCTAATAGCTTTATACCCTTCTGATATTGGGGCGCCCAGAACTGCCCCCAGCCCACAAGGTGAGGCTGTCCCAGAGCAGAGCAGGGCAGGGCAGAGCACGGCAGGGCAGAGCAGGGCAGGGCAGGGCAGGGCAGGGCAGGAAATCCCCTGCCTGGCCCAGCCGGTGATGCTGGGCCTGATGCCCCTCAGGACACAGCGGGACCTCCTGTGACTCATACCCAACTTTCCATCGACCAGGATCCCCAGGTGCCTCTCCCTGGCACTGCTCTCCAGCCTCTCATTCCTCAGTCAGTCCATACATCTGGGGCTGCCCCATGCCCGGTACAGAACCTGGTACTTGTCCTTGTTAAACTCCTTACAAACACCTGGACAGAGCGGAAGACAGCACTGGCACAGAGAGACTGCAGATTATAATGAGAAAAGTTTGTACAAAGACTTGTAGAATTAGGGCAAAATACAAAGAGTTATTCAAGCCATATCACTAGCAGACATCCATCAATTCATAGAATCTAAAGTTTTCTGTGCTGACTTAGGAGTAAGTACCTCCTCTGATCTTCATGGCTAACATTAGATTATGGAAGTTGTTTTATAAAATACAGTTTTTATTATCTTGACTCTAGAACAGGATGGATATTTCCTTCTTTCTTCGCTGCACTGTGGTGCAAGATACATTGGAAAAGAGAAGAGAGGGGATAAATGGGGTTATGCCCCTTGTGCCAACGCCCAGCAATTCTTTTTGGAAATGCCCACACTCCTTGGTCACGATAGACACGGCTGAGTAAATTTGCTCTTCTGCTTCAAGCGGCATCTACATCCAAATACTTCTGGCAAAACTGCATACAGAATTTTTGAAGTTCATTTGTGGGGCAAATGACATGGTTTTCCTGTATCATTATTTTTTTGTACACTGCTAGGAGCAGTGTATAAAACTGTTACCCTATTACCCTTACAGTTTTACAGGGTAAAACTGATTTAATTTTAGGAATTACAGGACAGTAAAACTAAACTGTGTTCTCCTGAGATTACTTAAGCAACATATTTTAAGGATTTAACTAACCTTGTAGGTGGCCTGCTGTAGAGGTGGGGTGACAGTCTCTGTTGGATTATAGGCTCAGGTACTGCAGTATTATTTCTAAGGCTTTGAACTTCTTGTCTTTAAACAGTGTATTTGATTTTGTGTGGCACAGAAGCAAAGTTAATAAAACTTGTCAAACTTAAAGCAGATCCACTATCTCCTGGCAGGGCCTCAACTATCTGTAGAGACGTCAAGGTAGGCCTCCAAAGTGCTCTTCAGCATGTTCTGTATTGAGCATATTACTTGGAATTACCCTGGATAACAAAGACTTGACTGTACTGCATCCAGCTCTGGGGTCCCCAGCACACAGATAAGGACCTGTTGGAGTGAGTCCAGACTAGGCCACCAGGCTGATTAGAGGGATGGAGCACCTCTGCTGTGAGGAAAGGCTGAGAGAATTCAGATTCAGACTGGAGAAGAAAAGGCTTTGGGGTGACCTAACTGCAGCCTTCCAGCACTTGAAGGGAGCCTACAAGGAAGATGGAAAGAGACTATTTACAAGGGCATGCAGGGACAGTTCTGCAAAACATGAAAAATATAAAATTCTCCTAAGAAAGGATATTCCTTAATGTTTGATCTTTATATACTTTCAAGCTGAATCAACAAGAAGGGAGATTTAATCCCTTAAGCAGATAGCAGCTAACAAGCAAGTGATGTCCAGGTGCTAGGAAAGCAAGTTACTTGTTAGTAGAATTGCCTTGTTAAGGTTTAGGGTTTGACATGCTTTAATGATCTTAGATGTAGGGGAAGGATAACAGTTTGGGAAGAAGGATACCCACCGATAGTGGAGACAAAGAATGCAGAATTTATGGGCCACAAGGATATCTGGCAGAAAAAAACTAATAAAGCCAACTCAGCAATTGTGCTGAAATCAGCTCCAACTGGGTAAAGGGTAATTCTAGCAGGTGATCATTACCACTGACTCATGGACCACCAACTCAAGAAATCCATTGCCTCAAAAGATGAATTAGCATGAGAAGCAAGAATCATTTAAAAATATAGATAGAATGCTAATTAATAAGAAAACCATGTAACTTGAAACCAATTAACACTAACTCCTTTGTTTGCTAAAATGTATGAATAGTAAAAAGTTTTCATAGTTGGCATGTGTTATTTGTGGAAGACCACTGAGCACCCAGGCTTGTGCAACTCTGAAATAAATAATCAAGTATTCTCTTGAGTGTTTTATTATTGGTATGTTGCACACCAGGCAACAAATCTGATTTTTGTGCATAGTAACAGAAAGGGAAGGGCTTCAAATTGAAAGGAAGGAAATTTAGATTGGATATTAGGAAGAAATTCTCCCCTGTGAGGGTGGTGAGGCCCTGGCACAGGTTGTCCAGAGAAGCTGTGGCAGCCCCATCCCTGGAAGTGTTCAAGGCCAGGTTGGACAGAGCTTGGAGCAACCCGGTCTAGTGGGAGGTATCCTGCCCATGGCAGGGGGGTGGAACTGGATGATATTTATCGTCCCTTCCGACCCACACTAATCTGTGGTTCTAAGATAGTTTTCCTATCTGTGCATTGTGCTTCCATTTGGACAAGTCAGGTATATACTAAGCGAAACGCTTGACTGGAGTCTCCTCAGTTTTATGACCAGCGTCTGTCATTGGCGGCCATGAAAGCTCTGCACTGTTCCTGGGACTTGCATTGCAAAACGCACCGAGAAACGCCTGGGGAACGGTCCGCTGAGCTCGACAGGGAAAGAAAGGCCCTGAGGGGGCCAAACCCCCTTTCTCAACATTCCGCCAGCTGCGCACCCCGTCACGCCTGAGCGGAACCAACCTCGCCACCCGCCCGGCCTGAAGGGCGGCACAGACCTGGTCAGGCCCGACCCGCACCGCGCCTGCGCGGTCCCGCGCTCCCGCCGTGCCCCACGCGCTCCCGCCGCCGCAGCCCCGGCACGGAGCGAACATGGCGCTGCACGTCCCCAAGGCCCCGGGCTTCGCCCAGATGCTCAAGGAGGGGGCGAAGGTGAGACCGCCTTTGGATGGATGCGCGGATAAATAGATGGATGGATGCGGGCGGAGTCTTAGGGTGGCGGTGCCGAGAAAGCCCCGGGAGGCCGGCGGGGCCTGGCGGCACCACGTGTCTCGCGCGGCGGGGGCCTGGGGGGTTCGCGCACTGCCCCGCTGCCGGCCTGGGGTCTCTCCGCGGCCTTTGCGCTGCGGGGATCGGCGCCTGCCCGGCCCCGCGGCCCTGCAGGGCTGCGCCGTGCGCAGGCGGCTTTCGGGAAATCTCTGCGAGGCCAGGATCCCGCTGCCCGCCCTTCCCCCGAGCCGGGCCCTTCTGCTTCATCCCGCCGCCCCGGGGATGCGCCGGGCATGGGCCCGACTCATGCCCGCGCTGTTCCGAGAGCTCTCACAAGGGCTGGACAGCAACATGCAGCCGGGCTCTGTAGTTGAACCTGTTCATAAGTGTCCGGGTCGTTATTGCACTGCTCGCCTCTTTCTGTTACCTCTTTCAGCGATGCAGAACAATGTAATGTTTTCCATATATTTCCTTGACAGAAATACATTTTCATTGTATTTAACGTTAACATAATAAAGATTTTGGTAGAGTTGAAGGACTGTGCTTTAATAAAGGAGAAGCTTTCTTTGAAAAGTGGACAGAAAGCAAGCAGGTTCTTCTCTTTTTTATTCATAAAATCAGCAGAAGGGTTTGGATTGGAAGGGACCTTAAAGATCGTTTGACTCCAAGCCCCATCCAGCCTGGTCTTGGATGCTTCCAGGAGTGTGCATCCACAGTTTTTCTGGGAAATCTCTACTAGAGCCTCACCACCCTCACAGGGAAGAATTTCTTCCTAATATTTAATCTAAACATATTCTCTTTCAATGTGAAGCCATTCCCTCTTGTCCTGTCACTCCAGGCCCTTGTCCAAAGTCCCTCTCTCCAAGAAAGGGGGAAAATAAGAAAACTTATGTTTGCTGCTACTTAGTAGAAGGAAGAGTGTAGCTAGCCGCTCTGAAAGCCCTTTGTGTTTCTTTTTAGACTCTTTCTTCGAGCCATATAATGGCATTTGTCAAGGGCAAGGGCAGAACAGAGTGGCCTCACTGCTGGCTCACTGTTAGACAATTCACGGCCAGAACAGCAAAAGTTGTCTTCTACAAAACAAGGAGGCAGCTGGCAATCTAAGATGTTTGGTTTGTATTTAGAGAGTAAATAGTAGTAGTACTTTCTCCCTTCTCTTTTGGGCCACACAATACTTTTTATCCTGCTTTTCTTCTTTGTTAAGGTCATTTCTGGAGATCCCATTTTGTTTTAAGGTTTCCACACTGAAGCCAGGCAGATCACCTTCTCAAGCACAAATATGTTACTTAATCACTCTGCTTCTGAATATTCAAATCGCACTTTGAATGTGGAACCGAATTAAATTATTTTTGTAGCATATAAAGGTGTGAATAAAGAAGCATGTACAAAATCCCTTGCTCCTCTCCAACTGGGCCTTGTTTGTTTTCTGTTTCTCTTTGGCACGTCACAAAACTTTTTTGGAAGACTGAGAGGATGCAAACTATTGCAAATTGAGTCACTGTTCAGATTTTCTGTTCAGAAGCTGTTTGTGCCTGCTGAGCTGCCTAGCTGAGAAGGTGTGCACAGTAGTTCTCACTCTTTGGGTAAGGTTTGGTCATTTAAACTATAAGTGAAATACCAAATGTAAATTAATAAAAAAATTCTGGGTACTAGATTGACGCTGCTTTGATGAGAAATTACTAGTTCATCACTTTTTTTCTTGTTAGCCTTAATCTGATCAGTCATTTTGCTCTTTAGCATTATTCAGGACTAGAAGAAGCTGTCTATAGAAACATCCAGGCATGCAAAGAACTTGCTCAAACCACCCGTACAGCTTATGGACCAAATGGTAAATAAATCCTAAAATTATTGGTGCATTTTTGAGACAAATGCCATGTTTGGAGGCTAAACATACCTTGACAAAGAAGCAGCTGCTTGTTTCTGGGGGAAACACACTGGACTTGCTCTAAAACTGTAAATGTGGTCTTTGTGACTGTAGCAATCATGTTTTGTTTTAATAGCTCTTGAGTTATGCTCAGTGTATCTGCCTTTGCCAGGTTTTTGTAGCAGTTACTGTGGACTCTTCGAAACGCAATATAAAATATATGAAAGAACACAAAAATCAAAGGAAACATGATAATGTGGCATAGGTAGTCTTAGTGAACATAACCTCGTTCAGTCAGATATATGGAAACAAAATATATTCTCCTGTAGTGGTTAATTAAATTATGTGATAATATTTCTGAAGAGAAAACAGCTTACTCAGAAATTACTGATTTCTCCTTAATGTCACACACTTCAAGTGTTCGCAAAAATCTTTTGAAGTTCTTAAATTATAAACAGACCTAACATTTTAATGTGCGAGATATACCTGAAAGTTATGAAACAGTGTCAGTGTACAAAGTAATGTTTGTGTATTGGGAGACTTTTAAAAATTCTTACGTTTCCCCCTTTAGGAATGAACAAAATGGTTATCAATCATCTGGAAAAGCTTTTTGTTACAAATGATGCTGCTACTATCCTGAGAGAGCTAGAAGTAAGTTTTCTTGCTTCAGATATCAGTTGTGAACTAGTGTTTCTTTTCGCGGGCTGCCATGGTTCTGACTGTCAGTAAGGAAATGTTGCTCTGCCAGATGATTTACATATGTCACTCTGGAAATAATTTACTTTTTTCACTGAATTTGAGGTTCACATTGAAGAATATAACCCTTTTGTGAAGCAGCATTAATAGTTGTAGGAGATGCTTAATAATTCCCTTCCTTTCCCCAAACCAGTAGGTTTAGAAGAGGATATGTCTAGAAATACAATGTTTTGGAAAAGTCTGCACGAAACAGCTGTTGAGTTAATCTCCCAGTGTTGTTGGTTGCCATGTTCTCCTCACTGCTTAGAATCCATCAATTGAATTTAAGACTGAGGCTATAGCAGCATCCTCCTATAAATACTGTAAAGGCATAAAAAGACTGTCCTGATTCTTCCTCTAAATTGGTATTTGTGATACAACACAAATAATATTTTAATGAATTCGATACTTAATGATAGAAATAATGTAAGTATGAAGTATTTCCTTACTGAATGCATTGTGTTGGTGTTCAGTATGAGTAGAATAACTGGAAGTCTCAGTTCTGTTTTTTAAAAGTAAAATCTGTATACTAGTGACCTAATCTGATGAGTTTCTGATGTTACTTTCTGGTATAAAATGTCAGGTATAAATATTCAGAAATACAGTGTTTTATTGCATTTATTTGAAAGAAAAGGGAGGCAATGCAATCTCTACACAGAGCCCTCCCACACACTAAAATTAAACTGTAATTTAGACATGTACTTTGTATGTTACACATTAATTCAGTTTGAAGATCTAAACTCCAGACTGTTTTCCTCTTGCAGAGCTCAGTTCTGAAGCCGCTGCATCCTGTAAAAGTAGCTTGAAACCAATGTCAAGGATGTCTAATGCGTGTTGCAGGGGCAATGTTCAGTTCTCTGTGTTTTTGTTTTATCTTGTTTTTGGGGTTTTTTTGGTTGGTTGGTTGTTTGGGTTTTTATATATATGTTTGTACTTTTTCTTATTAGGGCAGTTTGCCAATTAAGATAATTTGTGCTCTTTTCCAGTTGTGTACATTCTTAGTATCTTTAGGTACAATTTGAAATAAGAGTGCTTAGAAAGATGTGTAGAAAAGCCTGCACCTGCAGTCTTAGGTGGGGTGTGAGGAACCAAGATGTGTAATTTCTTTTAAAGGTCCAGCATCCTGCCGCAAAAATGCTTGTGATGGCTTCACACATGCAAGAACAAGAAGTTGGAGATGGAACAAACTTTGTCCTTGTTTTTGCTGGAGTTCTTCTGGAGTTAGCAGAAGACCTTCTGAGGATGGGGTTATCTGTCTCTGAGGCAAGTTATATTCTCAGTTCACACAGCTTGAATCCAGATTGCCACTTGTCAGTATTCTTGGGTCATAATACTGTGAATCATCTGCTTTCTTCTCAACTAATTTTTTAGATAAAGATGTTTGAAGGAGAACTATGTGTTCTGCTGCTTGTGATTGTTTGCGTCCCGTATAAACCTTAGCATCTGCTAATGTTTTATGGCTATTTGAAAAGGACTTAAAGCAGTACAAAGTGTTGTAGTGAATATTTATTGTTTGCTGCACAGGTGATTGAAGGATATGAAAAGGCTTGCAAAAAAGCCCTAGAAATTCTTCCAGAGCTGGTGTGCTGTTCTGCAAAGAACCTTCGAGATACTGAAGAAGTGGCATCTTTGTTGCACACGCCAGTGATGAGCAAACAATATGGCAATGAACGGTTCTTGGCAAAGCTTATTGCTCAGGCCTGTGGTAAGTGGGCAGCAGTAGGTGTGGGCATGCAGCTAAAAATCTGCATAGGTTTGCGTATGGTCTTTACTGACATCTTCATGTAAGAGAAAGTATGGTTAGTTGAGCAGGTTGGGTTGGATGGAATGCTTTACCTCTGAAATGAGGGTAATCTTCCTCATATGGAACTTTGCATTGGCATTGTGGCTCAGAAAAGGTTTGCCTTTCCTACTAGACGTTTCTAGAAATAGCTTTCAAGTGCTTCTAATGCAGAAACTCATCTTTCTCCCTCTTTTTATATCATTAGGAGGATGTATTGTACTTCAAAGAAGCTGTTACTTGTCTCAGCCACAGAGAAATGGAAGCAAGACTGTAGTTCTGCTGAGTTGTCCCTTTAGATTTCCAAAGAAAAAACCTTCATTTTTAGTTCCAGTGTTTTCTCTAAATATTTTGGGTCAGACTTATCTCTTGACTCTACCTGTATGAGTGCATATTTGAACTTAACTGAGCAGCCTGAATAAACATTTTCTTTCTGCTTACTACTTTGTAAAACCAAAATTTCTATTTCTCTTGATGCCAGTTATTAGCAGGTTATAATTGTCTTGAATTTAGGCAGATATTTCAAACCACTGAAATGTAGTAGTTCAGAATAATTCCAGGCATTATTTATAGTGTCATTGTTCTACTTCATTCATTAAGCAAGACATATTCATTATTTTTCTTTTTTTTTCTTTCCCCCCAGTTTCTATTCTTCCTGACTCTGGTCATTTCAACGTTGATAATATCAGAGTGTGCAAAATTGTGGTAAGTTTGAGGTAGCTGGCTTTACTGTAATTACTAAGGTAAACAGTGTGATGAAGGTTTAGTCTTTGAACATCCAAAGAGTTTTTTCTAATTTCGTTGTGGTGTGCATAGTAAATTTTGGAAATTAGCCTTTACTTCTCTTGTTTAGTGCCCAACAGAAGCATTCAGAAACAAAAATCATTAATGCTGAAAGTAATGTAAAATGGGAACCTCTTAGACAATGTTTGTTGTTGTTGAATGAGCTAGAGTCTTATTTCTCTATATTGCAATGATAACTTAGGGTGTTACATCCAAATGACTGTAAGGTCGGCGTTTCAGGCAGAGTAGTGCGAGTTTCTGACAGTAAATGGTCAGAATAATGATGTTCCCCCATTCATAGAATCAAAGAATAGTTTGGCTTGGAAAGGGTCTTAAAGATCATCCCGTTCTATCCCCCTAACATGAACAGGGACATCTCCCACTAGACCAGGTTTCTCCAAGCCCTGTTCTACCTGGCCTTGAACGCTTCCAGGGATGGGGCAGCCAAAGCTTCTCTGGACAATCTGTGCCAGGGCCTCACCACCCTCACAGGGAAGAATTTTTTCCTAATACTTAATCTAAACTTATGTTCTTTCAATTTGAAACCATTCTCTCATGTCCCATCACTACTTGTCCTTGTAAAAAGTCTCAGATTCCATTTATTTCCTTTCAGGGTGCTGGTATTTCTGCTTCCTCAGTACTGCATGGCATGGTTTTTAAAAAAGAAACTGAAGGAGATGTTACTTCTGTCAAAGATGCAAAAATAGCTGTGTATTCCTGCCCTTTTGATGGTATGATAACTGAAACTAAGGTATGTTAAAGCTCAAAATAAGTTACATCTCTATTTATGCTTATGTACTCTTATTTTTAGACTTAGCTATAAATATTCTTGACACTTGGTGATTGAGATATTTTGGTGAATATTGATTTTATTAGTTTAAAAAAGTTCGTAGAAAAGTTCTGAACTTTGATTGCTTTGCAGGGTTTTTGAGATGGAGAAATGGTGTTGGTTTTGTTGGGTTATTTGAGCCAAACTACATATTGAATTTCTGAACCGTAGGACTATCTAGAAATACCATAATTGCCTGGTGGTTTCTTTTTCTTTTTTCTTTTTCTTTTTTTTTTTTTCTTTTTTTTTCCACTTGTTTTACCCTGTTGCCTGGGAAGGGTGTCAGTATTACAAAGTAGGATGACTTGAGGTTTATAGATAGGTTGGAAGACAAAATGGTGTGTCAAAGACTTGTAGACATGTGGTTTAATGCTAAATTGATAACAGTGTTGTGTTATGTATTAACAGTGTATGTATTTTACTAGGGCACCGTCCTTATAAAGAATGCTGAAGAACTGATGAATTTCAGTAAAGGAGAAGAAAATCTAATGGATTTGCAAGTCAAAGCTATTGCTGATAGTGGTGCAAATGTAGTAGTAACAGGTGGCAAAGTGGCAGACATGGCTCTTCATTATGCCAATAAATACAATCTTATGTTAGTCAGGTAAGTACTAGGAGAGCATGGAAACATCTAGTCTACCAGATTTATGAAATGTATTTGCCATCTTGTCTCTTAGTTCTCTAATGAATTACGAACAATTACTGCAGATTATTTGTTTTTCTAGTAAGTCAAAATCTGACCCATAATTTGGTTGTTTCACAGATAAGGTTTCTTGATAGAATTTCACCTCTGACAGCTAATTGGGGTGTAACTGGTGTATATTGGTTATATAAACAGTATATTATATATACTGTTATTTTGGTTTAAGTGTTTCTATGGCACAGTTGAAATCAAGAATATCAAAATTTGTGGATCTGGTAAAGAGGGATGTAGTCTCAAAGGCATGTGAGACTATTCCACAATGGTTTCCCCTTGTCAGAGTCCTCGTGATGATTTAACAACGATGACATGCCTCCGTGCATCACTAATGTATTTATAGATAGCAATTCTTAATGCTTCTCTGTCATTTTTCTGCTCTGTTTGTCTTTTTTTCCTATAAACACGTTTGTACATCCAGAATACATCCTGCATCATATAAAGTCAGATAAACTAGCAGCAGCTCTCAACATCTCACACAAATAAATGATCCTTTGTTGAAAACGGTAGTTTTATTGGTGCTGTCCAAAATGTTTGCATTTCTGGAAATGGAGCATGATACTGTAATCTTTTTTTAAGGATTATTATTACAGAGCCATTGTGAAGATCAATTCAAATCTTTTGCACTAGAGGATGAAGTTTGATAATTTCCATGCATTTAAACCTCTTGCTTATTTTTAAAATCTTAGAAAATAGTCTTTGCACAGCATCCCTGAAAATTGGTAATTACAACTCGAAAAAACAGTTGAGTGGATTTTATAACTTGATGCAGTAAATTTTGATCTTGCCATTGGTTTACAAAATGCTGCCAAGAGAATACTCTTGTATGTGTTAACGTTGGTATGGAAATTTGTTTTTAAAGGTTGAACTCCAAGTGGGACCTGAGAAGACTGTGCAAAACTGTTGGTGCAACAGCCCTACCCAGACTGGTATGGATTTCCCAAATGAGGTGCAGGAGGGTGAGAACTGATGAGCAGGTGCACCTCTTAACTCTTGTTTTTCTTTCCAGACTCCCCCTACACTTGAAGAAATGGGTCACTGCAATAGTGTGTATTTGTCAGAGATTGGGGATACACAGGTTGTGGTGTTTAAGCATGGTATGTATGTTCTGTAGAACTGCTGACACAGCTTTTCTAAAGTGTGGTTGTCTGTGCTTTAGATATAAGATTAATGAGTTAATTCAGTAATGCCTGTCTCTGAACAGAGAAGGAGGATGGTGCCATTTCTACTATCCTCATTCGTGGATCTACAGACAATCTGATGGATGACATAGAGAGAGCAGTGGATGATGGTGTTAATACTTTCAAAGTACTCACAAGGGTAAGTAATGAGAATAAAAAGTGAGAAGAGGATCAGTATAAGGCAAGACTTGAGCCTGCTCTGTGCTCATTGGCTAAAAAGGCTGTATATATTAATCTGCTTAGGTGCCTTCTGGTGTTGGAGAGATGGCTCTGTAGTACTGAGATGTGGAGGGCTGTGTAGAGATTGCTGTTGTGAAATAGGGTACATAAAACATGGTGCTCAGCATGGACTGCCCTCAATTTTCCAATAATGAGTGAGTTCTTAAGATAGATTAGTTTTACCGCTTTCTAAAGATGGTCAGCTCTTTCTTGACTTACTCCCTTAAATGTGTTGTAATATTCCTTGGAAACCAGGCACAGAAGAAAAGCTAGCTTTGTCACTTGGGTTCAGGAGAAACTGATTGGTTGCAGGCTCAATTTCTAGTTCATTGGTGATACCTCATGCTTCCTCCACATACAGATAGGTTTTTATGGATGGAGGAACTCAGTTTTACAGAGGATTTTTTTGTGAGCAGCTTATGTAGACTTCAATATTATTTTATTTTTCTTTTCTTTATACAAAAGGAAATGTTCCTGTATTTACTTGGAAAATGGCATGCAAGAATTGTTAAAGCGGTTAGAATCTTAATCTGCTGTACATACCAAGATATGAACATTGGTTTAGAGTACAGAAATGCTGTGCATTTTTGATTGTCTCCAGGAGTTGTCCTAATTTAAGATTTATGATGATTACTTTGGGGTTTAAAAGACCAGAGTTATTAAGGAAATTCTGTTTTGCCAAAGGATGTACAAAATACTTAATTCAAAGTGAAAGAAAACAAAAACTCCCAACACCTTGTGATACCTATTGACATATTAGTGTACAATAGATTGGTTTCTTGTATATTTCCCACCAAAATAATAGAAAGATGAGAAAATCTAGGAATGCTGTTATAGTTAGCCAAGAGTTGAAATTGTTAAAAAAAAGCCAAAAAATCCCAGACACAAAACCCACTGCATAATTATTTTGCTTTTTACAAAAGAAGCTATTTTTCTTCAAAGACATTGGAATAAATGAGAAAATTCTGGTAGATTTCCCTTATAATGCATGTTTGTGCTGAAGCAGATTCTTAATAAGTCTGTGTGGAATAAAGTTCTGTTGCATTCTTGATAGAGTAGAAAAATCCTAAAAAAAAAAAAAAAAAAGGTTCTTTAAGCAAAACACTGT